>CM032163.1:16708141-17233421 GCA_018901935.1 Pugionium cornutum | reverse complement strand
GTAATTGAGTAAAGGCTTATAAATGAAGCATAATGCATGGCATCACAAGGTTTGGAATAAATTGGATTACTTGGACGTTTTGGCGTATCTAGTTTTGTCTCAAATTTTGTCACAATATTCAAAATTGAACTAGCTTAGTGTGGGCAATTGATTATGTAAACGCTTTTAAATGAAGAAACATTATGGACGATTTAGTACAGCCATGTCAAGTGGTTCGGCCAGTTAAAGCGATCATTCTAAACTGATCGTTTGTGCTCATTGAGTAAAAGATTATAAATGGAGCATAGTGCATGGCATCACATAATTTTGGGTAGACTGTATTACTTGACCGCTTTTGTTGTATCTATTTCTGTCTCAAATTTTGTTACACTATAGAAAATTGAGCTAGGTTAACGTGGGCACTGGGTGTTGTGTGTTTATGAGCTCTAAATCAAAAGTTATAGATGATTTAGTACGGGCATGTCAAGTTGATCGGGGAGTTAAAATGATCATTCTAAACTGATCATTGGTGCTCATTAAGTAAAGACTTATAAATGAGGCATAAAGCATGGCATCACTTAGTTTGGGATAGATTGGATTACTTGGATGCTTTGTCGTATCTAATTCTGTTTCAAATTTTGTCACAATATAGAAAATTAAACTAGCTTAATGTGGGCAATGGATTCGTGTCATTCTGAGCTATAAATCAAAAGTTGTGGACGATTTAGTGCAGACATGACAAGTTGATTGGCTAGTTAAAATGATCATTCTAACCTGATCATTGTTGCTCATTGAGTAAAGGCTTATAAATGAAGCATAATGCATGGCATCACACAGTTTCGGTTAGATTGGATTACTTGGACGATTTGTCATTGATATAGCTTAATGTGAGGCATTGGATTCGTGTCATTCTGAGCTCTAAATAAAAAGTTATGGACGATATAGTGTAGACATGTCAAGTTGATCGGCCAGTTAAACTGATCATTCGAAACTGATCATTGTTGCTCATTGAGTGAAGGCTTATAAATGGAGCATAATGCATGGCATCATACAGTTTTGGATAGATTGGATTACTTGGATGCTTTTGTCATATCTATTTCTATCTCAAACTTTGTTAAACTTTAGAAAATTCAGCTAGCTTAACGTGGCATTAGATTCGTGTGTTTCTCAGCCCTAAATCCAAAGTTATAGACGATTTATTGCGGATATGTTAAGTTGATCGGCCAGTTAAACTTATCATTCTAAACTGATCATTGTTGCTCATTCAGTGAAGGCTTATAAATGAAGAATAACGTATGACATCACACAATCTTGGGTAAATTGGATTACTTGCACGCTTTATCGTATCTATTTCTGTCTCAACCTTTTTTAAATATAGAAAATTGAGGTAGCTTATCGTGGAAATTGGACTTGTGTCATTATGAGCTGCAAATCCAAAGTTACGGATGATTCAGTGCGGACATGTCAAGTGTAGTGGCCAGTTAAAGTGATCATTCTAGATAGATCATTGTTGCACATTAAGTAAAGGCTTATAAATGAAGCATATAGCATGGCATCAAATAGTTTGGATAGATTGGATTACTTGGACGCTTTGTCGTCTCTATTTCTGTCTCAAATTTTGTCAAAATATAGAAAATTTGGTGCTCTTAACATGGGCATTGGATTCGTGTCATTCTGAGCTCTAAATTAAAAGTTACAGACGATTAGTGCGGACATTTCAAGTTGATCGGCTAGTTAATATGATTATTCTAAACAAATCATTGGTGCTCATTGATTAAAGGGTTATAAATGAAGTATAATGCATGGCATCACGCAATTTGGGATAGATTGGATTGCTGGGCCGCTTTTTTGTATCTAATTCAGTCTCAAATTTAGTCACAATATAGAAAATTGAACTAGCTTAATGTGCGTATCAGATTCGTGTCATTATGAGCTACAAATCAAACTTTATGGATGATTTAGTGCAGACATGTCAATATGATCGGCTAGTTATAATGATCATTCTAAACTGATTATTGGTGCTTACATAAACGCTTTTAAATGAAGAATAATGCATGGCATCACGCCGTTTGGGATGTACTGGATTACTTGAACGATTTGTCGTATCTATTTGTTTTTCAAATTTTGTCACAATATAGAAAATTGAGCTAGCTTAACGTGGGCATTGGATTCGTATCATGCTGAGCTCTAAATCAAAAGTTACGAACGATTTAGTGCGGACATGTCAAGTTGATCGGACAGTTAAAGTGATCATTCTAAACTGATCATTGGTGGTAATTGAGTAAAGGCTTATAAATGAAGCATAATGCATGGCATCACAAGGTTTGGAATAAATTGGATTACTTGGACGTTTTGCCGTATCTAGTTTTGTCTCAAATTTTGTCACAATATAGAAAATTGAACTAGCTTAATGTGGGCAATTGATTACGTAAACGCTTTTAAATGAACAAAAGTTATGGACGATTTAGTACAGCCATGTCAAGTGGTTCGGCCAGTTAAAGTGATCATTCTAAAATGATCATTTGTGCTCATTGAGTAAAGGATTATAAATGGTGCATAGTGCATGGCATCACATAATTTTGGATAGACTGCATTACTTGGCCGCTTTTGTCGTATCTATTTCTGTCTCAAATTTTGTTACACTATAGAAAATTGAGTTAGGTTAATGTGGGCAATGGGTGTTGTGTGTTTATGAGCTCTAAATCAAAAGTTATAGATGATTTAGTACGGGCATGTCAAGGTGATCGGGGAGTTAAAATGATCATTCTAAACTGATCATTGGTGCTCATTAAGTAAAGACTTATAAATGAGGCATAAAGCATGGCATCACTTAGTTTGGGATAGATTGGATTACGTGGATGCTTTGTCGTATCTAATTCTGTTTCAAATTTTGTCAAAATATAGAAAATTAAACTAGCTTAATGTGGGCAATGGATTCGTGTCATTCTGAGCTATAAATCAAAAGTTGTGGACGATTTAGTGCAGACATGACAAGTTGATTGGCTAGTTAAAATGATCATTCTAACCTGATCATTGTTGCTCATTGAGTAAAGGCTTATAAATGAAGCATAATGCATGGCATCACACAGTTTCGGTTAGATTGGATTACTTGGACGATTTGTCGTATATATTTATATTTCAAATTTTATCACAATATTGAAAATTGATATAGCTTAATGTGAGGCATTGGATTCGTGTCATTCTGAGCTCTAAATAAAAAGTTATGGACGATATAGTGTAGACATGTCAAGTTGATCGGCCAGTTAAACTGATCATTCGAAACTGATCATTGTTACTCATTGAGTGAAGGCTTATAAATGGAGCATAATGCATGGCATCACACAGTTTTGGATAGATTGGATTACTTGGATGCTTTTGTCATATCTATTTCTATCTCAAATTTTGTTACACTTTAGAAAATTCAGTTAGCTTAACGTGGCATTAGATTCATGTGTTTCTGAGCCCTAAATCCAAAGTTACAGACGATTCATTGCGGATATGTTAAGTTGATCGGCCAGTTAAACTTATCATTCTAAACTGATCATTGTTGCTCATTGAGTGAAGGCTTATAAATGAAGAATAACGTATGACATCACACAATCTTGGATAAATTGGATTAATTGCATGCTTTGTCGTTTCTATTTCTGTCTCAACCATTTTAAAATATAGAAAATTGAGGTAGCATATCGTGGGAATTGGATTTGTGTCATTCTGAGCTGCAAATCCAAAGTTACGGACGATTCAGTGCGGACATGTCAAGTGTAGTGGCCAGTTAAAGTGATCATTCTAGATAGATCATTGTTGCGCATTAAAAAAGGCTTATAAATGAAGCATATAGCATGGCATCAAATAGTTTGGATAGATTGGATTACTTGGACGCTTTGTCGTCTCTGTTTCTGTCTCAAATTTTGTCAAAATATAGAAAATTTGGCACTCTTAACAAGGGCATTGGATTCGTGTCATTCTGAGCTCTAAATTAAAAATTACAGACGATTAGTGTGGACATTTCAAGTTGATTGGCTAGTTAATATGATTATTCTAAACTAATCATTGGTGCTCATTGATTAAAGGCTTATAAATGAAGTATAATGCATGGCATCACGCAATTTGGGATAGATTGGATTGCTTGGACGCTTTTTTGTATCTAATTCAGTCTCAAATTTTGTCACAATATAGAAATTGAACTAGCTTAATGTGCGTATCAGATTCGTGTCATTATGAGCTACAAATCAAACTTTATGGATGATTTAGTGCAGATATGTCAATATGATAGGCTAGTTATAATGATCATTCTAAATTGATTATTGGTGCTTACGTAAACGCTTTTAAATGAAGAATAATGCATGGCATCACGCCGTTTGGGATGGACTGGATTACTTGAACGATTTGTCGTATCTATTTATTTTTCAAATTTTGTCACAATATTGAAAATTGAGCTAGCTTAACGTGGGCATTGGATTCGTATCATTCTGAGCTCTAAATCAAAAGTTACGAACGATTTAGTGCGGACATGTCAAGTTGATCGGACAGCTAAAGTGATCATTCTAAACTGATCATTGGTGGTAATTGAGTAAAGGCTTATAAATGAAGCATAATGCATGGCATCACAAGGTTTCGAATAAATTGGATTACTTGGACGTTTTGTCGTATCTAGTTTTGTCTCAAATTTTGTTACAATATAGAAAATTGAACTAGCTTAATGTGGGCAATTGATTACGTAAACGCTTATAAATGAAGAAACGTTATGGACGATTTAGTACAGCCATGTGGAGTGGTTCGCCCAGTTAAAGTGATCATTCTAAACTGATCATTTGTGCTCATTGAGTAAAGGATTATAAATGGAGCATAGTGCATGGCATCACATAATTTTGGATAGACTGCATTACTTGGCCGCTTTTGTTGTATCTATTTTTGTCTCAAATTTTGTTACACTATAGAAAATTGAGCTAGGTTAACATGGGCACTGGGTGTTGTGTGTTTATGAGCTCTAAATCAAAAGTTATAGATGATTTAGTACGGACATGTCAAGTTGATCGGGGAGTTAAAATGATCATTCTAAACTGATCATTGGTGGTCATTAAGTAAAGACTTATAAATGAGGCATAAAGCATGGCATCACATATTTTGGGATAGATTGGATTAATTGGATGCTTTGTCGTATCTAATTCTGTTTCAAATTTTGTCACAATATAGATAATTAAACTAGCTTAATGTGGGCAATGGATTCGTGTTATTCTGAGCTAAAAATCAAAAGTTATGGACGATTTAGTGCACACATGACAAGTTGATTGGCTAGTTAAAATGATCATTCTAACCTGATCATTGTTGCTCATTGAGTAAAGGCTTATAAATGAAACATAATGCATGGCATCACACAGTTTGGGCTAGATTGGATTACTTGGACGATTTGTCGTATATATTTATATCTCAAATTTTATCACAATATAGAAAATTGGTATAGCTTAATGTGAGGCATTGGATTCGTGTCATTCTGAGCTCTAAATAAAAAGTTATGGACGATATAGTGTAGACATGTCAAGTTGATCGGCCAGTTAAACTTATCATTCTAAACTGATCATTGTTGCTCATTGAGTGAAGGCTTATAAATGAAGAATAACGTATGACATCACACAATCTTGGATAAATTGGATTACTTGCACGCTTTGTCGTATCTATTTCAGTCTCAACCTTTTTTAAATATAGAAAATTGAGGTAGCTTATCGTGGGAATTGGATTTGTGTCATTCTGAGCTGCAAATCCAAAGTTACGGACGATTCAGTACGGACATGTCAAGTGTAGTGGCCAGTTAAAGTGATCATTCTAGATAGATCATTGTTGCGCATTAAGTAAAGGCTTATAAATGAAGCATATAGCATGGCATCAAATAGTTTGGATAGATTGGATTACTTGGACGCTTTGTGGTCTCTATTTCTGTCTCAAATTTTGTCAAAATATAGAAAATTTGGCGCTCTTAACATGGGCATTGGATTCGTGTCATTCTGAGCTCTAAATTAAAAGTTACAGACGATTAGTGTGGACATTTCAAGTTGATCGGCTAGTTAATATGATTATTCTAAACTAATCATTGGTGCTCATTGATTAAAGGGTTGTAAATGAAGTATAATGCATGGCATCACGCAATTTGGGATAGATTGGATTGCTTGGATGCTTTTTTGTATCTAATTCAGTCTCAAATTTTGTCACAATATAAAAAATTGAACTACCTTAATGTGCGTAGTAGATTCGTGTCATTATGAGCTACAAATCAAACTTTATGGATGATTTAGTGCAGACATGTCAATATGATCGGCTCGTTATAATGATCATTCTAAACTGATTATTGGTGCTTACGTAAACGCTTTTAAATGAAGAATAATGCATGGCATCACGCCATTCGGGATGGACTGGATTTCTTGAACGATTTTTCCTACCTATTTATTTTTCAAATTTTGTCACAATATAGAAAATTGAGCTAGCTTAACGTGGGCATTGGATGCGTATCATTCTGAGCTCTAAATCAAAAGTTACAAACGATTTAGTGCGGACATGTCAAGTTGATCGGACAGTTACAGTGATCATTCTAAACTGATCATTGGTGGTGATTGAGTAAAGGCTTATAAATGAAGCATAATGCATGGCATCACAAGGTTTGGAATAAATTGAATTACTTGGACGTTTTGTCGTATCTAGTTTTGTCTCAAATTTTGTCACAACATAGAAAATTGAACTAGCTTAATGTGGGCAATTGATTACGTAAATGCTTTTAAATGAAGAAACGTTATGGACGATTTAGTACAGCCATGTCAAGTGGTTTGGCAAGTTAAAGTGATCATTCTAAACTGATCGTTTGTGCTCATTGAGTAAAGGATTATAAATGGAGCATAGTGCATGGCATCACATAATTTTGGATAGACTGGATTACTTGGCCGCTTTTGTCGTATCTATTTCTGTCTCAAATTTTGATACACTATAGAAAATTGAGCTAGGTTAACGTGGGCACTGGGTGTTGTGCGTTTATGAGCTCTAAATCAAAAGTTATAGATGTTTTAGTACGGGCATGTCAAGTTGATCGAGGAGTTAAAATGATCATTCTAAACTGATCATTGGTGCTCATTAAGTAAAGACTTATAAATGAGGCATAAAGCATGGCATCACGTAGTTTGGGATATATTGGATTACTTGGATGCTTTGTTGTATCTAATTCCGTTTCAAATTTTGTCACAATATAGAAAATTAAACTAGCTTAATGTGGGCAATGGATTTGTGTCATTCTGAGCTATAAATCAAAAGTTATGGACGATTTAGTGCACACATGACAAGTTGATTGGCTAGTTAAAATGATCATTCTAACCTGATCATTGTTGCTCATTGAGTAAAGGCTTATAAATGAAGCATAATGCATGGCATCACACAGTTTGGGCTAGATTGGATTACTTGGACGATTTGTCGTATATATTTATATCTCAAATTTTATCACAATATAGAAAATTGATATAGCTTAATGTGAGGCATTGGATTCGTGTCATTCTGAGCTCTAAATAAAAAGTTATGGACGATATAGTGTGGACATGTCATGTTGATCGGCCAGTTAAACTGATCATTCTTGATCAGCCAGTTAAACTGATCATTCTAAACTGATCATTGTTGCTCATTGAATGAAGGCTTATAAATGGAGCATAATGCAAGGCATCACACAGTTTTGGATAGATTGGATTACTTGGATGCTTTTGTCATATCTATTTCTATCTTAAATTTTGTTACACTATAGAAAATTCAGCTAGCTTAACGTGGCATTAGATTCGTGTGTTTCTGAGCCCTAAATCCAAAGTTACAAACGATTTATTGCGGATATGTTAAGTTGATCGGCGAGTTAAAATTGTCATTCTAAACTGATCATTGGTCCTCATTAAGTAATGGCTAATAAATGAGGCATAAAGCATGGCATAACACAATTTGAGATAGATTGCATTACTTGGACGCTTTGTCATATCTAGTTCTGTTTCCAATTTGTTCACAATATAGAAAATTAATCTAGCTTAATGTGGGCATTGGATTTGTGTCTTTCTGAGTTTTAAATCAAAAGTTATGAACGATTTAGTGCAGACATGACAAGTTGATCGGCCAGTTAAAATGATCATTATAAACAGATCATTGGTGCTCATTGACTAAAAGCTTATAAATGAAAAATAATGCATGCCATCACACAGTTTGGGATGGATTGGATTACTTGGATGCTTTGTCGTATCTATTTCTGTCTCAAATTTTGTCATAATATAGAAAATTGAGCTATCTTAATGTGGGCATTGGATTCATGGCGTTCTGAGCTCTATGGACGATTTGTTGTGGACATGTCAAGATGATCGGCCAGTTAAAGTGATCATTCTAAACTGATCATTCGTTCTCATTAAGTAAAGACTTAGAAATGAAGTATAATGTATGGCATCACACAGGTTTGGATAGATTGGATTTCTTGGACTCTTTATCGTAACTATTTCGGTCTCAAATTTTTGTCAGTATAGAAAATTCAGCTAATTTAACGTGGGCATAGAATTTGTGTCATTCTGAGCTCCAAATCAAAAGTTACGGATGATTTAGTGCAGACATTTCAAGTTGACCGGCCCGTTAAAATGATCATTCTAAACTTATCCTTGGTACTCATTGAGTAAAAGCTTATAAATGAAAAATAATGTATTACATCATGCTGTTTGGGATGGATTCGATTACTTGGATGCTTTCTCGTATCTATTTCGGTCTCAAATTTTGTCACGATATAGAAAATTGAGCTAGCTTAACGTGGGCAATTGATTCTTGTCATTCGGATCTCCAAATCAAAAGTTATGGACGATTTAGTGCGCACATGTCAAGTTGATCGGCCTGTTAATGTGATTATTCTAAAATGATAATTGGTGCTCATTAAGTAAAGGCTTACAAATAAAGCATAACACATGGCATCACACAGTTTTGATATATTGGATTACTTGGATGCTTTGTCGTATCTATTTATGTCTCGAATTTTGTTACAATATAGAAAATTGAGCTAGCTTAACATGGGCATTGAATTTGTCTCATTCTGAGCTCTAAATCAAAAGTTAAGGATCATTTAGTGCGGACATGTCAAGTTGATCGGCCAGTTAAAGTGATCATTGGTGCTGATTGAGTAAAAACTTATAAATGAAGCATAATGCATGGCATCACACTGTTTGGGATAGATTGGATTACTTGGACGCTTTGACGTATCTATTTCAGTCTCAAATTTTGTCAAAATATAGAAAATTGAGCTTGCTTATCATTGGCATTGGATTCGTCATTATGTGCTCTAAATCAAAAGTTACGGACGATTTAGTGTGGTCATGTCAAGTGGATCGGCCAGTTGATATGATTATTCTAAACTGATCGACGGTGCTCATTGAGTAAAGGCTTAAAATAAAGCATAATGCATGGCATCACACAGTTTGGGATAGATTGGATTACTTGGATGCTTTTTCGTATCTAGTTCTGTCTGAAATTTTGTCACAATATAGAAAATTGAAGTAGCTTAACGTGGGCATTAAATTTGTGTCATTCTGAGCTCCAAAATAAAAAAGTTATGGATGTTTTAGTGCGGACATGTCAAGTTGATCAGTGAGTCAAAATGATCATTCTAAACTGATCATTGGTGTTGATTAAGTAAAGGATAATAAATGAGGCATAAAGCATGGCATCACACAGTTTGGAATAGATTGGATTACTTGGACGCTTTTTTGTATCTAGTTTTGTTTCAAATTTTATCACAACATAGAAAATTTAATTAGCTTAATGTGGGCATTCGATTCGTGTCATTCTGAGCTATAAGTCAAAATTTATTGACGATTTAGTGCAGAGATGTTAGTTTGATCGGCCAGTTAAAATGATCATTCTAAACTTATTGTTGGTGATCATTGAGTAAAAGATTATAAATGAAGAATAATGCATGGCATCACGGAGTTTTGGATTGACTGGATTACTTGGATGCTTTGTTGTATATATTTTGGTCTCAAAGTTTGTCACAATATAGAAAATTTAGCTAGCTTAACGTAAGCATTGGATTCGTGTCATTCCGAGCTCTAAATCAAAAGTTATAGATGATTTAGTGCGGACATGTCAAGTTCATCGGCCAGTTAAAGTGATCATTCTAAACTGCTCATTGGTGCTCATTGGTGCTGATTGAGTAAAGGCTTATAAATGAAGTATAATGCATGGAATCATGCAGTTTGGGATAGATTGTATTACTTGTACGCTTTGTCGTATCTAGTTATGTCTCAAATTTTGTCACAATATAGAAATCTGAACTAGCTTAATGTGGGCAATTGATTCGTGTCATTTTGACCAATAAATCAAAACTTATGGACGATATAGGGCATACATGTTAAGTTGATCGACCAGTTAAAATGATCATTCTAAGCTGATCGTTGGTGCTCATTGAGTAAAAGCTTATAAATGAAGAATAATGCATGTCATCTTGCACTTTCCGATGCACTGGATTACTTGGACGCTTTGTCGTATCTTTTTCTGTCTCAAATTTTATTACACTTTAGAAAATTAAGCTAGCTTAACGTGGGCATTGGATACGTCTGTTTTTTTATCTCTAAATCAAAATTTACGGACGATTTAGTGCGGACATGTCAAGTTGATCAGCGAGTTAAAATGCTCGTTCTATACTGATCATTGTTGCTCATTAAGTAAAGGCTTATAAATGAGGCATAAAGCATGGCATCACGTAGTTTGAGATAGATTGGATTACTTGGACAATTTGTCATATCTAGCTTTGTTTCAAATTTTGTCACAACATAGAAAATTGAACTAGCTTAATGTGGGAATTCGATTCGTGTCATTCTGAGCTATAAATGGACGATTTAGTGCAGAAATGTCAAGTTGACCGGCAAATTAAAATGATCATTCTAAACTGATCGTTGGTGGTCATTAAGAAAAAGCTTATAAATGAAGAACAATACGTGGCATCACACAGTTTGGGATTTACTAGATTACTTCAATGCTTTTTCAAATCTGTTACTATCTCAAATTTTTTCACAATATAGAAAATTGAGCTAGCTTAACGTAAGCATTGGATTCGTGTCATTCTGAGCTCTAAATCAAAAGTTAAGGATGCTTTTGTGCGGACATGTCAAGTTCATCGGCCAGTGAAAGTGATCATTCTAAACTCATCATTGGTGCAGATTGAGTAAACGCTTATAAATGAAGTATAATGCATAGCATTAACCAGTTTTGGATAGATTGGATTACTTGGACGCTTTGTGGTATCTATTTTTGTCTCAAATTTTGTTACACTATAGAAAATTGAGCTAGCTTAACGTGGGCATTGGATTCATGTCTTTCTGAGCTCTAAATAAAAAGTTACAGATGATTTAGTGCGGACATAGTTGATCAGCGAGTTAAAATGATAATTCTAAACTGATTATTGGTGCTCATTAAATAAAAGCTTATAAATGAGGCATAAAGCATGGCATCACCAAGTTTGGGATAGATTGGATTACTTTAATGCTTTGTCGTATCTAGTTCTGTTTCAAATTTTGTCACAATATAATAAATTGAACTAGCTTAATGTAGGCATTGGATACATGTCATTCCGAGCTATAAATCAAAAGTAATGGACGATTTAGTGCATACATGACAAGTTCATCGTCCAGTTGAAATGATCATTCTAAACTGATCATTGGTGCTCATTAAGTAAACTTTTATAAATGAAAAATAATGCATGGCATCACAGAGTTGAGGAAGGATTGGACTACTTGGATGATTTGTCGTATCTAATTATGTCTTAAAACTTTGTCACATATAGAAAATTGAGTTAGCTTAACGTAAGCATTGGATTTGTGTCATTCTGAGCTCTAAATCAAAAGTTACGGACGATTTAGTGCATAACATTTAGTGCGGACATGTCAAGTTGATCGGTCAGTTAAAATGATCATTTGAAGCTGAATATTGGTGCTCATTGAGTAACAGCTTGTAAATGAAAAATAATGCATGGCATAACACAGTTTGGGATAGATTTGATTCTTTGGACGCTTTGTCGTATCTATTCATGTCTCAAATTCTGTTACAATATAGGAAATTGAGCTAGCTTAGTGTGGGCTTTCGATTCATGTGTTTCTGAGCTATAAATTAAAAATTATGGACAATATAGCGTAGACATGTCAAGTTGATCGGCCAGTCAAAATGATTATTTTAAACTGATCGTTGGTTCTCATTAAGTTAAGGATTATAAATGAGACATAAAGAATGGAATCACGTAGTTTGGGATAGATTGGATTACTATGATGCTTTGTCGTATCTATTTCTGTTTTAAATTTTGCCACAATACAGAAAATTGAACTAGCTTAACGTAAGCATTGGATTCGTGTCATTCTGAGCTCTAAATCAAAAGTTAAGGATGATTTAGTACGGACATGTCAAGTTCATCGGCCAGTGAAAGTGATCATTCTAAACTCATCATTGGTGCTGATTGAGTAAACGCTTAAAAATGAAGTATAATGCATAGCATCAACCAGTTTTGGATAGATTGGATTACTTAGATGCTTTGTGGTATCTATTTTTGTCTCAAACTTTGTTAGACTATAGAAAATGGAGCTAGCTTAACGTGGGCATTGGATTCATGTCTTTCTGAGTTCTAAATAAAATGTTACAGATTATTTAGTGCAGACATAGTTGATCGGCGAGTTAAAATGATAATTTTAAACTGATTATTGGTGCTCATTAAGTAAAGGCTTATAAATAAGGTATAAAGCATGGCATCACGGAGTTAAGGAAGGATTGGACTACTTGGACAATTTGTCGTATCTAATTCTGTCTCAAAACTTTGTCACATATAGAAAATTGAGCTAGCTTAACGTAAGCATTGGATTCGTGTCATTCTGAGCTCTAAATCAAAAGTTACGGACGATTTAGTGCAGAAAATATAGTGCGGACATGTCCAATTGATCGGTCAATTTAAAATGCTCATTGAGTAATAGCTTATAAATGAAAAATAATGCATGACATCACGCAGTTTGGGATAGATTTGATTACTTGGATGCTTTGTCGTATCCATTCATGTCTCAAATTCTGTTACAATATAGGAAATTGAGCTAGCTTAGTGTGGGCTTTCGATACATGTGTTTCTGAGCTCTAAATAAAAAATTATGGACGATATAGTGCAGACATGTCAAGTTGATCGGTCAGTCAAAATGATTATTTTAAACTGATCGTTGGTTCTCATTAAGTAAAGGCTTATAAATGAGACATAAAGAATGGAATCACGCAGTTTGGGATAGATTGGATTACTATGATGCTTTGTCGTATCTATTTCTGTTTTAAATTTTGCTACAATACAGAAAATTGAACTAGCTTAATGTGGACATTAGATTCGTGTCATTTGGAGCTATAAATCAAAAGTAATGGACGATTTAGTGAACTCATGACAAGTTGATCGGCCAGTTAAAATTGTCATTCTAAACTGATCATTGGCATTGATTTGAGTAAAAGCTTATAAATGAAAATAATGCATGGCATCACGCAGTTTGGGATGGATTGGATTACTTGCACGCTTTGTCATATCTATTTCTGTCACAATATAAAAAATTGAGTTTGCTTAACATGGGCATTTAATTCATGTGTTTCTGAGCTCTAAATCAAAAGTTACGAACGATTTAGTGCATACATGTCAAATTGATCGGCCAGCTTAAGTCATCATTCTAAACTGATCATTGGTGCTGATTGAGTAAAGGCTTATAAATGAAGCATAATGCATGGAATCATGTAGTTTGGGATAGATTGGATTACTTGGACGTTTTGTCGTATTTAATTCTATATCCAATTTTGTCACAATATAGAAAATTGAACTAGCTTAATGTAGGCCTTCATATCATTCTAAGCTCTATATCAAAAGTTACAAATGATTTAGTGCGGGCATGTCAAGTTGATGGGCCAATGAAAGTGGTCATTCTAAACTGATCATTAGTGCTAATTGAGTAAACGCTTATAAATTAAGCATAAATGCATAGTATCATGCATTTTGGGATAGATTGGATTAATTGGACGCTGTGTCGTATCAATTTCGCTCTCAAATTTTTTACACTATAGAAAATTGAGCTAGCTTATCGTGGGCATTCGATTTGTGTGTTATTGAGCTCTAAATAAAAAGTTACTGGCGATTTAGTGTAGAAATTTTAAGGTTATCGGCGAGTTAAAATGATCATTATAAATTGATCCTTGGTGCTCATTAAGTAAAGGCTTATATATGAGCCATAAAGGATGGCATCAAGCAGTTTGGGATAGATTGGGTTATTTTGACGCTTTGTCATATCTAGTTCTGTTTCAAATTTTGTCACAATATAGAAAATTGAACTAGCTTAATGTGGGCATTGAATTCGTGTCTTTCAAAGCTAGAAATAAAAAACTGAAAGATCTAGTGCAGACATGACAAGTTGATCGGCGTGTAAAATGATCATTCTAAACTGATCATTGGTGCTCATTGAGTAAAAGTTGATAAATGAAAATAATGCATGGAATCTCGCAGTTTGGGAAGGATTGGATTACTTGGATGCTTTTTCATATCTATTTCTGTCTCTATGTTTGTCACAATATAGAAAATTGAGCTAGGTTAACGACGGCATTTAATTCATGTCATTCTCAGCTCTAAATCAAAAGTTACAGACGATTTAGTGCGGAAATGTCAAGTTGATCGGCTAGTTAAATCGATCATTCTAAAGTGATCATTGGTGCTGATTGAGTAAAGACTTATAAATGAAGCATAATGCATGGCATCACGCATGTTGGGATAGATTGGATTACTTGGATGCTTTGTCGTATCTAGTTCTATCTCAAATTTTGTCACAATATAGAAAGTTGAACTAACTTAATGTGGGCATTGGATTCGTGTCATTCTAAGCTACAAATGAAAAAAATATGGATGATATAGTGCCGACATGTGAAGTTGATCGGCTAGTTAAAATGATCATTCTAAACTGATCGTTGGTGCTCATTGAGTAAGACCTTATAAATGAACAATAATGCATGGCATCACGTAATTTGGGATAGACTGGATTACTTGTATGCCTTTTCGTATCTATTTCTATTTAGAATTTGTTCATAATATCGAAAATTGAGATAGCTTAACGTGGGCATTGGATTCGTGTCATTATGAGATCTGACTCACATGTTACGGATGATTTAGTGCGGACATGTCTAGTGGATTGGCCAGTTAAAATGATCATTCTAAACCGATCATTGATGCTAATTAAGTAAAGGCTTATAAATGAAGCATAATGCATGGCATCAAACAATTTTGGATAGATTGGGTTACTTGGACGCTTTGTCGTATCTATTTATGTCTCAAATTTTGTCACATATAGAAAATTGAGCTAGCTTAATGTAAGCATTGGATTCGTGAAATTCTGAGCTTTATATCGAAAGTTACGGATGATTTAGTGCGGACATGTCAAGCTAATGGGCCAGTGAAAGTGATCATTCTAAACTGATTATTGGTGCTGATTGAGTAAACGCTTATAAATGAAGGATAAGGCATATCATCACATAGCTTTTGATGGATTGGATTAGTTGGATGCTTTGTCATATCTATTCCAGTCTCAAATTTTATTACACTATAAAAAATTGAGCTAGCTTAACGTCGGCATTGGATTCGTATGTTTTTGAGCTCTAAATAAAAAGTTACGGACGATTTAGTGTGGACATTTTAAGTTAATCGGCGAGTTAAAATGATCATTCTAAACTGATCCTTGGTGCTCATTAAGTAAAGGTTTATAAATGAGACATAAAGGATGGCATCATGCAGATTGGCATAGATTAGATTATTTTGACGCTTTGTCGTATCTAGAGTTCTGTTTCAAATTTTGTCACAATATAAAAAATTGAACTAGCTTAATGTGGGCATTGGATTCTTGTCATTCAGAGCTATAAATAAAAAAATGGAGGATTTAGTGCAGACATGACAAGTTAAAATGATTATTCTAAACTGATCATTGGTGCTCATTGAGTAAAAGCTGATAAATGATTCTAAACTGATCATTTGTCCTCATTGAGTAAAAGCTGATAAATGAAAAATAGTGCATGGCATTACGCAGTTTGGGAAGGATTGAATTACTTGTACACTTTGTCGTATCTATTTTTGTCTCAAATTTTGTCACAATACTTAAATTGGATTCATATCAGCTATAAAATCATTCTAAACTGATCATTGGCGCTGATTGAGTACACGCTTATAAATGAAGCATAATTCATGGCCTCACGCAGTTTGGGATAGATTGGATTAGTTGGATGTTTTAAGTTATGGACGATATAGTGCAGACATGTCAAGTTGATTGGCCTGTTAATATGATTATTCTAAACTGATCATTGGTGCTCATTGAGTAAAGGCTTTTAAATGAAGCATAATGTATGGTATCACGCTGTTTGGGATAGATTTTATTAGTTGGACGGTTTGTTGTACATAGTTTTGTCTCAAATTTTGTCCGAATATAGAAAATTAAACTAGCTTAATGTGGACATTGGATTTGTGGCACTCTGAGCAATAAATCAAAAGTCACGTTTGATCTGGTGTGGACCAGTCAAGTTGATCGGCCAGTTAAAGTGATCATTCTTAACTGATCATTGGTTCTCATTAAGTAAATGCTTATAAATTAAGCATAATGCATGGCATCACACAGTGTTTTATAGATTGGATAACTTGGACGCTTTGTTGTATCTATTTCTGTCCCAAATTTTATCACAATATAGAAAATTGTGCTAGCTTAACGAGGGCATTTAATTCGTGTCATTCTGAGCTCTAAATCAAAAGATACAGATGATTTAGTACGGATATGTCAAGTTGATCGCCCAGTTAAAGTGATCATTCGAAATTGATCATTGGTGCTGACTGATTAAGGACTTATAAATGGAGCATAATGCATGGCATCACGCAGTTTGGGATAGATTGGATTAGTTGAATGCTTTGTCATATCTAGTTTTGTCTCATTTGTAAAAATATAGAAAATTGAACTAGCTTAATGTAGACATTGGATTCGTGTCATTCTGAGGTATAAATGAAAAGTTATGGACGATATAGTGCAAACATGTCAAGTTGATCGGCTAGTTAAAATGATCATTCTAAACTGATCGTAGGTACTCACTGAGTGAAAGCTTATAAATGAAGAATAATGCATGGCATCATGTAGTTTGGGATAGACTGGATTACTTGGATGCTTTGGCATATCTATTTTTGTCTCAAATTTTGTCATAATATAGAAAATTGAGCTAGCTTAACATGGGCATTGGATTCGTGTCAGTCTGACCTCTAAATCATAAGTTAAGGATGATTTAGTGCGGACATGTCTATTTGATTGGCTAGTTAAAGTGATCATTCTAAACTGATCATTGGTGTTGGTTGTGTAAAGGCTTATAAATTAAGCATAATGCATGGCATCACACTGTTTCGGATAGATTGGATTACTTGGGCGCTTTGTCGTATCTATTTTGGTCTCAAATTTTTTCACATATAGAAACTTGAGCTAGTTTAACGTAAGCATTGGATTCGTCTCATTCGGAGCTCTATATCAAAAGCTACGGATGATTTAGTCCGGACATATCAAGTTCATCGGACAGTGAAAGTGATCATTTTAAACTGATCATTAGTGCTAATTGAGTAAACGCTTATAAATGAAGCATAATGCATAGCATCACGCAGTTTTTGATAGATTGGATTACTTGGACGCTTTGTCGTATCTATTTCTGTCTCAAATTTTGTTACACTATAGAAAATTGAGCTAGATTAATATGGGCATTGGATTCGTGTGTTTATGAGCTCTAAATAACAAGTTACGGACAATTTAGTGCGGACATTTTAAGTTGATTGGGGAGTTAAAACGATCATTCTAAACTGCTCATTGGTGCTCATTAAGTAAAGGCTTATAAATGAGGCATAAAGCATGGCATCCCGCATTTTGGGATATATTTGATTACTTAGAAGCTTTGTCATATCTAGTTTTGTTTCAAATTTTGTCACAATATAAAAGTTTGAACTAGCTTAATGTGGGCATTGGATTCGTGTCATTGTGAGCTATAAATCAAAAGTTATGCAGGATTTAGTGTAGACAAGACAAGTTGATCGGCCTGTTTAAATGATCATTCTTAACTGATCATTGGTGCTCATTGAGTTAAAGCTTATAAATGAAAAATGATGCATGGCATTACACAGTTTGGAAGGATTGGATTATTTGGACGCTTTGTCGTATCTATTTTTTTTTAAAATTTTGTCACAATATAAAAAATTGAGCCGGCTTAACGAGGCCATTTAAATCATGTCATTCAGAGTTCTAAATCAAAAGCTACTGGCAATTTAGTGCAAAAATGTCAAGTTGATCGGCCAATTAAAGTGATCATTCCAAATGGATCATTTGTGCTGATTAAGTATTACTGTTTGGGATTGATTGGATTACTTGGATGCTTTGTCGTATCTTGCTGTGTCTCATATTTTTTAACAATATAGAAAATTGAACTACCTTAATGTGTGCATTCGATCCTTGTGTTTCTGAGCTCTAAATAAAAAGTTACGGATTTAGTATGGACGTGTCAACCTATTCAGCGAGTTAAAATGATCATTCTTAACTGATCAATGGGCTCATTAAATAAAGGCTTATAAATGAGGCATAAAGCATGGCATCATGTAGTTTGGAATAGATTGGATTACTTTGACGCTTTGTCGTATCTAGTTTAGTTTCAAATTTTTTCACAATATAGAAAATTGAACTAGCATAATGTGGACATTGGATTTGTATCATTCTGAGCTATAAATCAAAATTTATGGACGATTTTAGTGCAGCCATGTCAAGTTGATTGGCCAGTTAAAATAATCATTATAAACTGATAATTGGTGCTCATTGAGTAAAAGCTTATAAATGAAGAATAATGCATGGCATCACGCAGTTTGGGATTGACTGGATTACTGGGACGCTTTGTCGTATTCATTTGTGTTTCAAATTTTGTCACAATATAGAAAGTTGAGCTAGCTTAACGTAAGTATTTGATTTGTGCCATTCTGAGCTCCAAAATCAAGAGTTACGGATGATTTAGTGCGGACATGTCAAGTTGATCGGCCAGTGAAAGTGATCATTCTAAACTCATCATTGGTGCTCATTGAGTAAACGCTTAAAAATGAAGAATACTACATTGCATCACACAGTTTTGTATAGATTGGATTACTTGGACGCTTTGTAGTATCTATTTTTGCCTCAAATTTTGATACCCTATTAAAAAATAAGCTAGCTTAATGTGGGCATTGGATTCGTGTGTTTTTGAGCTTTAAATCGAAAGTTACGGACGATTTAGTGCGCATATGTCAAGTTCACCGGCTAGTTAAAGTGATCATTCTAAACTGATGATTGGTGCTCATTGAGTAAAGGCTTATGAATGAAGCATAATGCATATCATCACGTAGTTTGGAATATATTGGATTACTTGGACGCTTTTTCGTATCTAGTTCTATCTCAAATTTGGTCACAATATAGAAACTTGAGCTAGCTTAATGTGGGCAATTGATTCATGTCATTGTGACCATTAAATCAAAAGTTATAGACGATATTGGGCACACATGTCAAGTTTATTGGCCTGTTAAAATGAACATTCTAAACTGATCGTTCGTGTTCAGTGAGTAAAAGCTTATAAACGAATAATAATGCATGGCATCACGAAGTTTGTGAATGACTGGATTACTTGGACGCTTTATCGTATCTATTTCTTGGATGCTTTGTCATATCTATTTCTGTCTCAAATTTGTTATACTATAGAACATTGAACTAGCGTAATGTGGGCATTGGATTCATGTCATTCTGAGCTACAAATCAAAATTTATGTATGATTTAGTACATACATGTCAAGGCTTATAAATGAATCAAAATGCATACCATCACGTAGTTCGGAATAGAATTGATTACTTGGATGCTTTGTCGTATCTAGTTCTATCTCAAATTTTGTCACAATATAGAAAATTGAACTAGATTTATGCGGGCAATTGATTCATGTCATTCTGACTAGTAAATCAAAAATTATGCACGATATTGGGCAAACATGTCAAATTTATCAGTCTGTTAAAATGAACATTCTAAACTGATCGTTGGTGGTCATTGAGTAAAACCATATAAATGAAGAGTGATGCATGGCATCACGCACTTTGGGATTGACTGAATTACTTGGACGCTTTGTTGTATCTATTTCTTGGATGCTTTGTCATATCTATTTATGTCTCAAAGTTTACTACACTATAGAACATTGAACTAGCTTAATGTGGGCATTGGATTCGTGTCATTCTTAGCTAGAAATCCAAATTTATGGACGATTTAGTTCAGACAATTCAAGTTGATCGGAGAGTTAAAATGATCATTCTAAACTGATCATTGGTGCTCATTGAGTAAAAGCTTATAAATGAAGAATAATGGATGACATCACGCAGTTTGGGATAGACTGGATTACTTGAACGCTTTTTCATATCTATTTCTGTCTCAAATTTTGTCACAGTATAGAAAATTGAGCTAGTTTAACGTAAGCATTGGATTCATGTCATTTTGAGCTCTAAATCAAAAGGTACGGATGGTTTAGTGAAGACATGTTAAGTTGATCAGCCAGTGAAAGTGATCATTCTAAACTGATCATTGGTGCTGATTGAGTAAACGCTTATAAATGAAGCATAATGCATAGCACCACATAGATTTGGATAGATTGGATTACTTAGACGATTTGCGGTATCCATTTCTATCCCAAATTTTGTTACACTATAGAAAATAGATCTAGATTAACGTGGGCATTGGAATCGTGTGTTTTTGAGCTTTAAATCAAAAGTTATAGATGATTTAGTGCGGACATATCAAGTTGATCGGCGAGTTAAAATGATCATTCTAAACTGATCATTGGTGCTAATTAAGTAAAGGCTTATGAATGAGGCATAAAGCATGGCATCACGCAGGTTAGGATAGATTTGATTACTTTGACGCTTTTTTCTAGTTCTATTTTAAATTTTGTCACAATATAAAAACTTGAACTAGCTTAATGTGGTCATTGGATTCATGTCATTCTAATATATAAATCAAAAGTTATGGATGATTTGGTGCAGACATGACATGTTGATCGGCCAGTTAAAATGATCATTCTAAACTGATCATTGGTGCTCATTGAGTAAAATTTTATAAATGAAAAATAATGCATGGCATCACGAAGTTTTGGAAGGATTGGATTACTTGAACGCTTTGTCGTATCTATTTCTTCTCAAATTTTGTCACATATAGAAAATTGAACTAGCTTAACGTAAGCATTTGATTCGTGTCATTCTGAGCTCTAAATCAAAAATTACAGATGATTTAGTGCGAACATGTCAAGTTGATCGGCCAGTGAAAGTGATAATTATAAAATGATCACTGGTGCTGATTGAGTAAACGCTTATAAGTGAAGCATAATGCATAGCATCACATTTCAAGTTATGGATGTTTTAGTATGTACATGTCAAGTTGATCGGCCAGTTAAAGTGATCATTCCAAACTGATCATTGGTGTTTATGGAGTAAAGACTTATAAATGAATAATAATGCATGGCACCACGCTGTTTGGGATATATCTGATTACTTGGACGCTTTGTCATATCTATTTCTATCTCAAAATTTATAACAATATTGAAAATCGAACTAGCTTAATGTTGGCACTGGATTCGTGTTATTCTAAGCTATGAATGAAAATTTATAAACGATATAGTGCAGACATGTCAAGTTGATCGGCTAGTTAAAATGATCATTCTAAACTGACATTGATGCTCATTGAGTAAAAGCTTATAAATGAAGAATAATGTATGGCATCACGCAGTTTGGGATAGACTAGATTACTTGGAACCTTTTTCGTATCTATTTCGGTCTCCAATTTTGTAATAATATAGAAAATTGAGCTAGATTAACGTGGACACTGGATTCGTCTTATTCGGAGCTCAAAATCAAAAGTGACAAACAATTTAATGCGGACATGTCAAGTTGATTGGCCAGTTAAAGTGATCATTCTAAATTGAGCATTGGTGCTAATTGAGTAAAGGCTTATAATGAAGTATAATGCATGCATCACACAGTTTTGGATAGAATAGATTACTTAGACGTTTTGTCATATTTATATCTATGTCAAATTTTGTCATTTTATAGAAAATTGAGCTAGCTTAACGAGGGCATTTAATTCTTGTCATTTTGAGCTCTAAATCAAAAGTTACAAACGATTTAGTGCGGATATGTCAAGTTGATAGGACAGTTAAAGTGATCATTCTATACTGATCATTGGTGTTAATTGAGTAAAGACTTATAAATGAAGAATAATGTCTGACACCATGCAGTTCGGGATAGATTAGATTATTTGGACGCTTTGTCGTATCTATTTCTGCCTCAAATTTTGTCAAAATATAGAAAATTGAGCTTACTTGTCATGGGCATTGGATTCGTGTCATTCTAAACTCAAAATAAAAGTTACGACTATTTAGTGTTGTCATGTCAAGTTGATCAGCCAGTTAAAGTGATCATTCTAAACTGATCATTAGTGCTCATTAAGTAAAGGCTTATAAATGAAGCATAATGCAGGGCATCACGCAGTTTGGGATAGGTTGGATTACTTGGACCCTTTTTCGTATCTAGCTCTGTCTCAAATTTGGTTACAATATAGAAAATTGAACTAGCTTGCTGTGGGCAATGTATTCCTGTCATTCTGAGCTACAAATGAAAATTTATGGACGATTTAGTGTAGACATGTCAAGTTGATCGGCTAGTTAAAATGATCATTGTAAATGATCATTGGTGCTCATTGAGTAAACGCTTATAAATGAAGAATAATGCATGGTATCACACAGTTTAGGATCGACTGGATTACTTGAACGCTTTACTGACCTAGTTCTATCTCAAATTTTGTCACAATATAAAAATTGAACTAGATTAATGTGGGCAATTGATTGTTGTCATTTGTGCTATAAATCAAACGTTATGGACAATATAGTGTAGACATATCAAGGTTATCAGCTAGTTAAAATGATCACTGATCGTTGGTGCTCATTGAATAAAAAATTTTAAATGAAAAATAATGCTTGGCATCACGTATTTTGGGATGCATACGATTACTTGGACGTTTTGTCGTATCTGTTTCTATCTTAAATTTTGTCGTAATATAGAAAATTGAGCTAGCTTAATGTGGGCATTCGAATTGTGTCATTCTAAGGTCTAAATCAAAACGTATGGATGATTTAGTGTGGACATGTCAAATTGATCGGCTAGTGAAAGTGATCATTCTAAACTGATCATTGGTGCTGATTGAGTAAACGCTAATAAATGAAGCATAATGCATAGCATCACATAGTTTTGGATAAATTTGATTACTTGGATGCTTTGTCGTATCTATTTCGGTCTCAAATTTTGTTACACTATAGGAAATTGATTTAGCTTAACGTCGGCGTTGGATTCATGTGTTTCTGAGCTCTAAATCAAAAGTTACAGACGATTTAATGCGGACATGTCAAGTTGATAGGGCAGTTAAAGTGATGATTCTAAACTGATAATTCGTGTTCATTGAGTAAGAGCTTATAAATAAAAAGTAATGCATGGCATCACACAGTTTGGGGTGGATTCCATTATTAGGTTGCTTTGTCGTATCTCTTTTTGTCTCAAATGTTGTCACAATATAGAAAATTGATCTAACTTAACGTGGTTATTGGATTTGTGACATTATGAGCTATAAATCAAAAGTTATGGATGATTTAGTTCGGACATGTCAAGTTGATCGGCCAGTTAAAATGATCATTCTAAACTGATCATTGGTGCTCATTAAGTAAAGGCAAATAAATGAAGCATAACGCATGGCATCACACCGTTTTTGATAGAATAGATTACTTGTATTCTTTGTCATATCTATTTCTGTCTCAAATTTTGTTACAATATAGAGAATTGAGCTAGCTTAACGTGGGTATTGGATTTGTGTCATTCTGAGCTATAAATCAAAAGATACGGACGATTTAGTGCGGACATGTCAAGTTGATCGGCGAGTTAAAATGATCATTCTAAACTAATCTTTGGTGCTCATTAAGTAAAGGCTAATAAATTAGGCATAAAGCATGGCATCACGCTGTTAGGGATAGATTGGATTACTTGGATGCTTTTTCGTATCTAGTTTTGTTTAAATTTTGTCACAACATAGAAAATTCAACTAGATTAATATGCTCATTCCATTCGTGCCATTCAGAGCTATAAATCACAAGTTATGGACGATTTAGTGCAGACATGTCAAGTTGATCGGCCAGTTAAAATGCACATTCTAAATTGATCGTTGGTGGTCATTGAGTAAAAGCTTATAAATGAAGAATTATGCATGGCATCACACAGTTTGGGATTTACTGGATGACTTGGACGCTTTGTTGTATCTATTTCTGTCTCATATTTTATCACAATATAGAAAATTGAGCTAGCTTAACGTAAGCATTGGATTCGTGTCATTCTGAGCTATAAATCAAAAGTTACGGATGATTTAGTGCGTAAATGTCAAGTTGAACGACAAGTCAAAGTGATCATTCTAAACTGATCATTGATGCTCATTAAGTAAAGGCTTATAAATGAGGCATAAAGCATGGCATCATGCAGTTTGGGATAGATTGGATTACTTTGACGCTTTGTTGTATCTACTTCTGTTTAAAATTTTGTCATAATATAGAAAATTAAACTTGCTTAATGTGGGCATTGAATTCGTGTCATTTTGAGTTATAAATAAAAAGGGATGAACGATTTAGTGCAGACATGACAAGTTGATCGACCAGTTAAAATGATCATTCTAAACTGATCTTTGGTGCTCATTGAGTATAAACTTATAAATGAAAAAATAATGCATGGCTTCACGCTGCATGGGAAGGATTGGATTAGTTGTACTCTTTGTCATACGTAATTCAGTCTCAATTTATGTCAATATATAGAAAATTGAGATAGATTAACGAGGGCATTTAATTCATGTCATTCTGAGCTCTAAATCAAAAGTTAGGGATGAATTAGTGCGGACGTGTCAAGTTGATCGGCCAGTTAAAGTGAACATTCGAAACTGATCATTGTTACTCATTAAGTAAAGGCTTATAAATGAAGTTTAATACATGGCTTCACACATTTTTGGATAGATTGGATTACTTAGATGCTCTGTCGTATTATAGTTCTGTCTCAAATATAGAAAATTGAAGTAGCTTAGTGTGGGCACTAGATTCGTATCATTCGGAGCTATAAATCAAAAGATGTGGATAATTTAGTGTCGACATGACAAAATCATCGACCTGTTAAAGTGATCATTATAAACTGATCATTGGTGGTGATTGAGTAAAGACTTATAAATGAAGCATAATGCATGGCATCACGTAGTTTGGGAAAGATTGGATTACTTTGACGGTTTGTTGTATCTAGTTCTGTCTAAAATTTTGTCACAATATAGAAAATTGAACTTGCTTAATGTGGGCATTGGATTCGTGTCGTTTTGATCTATAAATAAAAAGTTATGGACGATATAGTGCAGACATGTCAAGTTGATCGGCTAGTTAAAATGACAATTCTAAAATGATCGTTGGTGCTAATTGAGTAAAAGCTTATAAATGAATAATAATGCATGGCATCACACATTTTGAGATAGACTGGATTACTTGGATGCTTTGTTGACTCTATTTATGTCTCAAATTTTGTCATAATAAAGAAAATTGAGCTATCTTAACGTGGGCATTAGATTTGTGTCATTCTGAGCGCTAAATCAAAAGTTACGGACGATTTAGTGCGGATATGTCAAGTTGATTAGCTAGTTAAATTGATCATTTTAAACTAATCATTGGTGCTGATTGACGTAGGCCTTATAAATCAAGCATAATGCATGGCAACACACAGTTTGGGAAGGATTGGATTACTTGGACGCTTTATCGTATCTATTTTTGTCTCAAATTTTGTTACACTATAAAAAATTGAACTAGCTTAATGTGGGCATTAGCTTCGTGTGTTTCTGAGTTCTAAATCAAAAGTTACGGACGATTTAGTGCAGACATTACAAGTTGATTGGCGAGTTAAAATCATCATTCTGAACTGATCATTGGTGCTCATTAAGTAAAGCCTTATAAATGAGGCATAAAACATGGCATCACGCAGTTTGAGATATATTGGATTACTTTGACGCTTTTTTGTATCTAGTTTTGTTTCAAATTTTGTCACATTATAGAAAATTGAACTAGATTAAAATGGGCATTAGATTCGTGCCATTCTGAGCTCTAAGTCAAGAGTTATGGATGATTTAGTGCGAACATGACAAGTTGATGGGCCAGTTAAAATGATGATTCTAAACTGATCATTGGTGCTCATTGAGTAAAAAGCTTATAAATGAAAAATAATGTATCACATCATGCACTTTTGGAAGGATTGAATTACTAGCACGCATTGTCGTATCTATTTATGTCTCAAATTTTGTCACAATATAGAAAATTGAGTCAACTTAACGAGGGCATTTAATTCAGGTTATTCGGAGCTCTAGATTAAAAGTTACAGACGTTTTAGTGCGTACATGTCAAGTTGATCGGCCAGTTAAAGTGATCATTCCAAACTGATCATCGGTGTTTATTGAGTAAAGACTTATAAATGAATAATAATGCATGGCACCACGCTGTTTGGGATAGATCTGATTACTTGGACGCTTTGTCATTTCTATTTCTATCTCAAAATTTATCACAATATAGAAAATCGAACTAGCTTAATGTTGGCATTGGATTCGTGTTATTCTAAGCTATGAATGAAAATTTATAAACGATATAGTGCAGACATGTCAAGTTGATCGGCTAGTTAAAATGATCATTCTAAACTGACATTGATGCTCATTGAGTAAAAGCTTATAAATGAAGAATAATGTATGGCATCACGCAGTTTGGGATAGACTAGATTACTTGGAACCTTTTTCGTATCTATTTCGGTCTCCAATTTTGTAATAATATAGAAAATTGAGCTAGATTAACGTGGACACTGGATTCGTCTTATTCGGAGCTCAAAATCAAAAGTGACAAACAATTTAATGCGGACATGTCAAGTTGATTGGCCAGTTAAAGTGATCATTCTAAATTGAGCATTGGTGCTAATTGAGTAAAGGCTTATAATGAAGTATAATGCATGCATCACACAGTTTTGGATAGAATAGATTACTTAGACGTTTTGTCATATTTATATCTATGTCAAATTTTGTCATTTTATAGAAAATTGAGCTAGCTTAACGAGGGCATTTAATTCTTGTCATTTTGAGCTCTAAATCAAAAGTTACAAACGATTTAGTGCGGATATGTCAAGTTGATAGGCCAGTTAAAGTGATCATTCTAAACTGATCATTAGTGCTGATTGAGTAAAGACTTATAAATGAAGAATAATGTCTGGCACCATGCAGTTTGGGATAGATTAGATTATTTGGACGCTTTGTCGTATCTATTTCTGCCTCAAATTTTGTCAAAATATAGAAAACTGGGCTTACTTGTCATGGGCATTAGATTCGTGTCATTCTAAGCTCTAAATCAAAAGTTACGACGATTTAGTGAGGTCATGTCAAGTTGATCAGCCAGTTTAAGTGATCATTCTAAAGTGATCATTGGTGCTCATTAAGTAAAGGCTTATAAATGAAGCATAATGCATGGCATCACGCAGTTTGGGATAGGTTGGATTACTTGGACCCTTTTTCGTATCTAGCTCTGTCTCAAATTTGGTTAAAATATAGAAAATTGAACTAGCTTGATGTGGGCATTGTATTCGTGTCATTCTGAGCTACAAATCAAAATTTATGGACGATTTAGTGCAGACATGTCAAGTTGATCGGCTAGTTAAAATGATCATTGTAACATCATTGGTGCTCATTGAGTAAACGCTTATAAATGAAGAATAATGCATGGCATCACGCAGTTTAGGATCGACTGGATTACTTGAACGCTTTATTGACCTAGTTCTGTCTCAAACTTTGTCACAATATAAAAAATTGAACTACATTAATGTGGGCAATTGATTGTTGTCATTTTGTGCTATAAATCAAACGTTATGGACAATATAGTGTAGACATATCAAGGTTATCAGCTAGTAAAAATGATCACTGATCGTTGGTGCTCATTGAATAAAAACTTTTAAATGAAAAATAATGCGTGGCATCACGCAGTTTGGGATGGATACGATTACTTGGATGCTTTGTCGTATCTGTTTCTGTCTTAAATTTTGTCGTAATATAGAAAATTGAGCTAGCTTAACGTGGGCATTGGAATTGTGTCATTCTGAGGTCTAAATCAAAAGGTACGGATGATTTAGTGTGGACATGTCAAGTTGATCGGCTAGTGAAAGTGATCATTCTAAACTGATCATTGGTGCTGATTGAGTAAACGCTAATAAATGAAGCATAATGCATAGCATCACACAGTTTTCAATAGATTTGATTACTTGGACGCTTTGTCGTATCTATTTCTCAAATTTTTTTACACTAAAGGAAATTGATTTAGCTTAACGTGGGCATTGGATTCATGTGTTTCTGAGCTCTAAATCAAAAGTTACAGACGATTTAATGCGGACATGTCAAGTTGATAGGCCAGTTAAAGTGATGAATCTAAACTGATCATTCGTGTTCATAGAGTAAGAGCTTATAAATAAAAAGTAATGCATGGCATCACGCAGTTTGGAGTGGATTCTATTATTAGGACGCTTTGTCGTATCTATTTTTGTCTCAAATTTTGTCGCAATATAGAAAATTGAGCTAACTTAACGTGGGTATTGGATTTGTGTCATTATGAGCTATAAATCAAGTTATGGACGATTTAGTTTGGATATGTCAAGTTGATCGGCCACTTAAAATGATCATTCTAAACTGATCATTGGTGCTCATTAAGTAAAGGCAAATAAATGAAGCATAACGCATGGCATCACACAGTTTTTGATAGAATAGATTACTTGTATTCTTTGTCATATCTATTTCTGTCTCAAATTTTTTACAATATAGAAAATTGAGCTAGCTTAACGTGGGTATTGGATTTGTGTCATTCTGAGCTAGAAATCAAAAGTTATGGACGATTCAGTGCGGACATGTCAAGTTGATCGGCGAGTTAAAATGATCATTCTAAACTAATCTTTGGTGCTCATTAAGTAAAGGCTAATAAATTAGGCGCATCACACTGTTTGGGATAGATTGGATTACTTGGATTCTTTTTCATATCTAGTTTTGTTTAAATTTTGTCACAACATAGAAAATTCAACTAGCTTAATATGCGCATTCCATTCATGCCATTCAGAGCTATAAATCACATGTTATGGACGATTTAGTGCAGACATGTCAAGTTGATCGGCCAGTTAAAATGCACATTCTAAATTGATCGTTGGTGGTCATTGAGTAAAAGCTTATAAATGAAGAATTATGCATGGCATCACATAGTTTGGGATTTACTGGATTATTTGGACGCTTTGTCGTATCTATTTTTGTCTCATAATTTACCACAATATAGAAAATTGAGCTAGCTTAACGTAAGCATTGGATTCGTGTCATTCTGAGCTTTAAATCAAAAGTTACACATGATTTAGTGCGGAAATGTCAAGTTGAAGGACAAGTGAAAGTGATCATTCTAAACTGATCATTGGTGCTCATTAAGTAAAGGCTTATAAATGAGGCATAAAGCATGGCATCATGCAGTTTGGGATAGATTGGATTACTTTGATGCTTTGTCGTATCTACTTCTGTTTTAAATTATGTCATAATATAGAAAATTGAACTTGCTTAATGTGGGCATCGAATTCGTGTCATTTTGAGTTATAAATAAAAAGGGATGAACGATTTAGTGTAGAGATGACAAGTTGATCGACCAGTCAAAATGATCATTCTAAACTTATCTTTGGTGCTCATTGAGTATAAGCTTATAAATGAAAAAATAATGCATGGCTTCACGCTGCATGGGAAGGATTGGATTAGTTGTACTCTTTGTTGTACGTAATTCAGTCTCAATTTATGTCAATATATAGAAAATTGAGATAGATTAACGAGGGCATTTAATTCATGTCATTCTGAGCTCTAAATCAAAAGTTAGGGATGAATTAGTGCGGACGTGTCAAGTTGATCGGCCAGTTAAAGTGAACATTCGAAACTGATCATTGTTACTCATTAAGTAAAGGCTTATAAATGAAGTTTAATGCATGGCGTCACACATTTTTGGATAGATTGGATTACTTAGATGCTCTGTCGTATTATAGTTCTGTCTCAAATATAGAAAATTGAAGTAGCTTAGTGTGGGCACTGGATTCGTATCATTCGGAGCTATAAATCAAAATATGTGGATAATTTAGTGTTGACATGACAAAATCATCGACCTGTTAAAGTGATCATTATAAACTGATCATTGGTGGTGATTGAGTAAAGACTTATAAATGAAGCATAATGCATGGCATCACGCAGTTTGGGATAGATTGGATTCCTTTGACGGTTTGTTGTACCTAGTTCTGTCTCAAATTTTGTCACAATATAGAAAATTGAACTTGCTTAATGTGGGCATTGGATTCGTGTCATTTTGATCTATAAATAAAAAGTTATGGACGATATAGTGCAGACATGTCAAGTTGATCGGCTAGTTAAAATGACAATTCTAAACTGATCGTTGGTGCTAATTGAGTAAAAGCTTATAAACGAATAATAATGCATGGCATCACACAGTTTGGGATAGACTGGATTAGTTGGATGCTTTGTTGACTCTATTTCTGTCTCAAATTTTGTCATAATAAAGAAAATTGAGATATCTTAACGTGAGCATCGGATTTGTGTCATTCTGAGCTCTAAATCAGAAGTTAGGGACGATTTAGTGCGTATATGTCAAGTTGATTAGCTAGTTAAAGTGATCATTTTAAACTAATCATTGGTGCTGATTGAGGCAAGCATTATAAATCAAGCATAATGCATGGCATCACACAGTTTTGGATAGAATGGATTACTTGGACGCTTTGTCGTATCTATTTATGTCTGAAACTTTGTTACACTATAGAAAATTTAGCTAGCTTAATGTGGGCATTGGATTCATGAGTTTCTGAGCTCTAAATCAAAAGTTATGGACGATTTAGTACGAACGATTTAGTGCAGACATGTCAAGTTGATCGACCAGTTAAAATGATCATTCTAAACTGATCAATGAAAAATAATGCATGGCATCACATTTTTTGGGATGGATTAGATTACTTGGACGCTTTGTGGTATCTATGTCTATATCAAATTTTGTCACAATATAGAAAATTGAGCTAGCTTAACATGTGCATTGGATTTGTATCCTTGTGAGCTTTAAATCAAAAGTTATGGACGATATAGTGCGAAAATGTCAAGGTTATCGGCCAGTTAATGTGATCATTCTAAACTGATCATTGGTGCTCATTAAGTAAAGGCTTATAAATGAAACATAACACATGGCATCACATAGTTTTGGATAGATTGGATTATTTGGATGCTTTATTGTATCTATTTCTGTCTGAAATTTTGTTACAATATGGAAAATTGAGATATCTTAACGTGGGCATTGGCTTTGTGTCATTCAGAGCTGTAAATCAAAAATTACAAACGATTTAGAGCGGACATATCAAGTTGAGTGGCTAGTTAAAGTGATCATTCTAAACAGATCATCGATGCTCATTAAGTAAAAGCTTATAAATGAAACATAAAGCATCGCATCAAAATGTTTGGATAGATTGGATTACTTGGACGTTTTGTCGTCTTGTCTCAAACTCTGTCAAAATATATAAAATTGAGCTTGTTTATCATGGGCATTGGATTCGTGTCATTCTTTGCTCTAAATCAAAAGTTATGGACGGTTTAGTGTGAACATGTCAAGTTGATCAGCCAGTTGATATGATTATTTTAAACTGATCATTGGTGCTCATTGAGTAAAGAGTTATAAATGAAGTTTAATGCAAAGAATCACGGAGTTGGGGATAGATCGGATTGCTTGGACGCTTTTTCTCTTCTAGTTCTGCCTCAAATTTTGTCACAATATAGAAAATTGAAATAGCTTAATGTGGGCATTGGATTCATGCCATTCTGAGCTAGATATCAAAAGATATGGACATTTTAGTGCATATATGACAAGTTGATCGGCCAGTTAAAATGATCATTCTAAACTGAGCATTGGTGCGCATTGAGTAAAAGCTTATCAATGAAGAATAATGCATGGCATCACGCAGTTTGGGATAGACTGGATACTTAGACTCTTTGTCGTATCTATTTCTGTCTCAATTTTTTTCATAATATAGAACATTGAGCTAGCTTAACGTGGGCATTGGATTTGTGTAATTCTGAGCTCTAAATCAAAAGTTTTGGAGGATTTAGTGCGGTCATGTCAAGTTGATTAGCTAGTTAAAGTGATAATTCTAAACTGATCATTGGTGCTGATTGAGTAAAGGCTTATATATGAATCATAATGCATGGCATCACAAAGTTTTGGATAGATTGGATTACTTGGACACTTTGTCGTATCTATTTATGTCTGAAATTTTGTTACACTATAGAGAATTTAGCTAGCTTAATGTGGGCATTGGATTAGTGTTTTTCTGAGCTCTAAATCAAATGTTACGGACAATTTAGTGCGGACGATTTAGTGCAGACATGTCAAGTTGATCGGCCAGTTAAAATGATCATTCTAAACTGGTCATTGATTCTCATTGAGTAAAAGCTTATAAATGAAAAATAATGCATGTCATCACGTAGTTTGGGATGTATTGGATTTCTTGTACGCTTTGTGGTATCTATGTTTGTCTCAAATTTTGTCACAGTATAGAAAATTGAGCTAGCTTAACATGTGCATTGGATTCATGTCCTTCTGAGCTCTAAATCAAAAGTTATGGAAAATTTAGTGCGGACTTGTCAAGTTGATCGGCCAGTTAAAGTGATCATTCTAAACTGATCATTGGTGCTCATTAAGTAAAGGCTTATAAATGAAGCATAACACATGGCATCACATAGTTTTGGATAGATTGGATTACTTGGATGTTTTATCGTATCTATTTCTGTCTCAAATTTTTTTCAGTATAGAAAATTTAGCTAGCTTAACGTGGGCATTGGATTTGTGTCATTCTGAGCTCTAAATAAAAAGTTACGGACGATTTTGTGCGGACATATTAAGTTGAGTTGCTAGTTAAAGTGATCATTATAAACGGATCATTGGTGCTCATTAAGTAAAGGCTTGTAAACGAAGCATAAAGCATGGCATCAAAATGTTTGGATAGATTGGATTACTTGGACGTTTTTCGTCTCTATTTCTATGTCAAATTTTGTGAAAACATAGAAAATTGAGATTGTTTAACATGGGCAATGGATTCGTGTCATTTTGAGCTCTAAATCAAAAGTTATGGACGATTTTGTGTGAACATGTAGAGTTGATCGGCCAGTTGATATGATTATTTTAAACTGATCATTAGTGCCCATTGAGTAAAGGGTTATAAATGAAGTTTAATGCATGGAATCACAGAGTTCGGGATAGATTGTATTACTTGGACACTTTTTCTCATCTAGTTATGTCTCAAATTTTGTGACAATATAGAAAATTTAAGTAGCTTAATGTGGGCATTGGATTCGTATCATTCTGAGCTAGAAATCAAAACTTATGGACGATTTAATGCAGATATGACAAGTTGATCGGCCAGTTAAATTGATCATTCTAAACTGATCATTGGTACTCATTGAGTAAAAATTTATAAAAGAAAAATAATGCATGGCATCACATGGTTTGGGAAGGATTGGATTACTTGGATGCTTTGTTGTATCTATTTCTATCTCAAATTGTATCACAATATAGAAAATTGAGCTACCTTATTGTGGGCGTTTGATTCGTGTGTTTCTGAGCTCTAAATCAAAAGTTACGGACGATTTAGTGCGGACATGTCAAGTTTATCGGCCATTTAAAGTGATCATTCTAAACCGATCATTGGTGCTGATTGAGTAAAGGCTTATAAATGAAGCATAATGCATGGCATCAGACTCTTTGTGATAGATTGGATTACTTGGACGCTTTGTCATATCAAGTTATGTCTCAAATTTTGTCACAATATAGAAAATTGAGCCAGCTTAATGTGGGCATTCGATTCGTGTCATTCTAAGCTATAATTGAAAAGTTATGGACGATATAGTGCGCACATGTCAAGTTGATCGTCCAGTTAAAATGATCACTCTAAACTGATCGTTGGTACTCATTCAGTAAAAGCTTATAAATGAAGAATAATGCATGGCATCAAGAAGTATGGGAATGACTAGATTACTTGGACGCTTTTTCATATCTATTTCTGTCTAAAATTTTGTCACAATTAAGAAAATTGAGCTAGCTTAATGTAAGCATTGGATTCGTGTCATTATGAGCTCTAAATAAAAAGTTATGGATGATTTATTGCGGACATGTCAAGTTCATCGGACCGTGAAAATGATCTTTCTAAACTGATCATTGGTGCTGATTGATTAAACGCTTATAAATGAAGCATATTGCATAGCATCACACAGTTTTGGATAGATTGGATTACTTGGAGGCTTTGACATATCTACTTCTTTCTCAAATTTTGATATACTGTAGAGAACTGAGCTAGCTTAACGTGGGAATTGATCTGTGTGTTTCTAAGCTCTAAATCAAAAGTTATGGACGATTTAGTACGGATGATTTAGTGCAAACATGAGAAGTTGATAGCCTAGTTAAAATGATCAATCTAAACTGATCATTGGTGCTCATTGAGTAAAAGCTTATAAACGAAAAATAATGGATGGCATCACGCAGTTTTGGATGGATTCGATTACTAGGACGCTTTGTCGTATCTATTTCTATCTCAAATTTTCTCACAATATAGAAAATTGAGCTAACTTAACATGGGCATTGGATTAGTGCCATTATGAGCTCTAAATCAAAAGTTATGGACGATTTAGTGTGGGCATGTCAAGTTTATCGGCCAGTTAAAATGATCATTCTAAGCTGATCATTGGTTCTCATTAAGTAAAGGCTAATAAATGAAGCATGACGCATTGCATCACACAGTTTTGGATAGATTGGATTACTTGGATGCTTTGTCATATCTATTTATGTCTCAAATTTTGTTACAATATAGAAAACTGAGCTAGCATAACGTGGCCATTGGATTGGTGTCATTCTGAGTTCTAAATCAAAAGTTATAGACGATTTAGTGAGGACATGTCAAGTTGATCGGCGAGTTAAAATGATAATTATAAACTGATCATTGGTGTTCATTAAGTAAAGGCTTATCAATGAGGCATAAAGCATGGCATCACACAGTGTGGGATAGATTGGATTACTTGGACGCTTTGTCGTATCTAGATTTGTTTTAATTTTGTCACAACATAGAAAATTGAACTAGGTTAATGTGGGTATTCGATTCGTATCATTCGGAGCTATAAATCACAAGTTATAGACGATTTAGTGTAGACATGTCAGTTAAAATGAACATTCTAAACAGATCGTTAGTGGTCACTGAGTAACAGCTTTTAAATGAAGAATAATGCATGGCATCACGTAGTTTGGGATTTATTGGATTACATGGACGCTCTGCCGTATCTATTTCTGTCTCAAATTTTATCACAATATAGAAACTTAAGCTAGGTTAACGTAAACATTGGATTTGTGTCATTCTGATCTCTAAATCAAAAGTTACGGATGACTCAGTGCGGACATGCCAAGTTGATAGGCAAGTGAAAGTGATCATTCTAAACTGATCATTGGTGCTCATAAAGTAAAAGGCTTATAAATGAGGCATAAATCATGGCATCATGCAGTTTTGGATAGATTGAATTTTTTTGCCTCTTTGTCGTATCTACTTCTGCTCTAAATTTTGTCACAATATAGAAAATTGAACGAGCTTAATGTTGGCATTGGATTCGTGTCATTCTGAGCTATAAATCAAAAGTTATAGACGATTTAGTGGAGATATATTTCAAATTTATCTGCTAGTTAAAATGAACATTATAAACAGATCATTGGTGGTCATTGAGCAAAAGCTTATAAATGAAGAATAATGCATGGCATCACATAGTTTGGGATTTACTAGATTACTTGGACGCTATGTCGTATCTATTTTTGTCTCAAATTTTGTCACAATAAAAAAATTGAGCTAGTTTAACGTAAGCATTGGATTCGTGTCATTCTGAACTCTAAATCATAATTTACGAATATTTAGTGCTACCATGTCAAGTTGATCGGCAAGTTGAAAGTGTTCATTCTAAACTGATCATCGGTGTTCATTAAGTAAAAGGCTTATAAATGAGGCATAAAGCATGGCATCAGGCAGTTTGGGATAGATTGGAGTATTTTGACGATTTGTCGTATCTACTTTTGTTTCAAAATTTTGTCACAATATAAAAATTGAACTAGCTTAATGTCGGCATTGGATTCGTGTCATTCTGAGCTATAAATCAAAAGTTATAGACGATTTAGTGCAGAAATGCCAAGTTGATCGGGCAGTTAAAATGAAAATTTTAAACAGATCGTTGGTTGTCATTGAGTAAAAGCTTATAAATGAAGAATTATGCATGGCATCACTCAGTTTGGAATTTACTGGATTACTTGGACGCTTTGTCGTATCTATAATTTTGTCTCAAATTCTGTCACAATATAGAAAATTGAGCTAGCTTAACAAGGGCATTTAATTTGTGTTATTCTAAGCTTTAAATAAAAAGTTACGAACGATTTAGTGCGGACATTTCAAGTTGATCGGCCAGTTATAGTGATCATTCTAAACTGATCATTGGTCCTGATTGAGTAAAGACTTATAAGAGAAGCATAATGCATGGCATCACGCAGTTTTGGATAGATTGAATTACTTGGATGCTTTGTTGTATCTAGTTCTTTCTTAAATTTTGTCAGAATATAGAAAATTGAACTAGCTTAATGTGGGCATTGGATTTATGTCATTCTGAGCTCTAAATCAAAAGTTACGAATGATTTAGTGCTGACATGTCAAGTTGATCGGCCAGTTAAAGTGATTATTCTAAACTGATCATTGGTGCTCATTGAGTAAAAGCGTATAGATGAAGAATTATGCATGGCATCATGCAGTTTGGGATTTACTGGATTACTTGGACGCTTTGTCATATATTCAATTCTGTCTCAAATTCTGTCACAATATGGAAATGAGCTAGCTTAACGAGGGCATTTAATTTGTGTCATTCTGAGCACTAAATCAAAAGTTACAAACGATTTACTACGGACATTTCAAGTTGATTAGCCAGTTAAAGTGATCATTCTAAACTGATCATCGGTCCTGATTGAGTAAAGACATAAATGAAGCATAATGCATGGCATCACGCAGTTTGGGAAAGATTTGGTTACTTCGACTCTTTGTAGTATCTAGTTCCGTCTTAAATTTTGTCACAATATAGAAATGAGCTAGCTTAATGAGGCCATTTAATTTGTGTCACTCTGAGCACTAAATCAAAAGTTACAAACGATTTACCGCGGATATGTCAAGTTGATCGGCGAGTTAAAATGATCATTCTAAACTAATCATTGGTGCTCATTAAGTAAAGGCTTATGAATGAGGCATAAAGCATGGCATCACGCAGTTTGGGATAGATTGGATTACTTTAATGCTTTGTCGTACCAAGTTCTGTTTCAAATTTTATCACAATATAGAAAATTGAACTAGATTAATGAGGGCATTGGATTCATGTCATTTTGAGCTATAAATCAAAAGTTATGCACGATTTAGTGCAAACATGAGAAGTTGATCGGCCAGTTAAATGATCATTTTAAACTGATCATTGGTGCTCATTGAATAAAAGCCTATAAATGAAAATAATGCATGGCACCACGCAGTTTGGGAAGGATTGGATTACTTGAACTCTTTGTCATATCTATAATTCTGTCTCAAATTTTATCACAATATAGAAAATTGAGCTAGATTAACATTGGCATTTGATTGGTGTCATTTTGAGCTCTAAATCAAAAGTTACGGACGATATAGTGTGGTCATGTCAAGTTGATCAGCCAGTTAAAGCGATCATTGTAACCTGATCATTGGTGGAGATTGAGTAAAGGATTATAAATGAAGCATAATGCATGACATCATGAAGTTCGGGATAGATTGGATTATTTGGATGCTTTGTTGTATCTAGTTCTGTCTCAAATTTTGTAACAATACAGAAAATTGAACTATCTTAATGTGGGCATTTGATTCGTGTCATTCTGAGCTATAAATCAGAAGTTCTGGACGATTTAGTGTAGACATGTCAAGTTGATCGGCTAGTTAACATGATCATTCTAAACTAATCGTTGGTACTCATTGAGTAAAAGCTTATAAATGAAGAATAATGCATGGTATCACGCAGTTTAGGATTGACTGGATTACTTGAACGCTTTGTCGTATCTATTTCTGTCTCAAATTTTGTGATAATACAAAAAATTGAGCTAGCTTAACGCAAGCATTGGATTCGTGTCATTCGGAGCTATAAATCAAAACTTACGGATGATTTAGTGCAGACATGTCAAGTTGATCGGCCAGTGAATGTGATCATTCTAAACTGATCATCAGTGCTGATTTAGTAAACGCTTATAAATGAAGCATAATGCATAGCATCACATAGTTTTGGATAGATTGGATTACTGGGATGCTTTGACGTCTCTATTTCTATCTCAAATTGAGCTAGCTTAACGTGGGCATTGGATTCGTGTGTTTTTGAGCTCTAAATCAAAAGTTTCAAACGATTTACTGTGGACATGTTAATTTTATCGGCGAGTAAAAATGATCACTCTAAACTAATCATTGGTGGTTATTAAGTAAAGGCTTATGAATGAGGCATAAAGCATGGCATCACGCAGTTTGGGATAGATTGGATTACTTTGATGCTTTGTCGTATCAAGTTCTGTTTCAAATTTTGTCACAATATAGAAACTTAGACTAGCTTAATGTGGACATTGGATTCGTGTCATTCTAAGCTATAAATCAAAAGTTATGGACGATTTAGTGCAAACATGAGAAGTTGATCGGCTAGTTAAAATGATTATTCTAAACTGATCATTGGTTCTCATTGAGTAAAAGCTTATAAATGAAAAATAATGCATGGCATACTGTAGTTTAGGAAGGATTGTATTACTTGAACGCTTTGTCATATCTATAATTCTGTCTCAAATTTTTTCAAAATATAGAAAATTGAGCTAGATTAACGTTGGTATTTGATTCGTGTCATTCTGAGCTCTAAATTAAAAATTACGTACGATATAGTGCGGACATATCAAGTTGATCAGTTAGTTAAAGTGATCACTGTAAACTTATCATTGGTGCTGATTGAGTAAAGGATTCTAAATGAAGCATAATGCATGACATCATGCAGTCTGGGATAGATTGGATTACTTGGATGCTTTGTCGTATCTAGTTTTGTCTGAAATTTTGTAACAATATAGAAAATTGAACTACCTTAATGTGGGCATTCGATTCGTGTCATTCTGAGCTATAAATAAAAAGTTATGGACGATTTAGTGTAGACATGTCAAGTTAATCGGCTAGTTAACATGATCAATCTAAACTAATCGTTGGTACTCATTGAGTAAAAGCTTATAAATGAAGAATAATGCATGGCATCACGTAGTTTAGGATTGACTGGATTACATGAACGCTTTGTCGTATCTATTTCTGTATCAAATTTTGTCATAATACAGAAAATGGATCTAACTTAACGCAAGCATTGGATTCATGTCATTCGGAGCTATAAATCAAAACTTACAGATGATTTAGTGCGGACATGTCAAGTTAGAATGTGATCATTCTAAACTGATCATTGGTATTGATTGAGTAAACGCTTATAAATAATGCATAATGCATAGCATCACATAGTTTTGGATAGATTGGATTACTGGGACGCTTTGTCGTATCTATTTCTTTCTCAAATTGAGCTATCTTAACGTGGGCATTGGATTCGTGTGTTTTTGAGCTCTAAAAGTAACAAACGATTTACTGCAGACATGTCAAGTTGATCGGCGAGTTAAAATGATCATTCTAAACTAATCATTGGTGCTCATTAAGTAAAGGCTTATGAATGAGGCATAAAGCATGGCATTACGCAGTTTGGGATAGATTAGATTACTTTGACGCTTTGTCGTATCAAGTTCTGTTTCAAATTTTGTCATAATATAGAAAATTGAACTAGCTTAATGTGGGCATTGGATTCGTGTCATTCGGAGATATAAATCAAAAGTTATGGACGATTTAGTGCAAACATGAGAAGTTGATCGGCCAGTTAAAATGATCATTCTAAACTGATCATTGGTACTCATTGAGTAAAAGCTTATAAATGAAAAATAATGCATGGCATCACGTAGTTTGGGAAGGATTGGATTACTTGAATGCTTTTTCATATCTATAATTCTGTCACAAATTTTGTCACAATATAGAAAATTAAGCTAGATTAACGTTGGCATTTGATTCGTGTCATTTTGAGTTCTAAATAAAAAATTACGGACGATTTAGTGCGGACATGTAAAGTTGATCAACCAATTAAAGTGACCATTCTAAACTGATCATTGGTGCTCATTGAGTAAAAGCTAATAAATGAAGCATAATGCATAGCATCACGCAATTTTGGATAGATTAGATTAATTGGACGCTTTGTCGTATCTAGTTCTATCTCAAAATTTGTCACAATATAGAAAATTGAACTAGATTTATGTGGGCATTGGATTCGTGTCATTCAGAGCTATAAATGAAAAGTTATGGACGATATAGTGCAGAAATGTCAAGGTTATCGGCTATTTAAAATGATCATTCTAAACTGATCATTGGTGCTCATTGAGTAAAAACTTATAAATGAAGAATAATGCATAGTTTCACACAGTTTATGATAGACTGGATTATTTTGACGCTTTGTGATCTCTATTTTTGTCTCAGATATTGTTACACTATAGAAAATTTAGCTAGCTTAACTTGGGTATTCACTACAAGGAAACAACACATTTTCAACGGCCATTTTCGTCGGAAAAATATCGGTAATACAGATTCCCGTCTAATTTCCGACAAATATCGTCCGTCAGGACTATTTCGTCGGAAATAAGATTCCATCGGGAACTTATCGGGAATATCTGATGGCTTTGCGATTAATTAATCCTTCGGAAATTTTCAACGGGTTTTCGATGGAAGTTGTCCGTCGGAAAATACCGACGGATATTCGATGGTCCATAGCCGTCGGAAATCTCCGATGGATTTTCAATGAAAACTCCATCGGTAATTATCTACGAATTATCGAGAGACGTTTCCAATGATAGCTGCCGTCGGAAAACTGGTCCGATGATGTTAAACCGTCGGGAGATTGGCGACACCTTTCCGACGGCATTGTCCGTCGGAAATTTCCGACGATAGATTCCGTCGGAAAAAGCCCATTAATTGAAAAAAATAAAAAATTTATTTTTTTAATATTTATATTTTAAAAATATTAAATTAATTATTTTTAAAATATAAATATTAAAAAAATATTCAATATTTTTAAAATATAAATGTTAAAAAAATAAAATTTTATTTTATTAAATTAAATTAATATTTTTAAATACTTTAAAAAATAATCATACAATTAATAAAAATAATATTCTAATTATAAATATAATATTAAAAATTGTTTTAAAATAGAAATTACAACGGAGGGGCAGGAGGAGAACGAAGAGAAAAAAAGTCATCAGACAATTTATTTCTCATCATTTCTACAATGTTTTTGAAATTATTCATCTCTATTTTCATAGCCGCCATTTCCTGTTTTAGCTGTTCATTCTCCTAGTTTCTAGCTGCAAATATTGCGCCACCAGTATCTGCAACTCTCCCGAGTCCTAGATGGCGACCCTTTGAAAATGGTACTTCCTGAAAAAATAAATAAATATTATTAGAAAATTTAATAAAAATTATTATAATATTAATTATATATTTAAAAAAATGAAACTTACATCAAGAACGAGACGGTTAATCTTAGAACGAGGCAATTCGGCGACCGAAGATGAAAAACCAACTTGAGACTGCTGTGTTAGAATATCACTTTTTCTTTTTTACTTTTTCGATGATCTCACTAACAAGACCATCTTCGATACGACCAGTCTTTTTGTTCGTGTGGACGGCCTCAAGAAGTTGCAAGTGATCAGGAGGCGCTCCAATTTCTTGTATCTTAAAAAAAAAAATTCTAAATTAATAATTTTAAAATTTTTAAATAATAATAAATAATTAATTTACCAATTGATCGGATCGTCTTAGAAAACTAGTCGATTCGGCATTATGAATATTAATGTCTTTGCCTCCTCGGTCGCTCTTCTGGTTTTCCGAATTAGTTTTCGAGACGACCTCAGCGTTGGAAGATTCCCAATAACGAATAAAGTCATTCAAAATCGACTCATTCAACCCTCTTGGTTTATCTTTTCCATTTTTCCATTTTTGTTTCCACTCGTTCATGTGGCGGGAAAATTGTACTACAGCTCTTTTTCGAAAGCTTCTTCCACCAATTTTGTGTTCATGGGATCCCATGTAAATTCTTGCCGCAAAATTTACTTATATATTACTAAAAAGATGATTAAAAACTATTTAAAATAATTATATAATTAAAATTTCAATAACGTACCGCAAACATCCTAAACCAAATCTGACGTTCTTCGTATGGAATATCTCGAAATTTGGTATATGATTTGTGCAAAAGAGAATGAAGCATCTTTAATATAGATTTGCGTATTCCGTTCTTTGAAATACCAAACCTACGAATTTTTATTACAATAGCGTTTAAATAATTATTTTAAATATAATTATAGAATAGCATTAAAATAATTATTTTAAATATAATTATAAAAAAATTTAATTTACCATGTCGAGTTTTTCTGGCGTCTCGGATCGAGAAATGTAAGAAGTTCATGACCAGGCTGCTGAACCAATTCTTCAATTATCATTGGTCGGAAAGAATCATTTGTAGATTCTGGAATTTGAGTTGGTATAAAACTCGTAGTCGATGACTCACCACGTCTTTGGTAATCTTGATACGACTTATAATGAGAACATTTTATTTGATGTCTATATTTACTATTTACCATTTATTTTGAAATATTAAATTATTTAAAATAATAACCAATTATTTTTATTTTTTTGAAAAAATCAAGGTTTATTCTTTGGAGCTTTTCAAATATTCTAAAACCGAAACTAAAACCAAATTAATATCATCAATAATTGTATATAGATAGTCAATTTCAAAGAAGTTATTTTAGTTTATTATTCTTAGCAATATTATAAAAAACTTTGAAAATTACTATTTTAGTTTATTACTCTTAACAATATTATGTTATTATTATTTTTTATAACTTATAATAGTATTTATGTAAAAAAGTGAAAGACTGATATTTTTAACAATTGGCTTAAATAAATAGTGATATTTGCTAATCTTCCTCATTTCCCTCTCTAAGCCTTTCATTCATGCAATTGGCAAGGCCATCAGCTATATCTTTCTTGATAAGCTTTTAAGCTTTCTGTACGTCTACAAAACTGTTAGGCAGGAAATATTTACATTGGGAACGACGAGTTCATGCTATCGTGTCGCTAAAATGTGGGCTCGGGGAAATATTGGTGAAATCAATTGGTTTCACTTACTAGCAAATATAATGATTTTTTAATTGAAAATAACTTTTTCATCCATTAGGTAATAAAAACCGAAAATCACGGGAGATATTTTTGAAGTTTGATTTGAAAAAAAGAAAGAAGAAAACATGGTGAGTTCTTGTTCAACCTCTTGACGAATTCAAAACTTTCAACGTCTCCAATAAGTAGTTAATAAATGAAACGCAAAATCCCATTAAAAAAAGTGGGCTTATATATATATTTTATATATACCGAAAATGTCCTTATGAAATGGAATCGCCAAATAACAAAACCAGTGCCAAAACATAGATGAGTTTCATCTCTTTCTTGTGTTTCATATGTTGATGGGATTTTTATGAGCACGACATCACACATGACTTTTATTGAAGGAATATATATGGAATTATATGGAAGAAATTTATGATGAAAACTTGAGAGAAACAAAATCATGACGATTCATGACGATAGAAACAAAACTTGAGAGAAACAAAATCACTAAACTTGAGAGAAATTTAGTGACGTTCATGGGATTTACAAAATCATGACGATAAGTCATGATTTTATTGAAGGAAAAACCACTTTCAGTTTTTATGAAACATATTTACAAAATAAAAAAACGAGAGCAAATTTTTAACTTACAAATGAAAACTTACATGATTTACTGTCAAATTCCGGTGAAGAGAGCAAATTTTCCGGCGAGAACGGCAGGGAGGCGAAAAGACTAGGTTGCAGAGAAACGCCAGAGAGAAAAAGAGAAGAAACGGTTATAGGTTATATTAAAAATTTCCATCGGTAATCGTCGAAAATGAAATATCTGTCAGGAATCCGTCGGAAATGAAATTAATATTTTCGCGGAAGCCCACCTTGGGAATTACGTTTCCCGCGTATAGCCATCAGGAATCCATTGGCAATCCGTCGACGGTTCGACAGAAATCCGTCGGAAGGCCTAATCACATGCATGATCGACAAATATACACCCACGTTGCAATTATTTATTTGATGGGTTGCCGACGACTTTCCGACGGACACAATAATGCCGTTGAGAAACCATCGGTAATGTTAATCAATATTGTGAAACAATATTAAATTTAAAAAAATAAATTTATATAGATAAATTTATTTTAAAAAAACCACTTTTAATTATAAGATTGTGAAATGTTTCTGCACATAAATTTAAAAATGAAATCATAAATATTTATTTTCAATATTATTCAGTTTAATATAATTTATTATAGTTATAATAATGTGAAATGAAATATTATCAGTAAAAATATAATTTATATATAATTAATGATTGGAAAAAAAATAAAACATTATTATTACAAGTTTAATCTAATTGTGATGAATATTCAGAATTAGCTAAATTTTGCTCGTCAAACTTGCCAATCTCTTCTTCTGAATCTTGAAACACGTTGTAATCTTCGTTCGTGTTGTCATCAACGACAAGGTTAACTTCAAGAGAAGTTTCTATGGAACCTAAGTTACCAATTGTGCTTTGTTGCATAGGGTATTGTTCGGTAATACCACATATCATTCCTCTAAGATGTATTGAGGTCATTGTAATCCAAGGATCTTGCTTATTTCTCACACGAGGATATCAAATATAACAAACCGGATCCGCTTGTGATGCAAGTATAAAAGAATAATATTTTCGATGTCGCTTACGATAGTGCACAGATGTAACACCGAATTCGTCTTTACGTTGACCCATGACAGGGTCATACCAGTCACAATTGAACACAATACACCTCAAATCAATTATTCCAAGATAGTGAACTTCTAATATTTCACGAAGAACACCGTTGTATACAATTTCTCCCGATTGAGATGATACACCATAATTACAAGTTGTTTGTGAGTTTTCTTCGCGATGACTCTTAAAAGCATATCCACGAGTGCAGTACATTATATAAGATTTTGTAGTATATGTAGGACCACTCACCAACTCAACTAACCACGTGGGAAACGTTATCCCCTAGAAGGACCTATAGTAACCTACAAAATAATTGAATGTAGTCAATTATAAGTATATATATAGTAAACTATTATTGAAAATTACATAATTTTGGTAACACTAACATAAAAATGCAACCATCTTGCAAATTCGCTTTTTTTAAGTTCGACCAACTCATTCTCGTTGTAATCTGAATAATGAACACGTATTTGTTCCATGTATATCATGTTAATTATAAAAAAATAATTAACAATAAATTATAATAACAACTAAAAACAAAATTTAATTGAATGTACCTTTCATATTCCAAGACGTCATCGCAATTTGTCAAAATATACAAATGCAAGTGATTGTGTTCCTCCTCTGATAGGCGTCGCGTCTTCCTTTTTCCACTTAAACGTCCAATTTGTGCAAATATTTCTGGCACATACACTGGATAGCTTGGTTTTTCTCCTCCATCATCATGTCGTGCAAGTCGTCAATTTTTTGTTTGGACTTGCGATGGAAAATAGTAGCTGGCGAAGTTAGATGTTTTTTCATTAATACTTTGTGCGACGATTGAACCTTCAACCCTAGCAAGATTTTTAACTTTTTTCTTTAGGTGGAACATATATCTCTCAAAAAGATACATCCATCGATACTGAACAGGTCCTCCAAGCGCTGGTTCTCTAGGGAGGTGAATAGGAAGATGCTCCATAACATCAAAAAATGCTGGTGGAAATATTTTCTCCAGGTCACAAATGAGAACTGAAATTTTTTCCTCCAAATTTCGGATATCATCTGTAGTAAGTGATCTTGTACATAAATCTCGGAAAAAGCACCAATCCCTACATAAAAATTTTTTTAATATCATATAATATATGAAATTATGATTATGTATATATAAAATAATGTAAACGTCGTACCTGCAATTGCTCCATGGATGTTTTTTGGCAACAGATTGCTAAAGGCAAATGGGAATAGTCTTTGCATGATAACATGACAATCATGACTTTTCATCCCTGAAAATTTACCATCAATATTATCGACACAATTACGAAGATTAGAGGCGTATCCATGAGGAAATTTAATACTATGCTTAATCCAGTCAAAGAATTCATCTTCTGCATGCGCATCCAACCGGAATGCGAGAGACAATGACTTTCCATTTGACATTACATGTAGTTCCTTCCGGGAATAAATATCCGGCAGATCCAATATAGCTTTCAAATTATCTGTTGTTTTTCCTTGCACATTTAGAACGGTATTCGTTATGTTATCGAAAAAATTCTTCTCAATGTACATAACATCTAGATTATGGCGCAACAAATGGTTGTTCCAATATGGTAAATCCCAAAAAATGCTCTTCTTGTGCAAATTATGGTATTCGCCACACCCTTCAACAGGGTAATGTCCATTACTTCCACATGAAACCGTTCTCTCAGCACCAAAATCTCTAAGTTGAGTCATCATATAATTTTCGTCAAGAATAGGAGGTGGAGCATCAAAATTTTTTTTGTTTTTCCTAAACAATGTCGTACTCCGGCGATATGGATAATCTTGTGGTAGAAATCGACGATGATAATCGAACCAACTAGTCTTTCGTCCGTGTTTCAGTTGGAACGCATCCGTATTATCTTGACAATATGGACATGCTAATCTTCCATGCGTCGACCATCCTGATAACATACCATATGCTGGAAAATCACTTATCGTCCACATAAGTACTGCTCGCATCAAGAAATTTTGTTGGTTGGAAACATCGAATGCTTCGACACCATTTTCCCACAATATTTTTAACTCATGAATTAGTGGCTGCAAGAAAATATCAAGCGATCGCTTAGGATGCTCTGGGCCGGGGACAAGAATTGTTAGAAACAAAAACTCTCGTTTCATGCACAAAGAAGGAGGCAAATTATAAGGTGTAACGATAACTGGCCACAATGAGTATTGCCTCCCATGCTTCCCAAAAGGGTTGAATCCATCTGTAGATAACCCAAGGTATACGTTTCTAGGCTCATATGCAAAACTAGGATAAACCTGTTGACAATGTTTCCATGCTTCTACATCCGAGGGATGCACAATTTCTCCATTCGAATTATGTTCTGCATGCCAGCTCATACGTTTTTTGTGTCTTCAGATTGATATAACCTCTTTAACCTCTCTGTTAATGGCAAATACCACATCCGTTTATGCGGAATAGGTACTATGCCGCTTGTCTCTTGAAATCGAGGTTTGTGACAAAATCGGCAATTCATGCGGTTTTCATCATTTCTCCAATAGATCATGCAGTTGTCAATACATACATCGATCATCTGATATGGCAATCCAAGACCAGCTACAAGTTTTTGAACCTCGTAATATGAAGCAGGTGCAATATTATCTTCAAATAATATATCTCTAACAAAATCAGCTATCACATTCACATAATCTTTAGCCAAGTTGAAATCCGTTTTTATCGTCATCAACCTGCTTGCAGCAGATAAAGGTGATAATCCACTTAGATGCATCTAACATATCAAAAAAATTCCGGGCTTCCAAATTAGGTTCCTCTTTTCCACTAATATCTTCAATGTACGATGCTCTTTGTTCACGAAATGCACCATTCACCATCTGAACAGTACCTCCGTTTATATCAACTTCTGATGCCGGTTCCTCTACCCTAACATTAGTACTATCTATCCTTTTTGAAGTACTACCATAATATTGCATCGTTGCATCAGTTTCTCCATGTGAATACCAAATTTTGTGCTCATTTGTGCTCATTTAGTAAAAGCTTATAAATGCAAAATAATGCATGGAGTCACGTGGTTTGGGATGGATTGGGTTACTTGGATGCTTTGTCGTATCTATTTCGGTCTCAAATTTTGTCACAATATAGAAATTGAGCTTGCTTAACATGGGCATTGGATTCTTCTCATTCTGAGCTCTAAATCAAAAGTTACAGATGATTTAGTGCATACATGTTAGATTTATCGGGCAGTTAAAGTGATCATTTTAAACTGATCATTGGTTCTCATTTAATAAAGGATTATAAATGAAGCATAATGCATGACATCAAGCAGTTTGGATTGATTGGATTACTTGGACGCCTTGTTGTCACTACTTCAGTGTCAAATTAAGTCAAAATATAGAAAATTTGAGCTAGCTTAACGTTTGCATTGGATTCGTGTCATTCGTAGCTCTAAATTAAAAGTTACAAACGATTTAGTGCGGACATGTCAAGTTGATTGGACAGTTAAAGTAATCATTCAAAACTAATCATTGGTGCTCATTAAGTAAAGGCTTATAAATGAAGCGTAATGCATGGCATCAAGAAGTTTGGATAAATTGGATTACTTGGATACTTTGTTGTGTCTATTTCTGACTCAAATTTTGTTAATATATAGAAAACTGATCTAGCTTAACGTAGGCATTGGATTCATGTTATTCCGAGTTCTAAATCAAAAGTTACAAACGATTTAGTTCGGACATGTGTCAAGTCGATCGGCCAGTTAATATGATTATTCAAAACTGATCATTAGTGCTCATTGAGTAAATGCTTATAAATGAAATATAATGCATGGCATCACGCAGTTTGGGATAGATTGGATTACTTGGACGTTTTGTCGTCCTTACTTCTGTCTCAAATTTTTTCGAAATATAGAAAATTTACCTAGCTTAACGTGGGCACTGTATTCGTGTCATTCTGAGCTCAAAATCAAAAGAAACAGACAATTTAGTACGTACATGTCAAGTTGATCGGCGAGTTAATATGATTATTTTAAACTAATCATTGCTGCTCATTGAGTAAAGGCTTATAAATGAAGCATAATCCATGGCATGACACAGTTTTGGATAGATTGGATTACTTCGACGCTCTTTCGTGTCTATTTGTGTCTCAAATTTTGTTACAATGCAGAAAATTGAGCTAGCTTAACGGGGACATTGGATTCATGTCATTTTGACCTCAAAATCAAAACTTACGGACGATTTAGTGCGGATATATCAAGTTGAATGGCCAGTTGAAGTGATCATTCTAAACTGATCATTGGTGTTGATTAAGGTAAGGCTTATGAATGAAGCATAATGCATGGCATGACACAGTTTTGGATAGATTGGATTATTTCGATGCTCTTTCGTGTCTATTTCAGTCTCAAATTTTGATTCAATGTAGAAAATTGAGTAAGTGTAACGTGGGCATTGGATTCGTGTCATTCTGAGCTCTAAATCAAAACTTATGGACGATTTAGTGCGGACATGTCAAGTTGATCAGCCAGTTAAAGTGAACGTTCGAAACTGATCATTGTTACTCATTAAGTAAAGGCTTATAAATGACGTTTAATGCATGGGTTCACACATTTTTGGATAGATTGGAATACTTGGATGCTTTGTCGTATTATAGTTCTATCTCAAATATAGAAAATTGAACTAGCTTAATGTGGGCACCGGATTCGTATCATTTTGAGCTATAAATCAAAAGATGTGGATAATTTAGTGTCGACATGACGAAATGATCGACTAGTTAAAATGATCATTCTAAACTTATCATTGTTTCTCATTGAGTAAAAGATAATAAATGAAAAATAATGCATGGCACCACGCAGTTTGGGACGGATTGGATTACTTGAATGCTTTGTCGTATCTATTTTTATCTAAAAATTTGTCATAATATAGAAAATTAAACTAGATTAATGTGGGCACTTGATTCGTGTCATTTTGAGCTCTAAATCAAAAGTTACACACGATTTAGTGAGGATATGTCAAGGTGATCGGCCAGTAAAAGTGAGCATTCTAAACTGATCATTGGTGCTCATTAAGTAAAGGCTTATGAATGAAGCATAATGCATGGCATCAAGCCGTTTGGATAGATTGGATTACTTGGGTGATTTGTCGTCTCTATTTATGTCTCAAAGTATGCCAAAATATAGAAAATTGAGCTAAATTAACGTGGCCATTGGATTCATGTCATTATGAGCTCTAAATCAAAAGATTCAGACTATTTAGTGTGGGCATGTCAAATTGATCGGCCAGTTAAAGTGATCATTCTAAACTAATCATTGGTGCTCATTGAGTAGAGGCTTATAAATGAAACATAATGCAAGGCATCACACAGTTTTGGATAGATTGAATTACTTGGACGCTTTGTTGTATCTGTATGTGTCTCAAATTTTGTTATAATATAAAAAATTGAACTAGCTAAATTAACGTGGTCATTGGATTCGTGTGTTTCTGAGCTCTAGCTAAATCGAAAGTTAAACACGATTTAGTGCGGACATGTCAAGTTGAGTGGACAGTTAAAGTGATCATTCTAAACAGATCATTGGTGCTCATTACGTCAAGGCTTAAAAATGAAGCATAATGCATGGCATCTCATAGTTTGGGATGGATTGGATTACTTGGACAATTTGTCGTATCGGTTTTTGTCTCAAATTTTGTCACAATATAGAAAATTGAGCTAGCTTAATGTGGGCACTGGATTCGTGTCATTCGGAGCTCTAAATCAAAAGTTACGGATGATTTAGTGCAAACATGTCAAGTTGACCGGCAAGTAAAAGTGTTCATTTTAAACTGATAATTGGTGCTCATTAAGTAAAGGCTTATAAATAAAGCATAATGCATGGCATCAAACAGTTTGGATAGACTGGATTACTTGGGCGCTTTTTCGTCTCTATTTCTGTCTCAAATTATGTGAAAATAGAAAATTAAGCTAGATTAACGTGGGCATTGGATTCGTGTCATTCTGAGCTCTAAATCAAAAGTTATAGACGATTTAGTGCAGACATGTCAAGTTATTCGGCCAGTTAAAGTGATCATTCGAAACTGATTATTGGTGCTCATTGAGTAAAGGATTATAAATGAAGCATAATGCATGGCATCACACAGTTTGGATATATTGGATTACATGGACGCTTTGTCGTTAATATTTCGTCTCAAATTTTGTTACAATATAAAAAATTGAGATAGCTTAACGTGAGCCTTTGGTTTGTGTGCTTTTAAGTTCATAATGCATTGCATCAGGCAGTTCGGATTGATTGGATTACTTGGACGCATTGTCGTCTCTATTTCTATCTCAAATTTTGTTACAATATAGAAAATTGAGCTAGCTTAACGTGTGCATTGTATTCGTCTCATTCTGAGCTCTAAATCAAAAGTTATGGATGATTTAGTGTGGGCATGTCAAGTTGATCGGCCAGTTAATATGATTATTTTAAACTAATCATTGCTGCTCATTGAGTAAAGGCTTATAAATGAAGCATAATCCATGGCATGACACAGTTTTGGATAGATTGGATTACTTGGATGCTCCTTCGTGTCTATTTGTGTCTCAAATTTTGTTACAATGCAGAAAATTGAGCTAGCTTAACGGGGACATTGGATTCATGTCATTTTGACCTCAAAATCAAAACTTACGGACGATTTAGTGCGGATATGTCAAGTTGAGTGGCCAGTTGAAGTGATCATTCTAAACTGATCATTGGTGTTGATTAAGGTAAGGCTTATAAATGAAGCATAATGCATGGCATGACACAGTTTTGGACAGATTGGATTATTTCGATGCTCTTTCGTGTATTCAGTCTCAAATTTTGATTCAATGTAGAAAATTGAGTAAGTTTAATGTGGGCATTGGATTCGTGTCATTCTGAGCTCTAAATCAAAACTTATGGACGATTTAGTGCGGACATGTCAAGTTGATCGGCCAGTTAAAGTGAACGTTCGAAACTGATCATTGTTACTCATTAAGTAAAGGCTTATAAATGACGTTTAATGCATGGGTTCACACATTTTTGGATAGATTGGATTACTTGAACGCTTTGTCGTATTATAGTTCTGTCTCAAATATAGAAAATTGAACTAGCTTAATGTGGGCACCGGATTCGTATCATTTTGAGCTATAAATCAAAAGATGTGGATAATTTAGTGTCGACATGACAAAATGATCGACTAGTTAAAATGATCATTCTAAACTTATCATTGTTGCTCATTGAGTAAAAGATTATAAATGAAAAATAATGCATGGCACCACGCAGTTTGGGACGGATTGGATTACTTGAATGCTATGTCGTATCTATTTTTATCTAAAAATTTGTCATAATATAAAAAATTAAACTAGATTAATGTGGGCACTTGATTCGTGTCATTTTGAGCTCTAAATCAAAAGTTACACACGATTTAGTGAGGATATGTCAAGGTGATCGGCCAGTAAAAGTGAGCATTCTAAACTGATTATTGGTGCTCATTAAGTAAAGGCTTATGAATGAAGCATAATGCATGGCATCAAGCAGTTTGGATAGATTGGATTTCTTGGGTGATTTGTCGTCTCTATTTATGTCTCAAAGTATGCCAAAATATAGAAAATTGAGCTAAATTAACGTGGCCATTGGATTCATGTCATTTTGAGCTCTAAATCAAAAGATTCAAACTACTTAGTGTGGGCATGTCAAATTGATCGGCCAGTTAAAGTGATCATTCTAAACTAATCATTGGTGCTCATTGAGTAAAGGCTTATAAATGAAACATAATGCATGGTATCACACAGTTTTGGATAGATTGAATTACTTGGACGCTTCGTTGTATCTGTATGTGTCTCAAATTTTGTTATAATATAAAAAATTGAACTAGCTAAATTAATGTGGTCATTGGACTCGTGTGTTTCTGAGCTCTAGCTAAAATCGAAAGTTAAACACGATTTAGTGCAGACATGTCAAGTTGAGTGGACAGTTAAAGTGATCATTCTAAACAGATCATTGGTGCTCATTACGTCAAGGCTTAAAAATGAATCATAATGCATGGCATCTCACAATTTGGGATGGATTGGATTACTTGGACAATTTGTCGTATCGGTTTTTGTCTCAAATTTTGTCACAATATAGAAAATTGAGCTAGCTTAATGTGGGCACTGGATTCGTGTCATTCGGAGCTCTAAATCAAAAGTTACGGATGATTTAGTGCAAACATGTCAAGTTGACCGGCAAGTAAAAGTGTTCATTTTAAACTGATCATAGGTGCTCATTAAGTAAAGGCTTATAAATAAAGCACAATGCATGGCATCAAACAGTTTGGATAGACTGGATTACTTGGGCGCTTTTTCGTCTCTATTTCTGTCTCAAATTATGTGAAAATAGAAAATTAAGCTAGATTAACGTGGGCATTGGATTCGTGTCATTCTGAGCTCTAAATCAAAAGTTATAGACGATTTAGTGCAGACATGTCAAGTTGATCGGCCAGTTAAAGTGATCATTCGAAACTGATTATTGGTGCTCATTGAGTAAAGGATTATAAATGAAGCATAATGCATGGCATCACACAGTTTTGGATATATTGGATATATTTTGTTACAATATAAAAAATTGAGATAGCTTAATGTGAGCCTTTGGTTTGTGTGCTTTTAAGTTCATAATGTATGGCATCAGGCAGTTTGGATTGATTGGATTACTTGGACGCATTGTCGTCTCTATTTCTATCTCAAATTTTCTTACAATATAGAAAATTGAGCTAGCTTAACGTGTGCATTGTATTCGTCTCATTCTGAGCTCTAAATCAAAAGTTATGGATGATTTAGTGTGGGCATGTCAAGTTGATCGACCAGTTAAAGTGATCATTCTAAACTGATCATTAGTGCTCATTGACTAAAGGCGTATAAAGGAAGCATAATGCATGGCATCACAAAGTTTTGGATAGATTAGATTACTTGGACACTTTGTCATATCCATTTCTGTCTCAAATTTTGTTACAATATAGAAAATTAAGCTAGCTTAACGTGGGCATTGGATTCATGTGTTTCTGAGCTCTTTATCAAAAGTTACGGATGATTTAGTGCAGACATGTCAAGTTAATCAGCCAACTAAAGTGATTATCTAAACTGATTATTGGTGCTCATTAAATAAATTCTTATAAATGAAGCATAATGCATGGCATAAAGTGGTTGGATTGATTGGATTACTTGGACACTTTGCCATCTCTATTTCGGTCTCAAATTTTGTCAAACTATAGAAAATTGAGCTTGTTTACCATATGCATTGGATTCATGTCATTCCAAGCACTAAATCAAAAATTATGGACGATTTAGGGCGGACATGTTAAGTTGATCGGCCATTTAAAGTGATCATTCTAAACTGATCATTGATGCTCATTAAATAAACGCTTATAAATAAAACATAATGCATGATATCAAGTAGTTTGGGATAGATTGGATTACTTGGATGCTTTGTCGTTGCTATTTCTGTCTCAAATTTTTGTTACAATAGAGAAAATTGAGCTAGCTTAACATGGGCATCGGATTCATGTGTTTTTGAGCTCTAAATCAAAAGTTACGGACGATTTAGTGCGTACATGTAGAGGTGATCGGCTAGTGAAAGTGATCATTCTAAACTGATCATTGGTGCTCATTAATTAAAGGCTTATAAATGAAGCATAAAGCATGGAATCACTCAGTTTGGGATATATTGGATTACTTGGATGCTTTGTCATCTGTATTTCTCTCTCAAATTTTGTTAAGAAATAGAGAATTGAGCTAGCTTAACATTGCCATTGGATTCGTGTCATTCTGAGCTCTAAATCAAAAGTTACGGATGATTTAGTGCAGACATGTCAAGTTGATTGGCAATTTAAAGTGATCATTCAAAACTGATCATTGGTGCTCATTAAGTAAAGGCTTATAAATGAAGCCTAAAGAATGGCGCCACGCAGATTGGGATGGATTGGATTACATTGACGCTTTATCGTATCTATTTCTCTCTCGAATTTTGTCCCAATATAGAGATTGAGGTAGCTTAACGTGGGCACAGGATTCATGTCATTCCGAACTCTAAATCAAAAGTTACGACGATTTAGTGCGGACATGTCAAGTTGATCGGCCAGTTAAAGTGATCATTCAAAAGTTTTCATTGGTGCTCATTAAGTAAAGACTTATAAATGAAGCCTAAAGAATGGTATCACACAGTTTGGGATGGATTGGATTACTTGGACGCTTTGTCATATCTATTTTTGTTTCAAACTTTGTCACAATCTAGAAAATTGAGCTAGATTAACGTGGCAGTGGATTCGTGTCGTTCCGAGCTCCAAATCAAATTTTACGGCATCAAGCAGTTTAAATAGATTGGATTGCTTAAACGCTTTTTCATCTCTATTTCTGCCTCAAATTATGTGAAAATATAGGAAATAGAGCTAGCTTAACGTAGGCATTGGATTCTTGTCATTTTGAGCTCTAAATCAAAAGTTATGCGTAGTTTAATGTTGACATGTCAAGTTGATCGGCCAGTTAAAGTGAATATTATAAACTGATCATTGGCGCTCATTAAGTAAACGCTTATTAATGAAGCATAAAGCATGACATCACTCAGTTGGGGATAGATTGGATTACTTGTATGCTTTGTGGTCTCTTTTTTGTCTTAAAATTTTTCAAAAAATAGAGAATTGAGCTGGCTTAACGTGGGCATTGGATTCGTGTCAATCTAAGCTCTGAATCAAAAGTTAGGTACGATTTAGTGTGGACATGTCAAGTTGATCGGCCAGTTAAAGTGATCATTCAAAAGTGATCATTGGTGCTCATTAAGTAAAGGCTTATAAATGAAGCCTAAAGAATGGCATCACGTTGGTTGGATATATTGGATTACTTGGACGCTTTGTCGTATCTATTTCACTCTCAAACTTTGTCACAATATAGAAAATTGAGCTAGCTTAACGTGGGAACTGGATTCGTGTCATTCCAAGCTATAAATCAAAAGATTTAGATGAATTAGTGTGGACATGTCAAGTTGATCGGCCAGTTACAGTGATCATTCTAAAGTGATCATGAGTGCTCATTGAGTAAAGCCGTATAAATGAAGCATAAAACATGGCATCACACAGTTTCGTATAGATTGGATTAGTTGGACGCTTTTCGTATCAGTTTTTGTCTCAAATCTTGTTACAATATAGAAAATTGAGCTACCTTAACATGTGGATTGGACTCATGTGTTTCTAAGCTCTAAATCAAAAGTTACAAACAATTTAGTGCGTACATGTAGAGTTGATCGGCCAGAAGAAAATTGAGCTACCTTAACATGGGCATTGGATTCATGTGTTTCTAAGCTCTAAATCAAAAGTTACTAACGATATAGTGCGTACATATAGAGTTGATCGGCCAGTTAAAGTGATCATTCTAAAAAGATCAATGGTGCGCATTAAGTAAAGGCTTATAAATGAGCATAAAGTATGTCATCACGCATTTTGGAAAATATTGGATTACTTGGACGCTTTTTCGTCTCTATTTCTGTTTCATTTTTGTTACAATATAGAAAATGGAGCTAGCTTAACGTGGGCATTTGATTCGTGTGTTTCTAAGCTCTAAATCAAAAGTTATGGATGTTTTAGCATGGACATTTCAAGTTGATCGGCCAGTTGAAGTGATCATTCTAAACTGATCATTGGTGGTCATTGAGTAAAGGCTTCTAAATGAAGCATAATGCATGGCATCACACGTGTTTGGATAGATTGGATTACTTGTATGCTTTGTCGTATCTATTTTAGTCTCAAATTTTGTTACAATATAGAAAATTGAGCTAGCTTAACGTGGGCATTGAATTCGTGTCATTCTGAGCTCTAAATCAAAATTACAGATGATTTAGTACGGACATGTGGAGTTGATTGGTCAGTTAAAGTTATAGAAAAAAATTGAGCGAGCTTAACATGATCATTTGATTCGTTTGGTTTTGAGCTCTAAATCAAAAGTTACGGACCATTTAGTGCATACATGTCAAGTTGACCGGCCATTTAAAGTGATCATTTTAAACTCATCATTGGTGCTCATTGAAAAAAGACTTATAAATGAAACATAATGCATGGCATCAAGCAGTTTGGATTGATTGGATTACTTGGAAGCCTTGTCGTCACTATTTCGGTCTCAAATTAAGTTAAAATATAGAAAATTGAGCTAGGTTAATGTGGGCATTGTATTCGTGTCATTCTGAGCTCTAAATCAAAGGTTAGGTATGATTTAGTGTGGACATGTCAAGTTGATCGACCAGTTGAAGTGATCATTCTAAACTGATCATTAGTGCTCATTGAGTAAAGGTGTATAAATGAAGCATAATGCATGGCATGACACAGTTTTGGATAGGTTAGATTACTTGGACACTTTGTCGTATCAATTAATTTCTATCTCAAATTTTGTTTCAATATAGAAAATTGATCTAGCTTAACGTGGGTATTGGATTCATGTGTTTCTAAGCTCTAAATCAAAAGTTATAGACGATTTAGTGTGGACATTTCAAATTGATCGGCCAGTTAAAGTGATCATTATAAACTTATCATTGGTGCTCAATAAATAAATGCTTATAAATGAAGCATAATGCATGACATCAAACAGTTTCGATACATTTCATTTCTTGGACGCTATGTCGTCTCTATTTCTTTTTCAAATTTTGTCAAAATATTGAAAATTGAGCTTGCTTAACGTAGGCATTGGATTCGTGTCATTACGAGTTCTAAATCAAAAGTTACAGACTATTTAGTGCGGATATGTCAAGTTGATCAGCCATTTAATGTGATCATTCGAAATTGATCATTGGTGCTTATTAAATAAAGGCTCATAAATGAAGCATAATGCATGACATCAAGCTGTTTTCAATAGATTGGATTACTTGGATGCTTTGTCGTCCCTACCTCTGTCTCAGATTTTGTCAAAAAAAACATAGAGAATTGAGCTAGCATAATGTGGGCATTGGATTCATGTCATTCTGAACTCTAAATCAAAAGTTATGGATGATTTAGTGTGGACATGTCAATTTGATCGGCCAGTTAAAGTGATTCTAAAATGATCATTAGTGCTCATTGAGTAAAGGCGTACAAATGAAGCATAATGCACGGCATCACACAGTTTTGGATAGGTTGGATTACTTGGACACATTGTCGTATCTATTTCTCTCAAATCTTGTTAAAATATAGAAAATTGAGCTAGCTTAACGTGGGCAATGGATTCATGTGTTTCAAAGCTATAAATCAAAAGTTACGGACGATATAGTGCATACATGTAGAGTTGATCGGCCATTTAAAGTGATCATTCTAAACAGATCAATGTTGCTCATTAAGTAAAGGCTTATAAATGAAGCATAAAGCATGGCATCACGCATTTTGGGATAGATCGGATTACTTGGACGCTTTGTCGTCTCTATTTCTGTTTCAAATTTTGTTACAATATAGAAAATTGAACTAGCTTAACGTGGGCATTTGATTCGTGTGTTTCTGAGCTCTAAATCAAAAGTTACGGACAATTTAGTGCTTACATGTCAAGTTGATCGGCTAGTTAAAGTGATTATTCAAAACTGATCATTGGTGATCATTAAGTAAAGACTTATAAATAAAGCCCAAAGAATGGCATCACACAGTTTGGGATGGATAAGATTACTTGGACACTTTGTCGTATCTATTTTGGTCTCAAATATAGTTACAATATGGAAAATTGAGCTAGCTTAACATGGGCATTGGATTCATGTGTTTGTAAGCTCTAAATCAAAAGTTACGGGCGATTTAGTGTGGACATGTCAAGTTGATCGGCCTGTTAAAGTGATCATTCTAAACTGATCACTGGTTCTCATTAAATAAATACTTATAAATGAAGCGTAATGCATGGTATCAAGCAGTTTGGATAGATTGGATTACTTGGACGCTTTGTCGTCTCTATTTCTCTCTCAAATTTTGTCAAAATATAGAACATTGAGCTTGCTTAATGTATGCATTGGATTCGTGTCATTCCGAGCTCTAAATCAAAAGTTACGAACGATTTCTTGCAGACATGTCGAGTTGATGGGCATTTAAAGTGATCATTCTAAACTGATCATTGGTGCTCATTAAATAAAGGCTTATAAATGAAGCATAATGCATGGCATCAAGCAGTTTAGGATATATTGGATTACTTGGACGCTTTGTCGTCCCTATTTCTGTCTCACATTTTGTCAAAAATTAGAGAATTTAGCTAGCTCAACGTGGGCATTGGATTCATGTCATTGTGAACTCTAGATCAAAAGTTATGGATGATTTGGTGTGGACATGTCAAATGATCGGCCAGTTAAAGTTATTCTAAACTGATCATTAGTGCTCATTCAGTAAAGGCATATAAATGAGCATAATGCATGACATCACACAGTTTTAGATTGATTGGATTACTTGGACCTTTTTTCGAATCTATTTCTGTCTCAAATTTTGTTACATTATAGAAAATTGAACTAGCTTAACGTGGGCATTGGATTCATGTGTTTCTAAGCTCTAAATCAAAAGTTACGGATGATGTAGTGCGTACATGTAGAGTTGATCGGCGAGCTAAAGTGATCATTCTAAACTGATCAATGATGCTCATTAAGTAAAGGCTTATCAATGAAGTAAAGCATGGCATCACGCATTTTGGGATATATTGGGTTACTTGGACTTATTGTCATCTCTATTTTGGTTTCCAATTTTGTTACATTATATGAAAATTTGAGCTACCTTAACGTGGACATTGGATTCGTGTGTTTTTGAACTCTAGATCAAAAGTTACAGAGGATTTAGTGCAGACATGTTGATTTGATCGGCCTGTTAAAATGATAATTCTAAATTGATCATTGGTGCTCATTAAATAAATGCTTATAAATGAAGCATAAAGCATGGCATCAAGCTTATTGGGATAGATTGTATTACTTGGACGTTTTGTCGTCTCTATTTCTGACTAAAATTTTATCAAAATACAGAAAAATTGATCTAGCTTAACATGGGCATTGGATTCGTGTCATTCTGAGCTCTAAATCAAAAGTTACAGACGATTTAGTGCGTACATGTGAAGTTGATCGGCCAGTTAAAGTGATCATTCTAAAATGATCATTGGTGGTCATTAAATAATAGCTTAAAATGATCATTGGTGCTCATTGGATTCGTGTGTTTTGAGCTCTAAATCAAATGTTTTGGACGATATAATTCAGACATGTCAAGTTGATCAGTCAGATAAAGTGGTCATTCTAACGTGATCATTGGTGCTCATTGAGTAAAGACTTATAAATGAATTATAATGCATGGCATCACACATTTTAGGATAGATTGGATTAATTGGACGCCTTCTCGTCTCTATATCTGTCTCAAATTTTTTCAAAATGTAGAAAATTGAGCTAGCTTAACGTGGGCATTGGATTTGTGTAATTCTGAGATCTAAATCAAAAGTTTCAGGTGATTAGTGTGGACATGTCAAGTTGATCGGCCAGTTAAAGTGATCATTCTAAAATGATCATTGGTGCTCATTGAGTAAAGGCTTATAAATGAAGTGTAATGCATGGCATCACACAGTTTTGGCAAGATTGGGTTGCTTGAACGCTTTTCTGTTTCTATTTCTATCTCATATTCTGTCACAACATAGAAAATTGAGGTAGATTAACGTGGCCATGGGATTCGTGTTATTCGGAGCTCTAAATCAAAAGCTATGCACGAATAGTGCAGACATGTCCAGTTGATCGCCCAGTTAAAGTGATCATTCTAAACTGATCATTGGTGCTCATTCATTAAAGGCTTATGTATGAACTATAATGCATGACAACACGTAGTTTTGGAAAGATTTGATTACTTAGAGGACTGGTTAAAGCAATTTTAAATGTTAAAATTTATCACACTAAAAAAATTGAGCTAGCTTAATGTGGGCATTGGATTCGTGTTAGTATGAACTCTAAATCAAAAGCTATGGACGATTTAGTGCGGACATATCAAGTTGATCGGCCATTTAAAGTGATCATTGGTTCCGATTGAGTAAGGACATATAAATGAATCATAATGCATGACATCATGCAATTCGGGATAGTTTAGATTACCTCGATGCTTTGTCGTATCAATTTGTGCCTCAAATTTTATCACAATATAGAAAATTGAGCTAGCTTAACGTGGGCATTTGATTCGTGTCATTCTAAGCTCTAAATCAAAAGTTACGAACAATTTAGTGCAGACATATCAAGTTGACGGCCAGTTAAAGTGATAATTCTTAACTGATCATTGGTGTTCATTGAGTAAATGTTTATAAATGAAGCAACACGCATGGCATCACGCAGTATTGGCTAGATCAGAATACTTGAATGCTTTTTTGTATCTATTTCTATCTCAAATTGTCACAATATAGAAAATTGAGCTAGACTAACGTGGGCATTGGATTCGTGTTATTCCGAGCTCTAAATCTAAAGTTATAGACAATTTAGTGCACATGTCTGGTTGATCACCCAGTTAAAGTGATTATTCTAAACTGATCGTTGGTGCTCATTGATTAAATGCTTATAAATGAATCATAATTCATGACATCTCGTAGTTTTGGAAAGATTTGATCACTTGGAGGACTGCTTGAAGCAATATTAATGTTAAAATTTATCACAATATAGAAAATTGAGCTTGTTTAACATGGGCATTGGATTTGTGTCATTTTGAGCTCTAAATGAAAAGTTACGGACGATTTATTGCAGACATGTCAAGTTATTCGACCAGTTAAAGTGATCATTTTAAACTGATCATTGCTATTCATTGAGTAAAGACTTATAGATGAAGCATAATGCATGACATCATGCAATTTAGGATATATTGGATTACATGGACGTTTTGTCCTATCTATTTTTGTCTCAAACTTTGTAACAATGTAGAAAATTGAGCTTGTTTAATGTGGGCATTGGATTTGTGTCATTCTGAGCTCTAAATCATAAGTTATGGATGATTTAGTGCGGAGATGTTAAGTTGATCGGCCAGTTAAAGTGATCATTCTTAACTGATCATTGGTGCTTATTGAGTAAATGTTTATAAATGAAGCATAATGGACAGCATCACGCAGTTCGGGATAGATTGGATTAAATGGACGCTTTGTCGTATCTGTTTCTGTCTTAAATTCTGTCACAATATAGAAAACTGAGCTAACTTAACGTGGGCATTGGATTCGTGTCATTCTGAGCTCAAAATCAAAAGTTACATATGATTTAGTGCGGATATGTCAAGTTGATCAGCCAGTTAAAGTGATCATTCTAAACTGATCATTGGTGCTCATTGAGTAAAAGCTTATAAATGAAGCATAATGCATGACATCACGTAGTTCATGATAGATTGGATTATTTGGATGCTTTTTCGTATCTAATTTTGTCTCAAATTTTGTCACGGTACAGAAAATTGAGCTAGCTGACCGTGGGCATTGGATTCGTGTCATTCTAAGCTCTAAATCAAAAGTTACGGATGATTTAGTGAAGACATGTCAAATTGATTGGTCAGTTAAAGTGATCATTTTTAACTGATCATTGGTGCTCATTCAGTAAAGCCTTATAAATGAAGTATAATGCATGGCATCACGTAGTTTTGGCTATATTGGATTAGTTGAACGCTTTTCTATATCTATTTCTGTCTCAAATTTTGTCCCAATATATAAAATTGAGCTAGTTTAATGTGGGCATTGGATTCGTGTTATTCTGAGCTCTAAATCAAAAGTTATGGACAATTTAGTGTAGGTATGTCCAGTTGATCGCCTAGTTAAAGTGATCATTCTAAACTGATCATTGGTGCTCATTGATTAAAAGCCTATAAATGAAGTATAATGAATGACATCACGTAGTTTTGGAAAGATTTGATTACTTGGAGGACTGGTTGATGCAATTTTGGGAATTGAATTGGATTTAGTGCGGACATGTCAATTTTGGGCATTGAATTGGATTTGATTACTTGGAGGACTGGTTGATTTAGGGCAGACATGTCAAGTTGATCGGCCAGTTAAACTGATCATTCTTAACTAATCATTAGTGCTCATTGAGTAAAGGGTTATAAATGAAGCATAATGCATGGCATCACGATCGGGATAGATTGGGTTACATGGGCACTTTGTCGTATCTATATCTATCTTGAATTTTTTCACAATATAGAAAATTGAGCTAGCTTAACGTTGACATTGGATTCGTGTCACTCTGGACTCTAAATCGGAAGTTACTAGTTATTTAGTGCGGACATATTAAGTTGATTGGCCAGTTAAAGTGATCATTCTAAACTGATCATTGGTGCTCACTGAGTAAAAGGCGTAGCAATGAAGCATAATATAGGACATCACGCAGTTCGGGATAGATTGGATTACTTGGGCGCTTTATTGTAACTATTTCTGTCTTAAATTTTGTAACAATATAAAAATTGAGCTAGCTTAACGTGTGCATTAGATTCATGTGATTTTCAGCTCTAATTCAAAAGATACGGACATTTTAGTACGGACATGTCAAGTTGATCGACCAGTTATAGTGATCATTCTAAACTAATCATTGGTGCTCATTGAGTAAATGGCTTACAAATGAAGCATAATCCATGGCATCACACAGTTCGGGATAGATTGGGTTACTTGGACACTTTGTCGTATCAATTTCTGTTTAAAGTTTTTCACAACATAGAAAATTAAGCTAGCTTAACGTGGACATTGGATTTGTGTTAGTCTGAGCTCTAAATCAAAAGTTACAGACGATTTAGTGCGGACATGTCAAGTTGATCGGTCAGTTAAAGTGATCATTCTAAACTGATCATTGGTGCTCATCGAGTAAAGGCTTATAAATGATGCATAATGAATGACATCACGCAGTTCAGGACAGATTGGATCACTTGGACAGTTTGTCACAGTATAGAAAATTGAGCTAGCTTAACGTGGGCATTGGATTCGTGTCATGCTGAGCTCTAAATCAAAAGATATGGACAATTTAGTATGGACATGTCAAGTTGATTGGCAAGTTAAATTGATCTTTCTAAACTTATCATTGGTGCTCATCGAGTAAAGGCCTATAAATGAAATATAATGCATGGCATCTCGTAGTTTTGGCTAGATTGGATTACTTGAATGCTTTTTCGTATCTATTTTTATCTCAAATTTGGTCACAACATAGAAATTTTTGCTGCTTAACATGGGCATTTGATTCCTGTTATTCTGAGCTCTAAATCAAAAGTTACAGACGATTTAGTGCGGACATGTCAAGATGATCGCCTAGTTAAAGTGATCATTCTAAACTGATCATTTGTGCTCATTGAGTAAAGGCTTATAAATGAAGCATAATGCATGGCATCATGCAGATTTGGCTAGATTGGATTACTTGAACGCTTTTTGTATCTATTTCTTTCTCAAAAATTTTCTCAATATAAAATATAGAGCTAGCTTAACGTGGGCATTGGATTCGTTCATTCTGAGCTCTAAATCATCAGTTATGGATTATTTAGGGCGGACATATCAAGTTTATCAGATAGTTAAAGAGATCATTCTAAACTGATTAATGGTGGTCATTGTGTAAAGGCTTATTAATGAAGCATAATGCATGGCAGTACGCAGTTTTGGTTAGATTGGATTACTTGAACGCTTTTTTATTTCTATTTCTATTATAAATTTTGTCACAATATAGAAAATTGTGCTAGCTTAACGTGGGCATTGGATTCGTGTCACTCTGAGCTTTAAATCAAAAGTTAGGGACGATTTAGTGTGGAAATGTCAAGTGGATCGGACAGTTAAAGTGATCATTCTAAACTGATCATTGGTGATCATTGAGTAAAGGCTTATAAATGAAGTATAATGCATGGCATCACGCAGTTTTTGTTAAATTGGATTACTTGAACGCTTTTTTGTATCTATTTCTGTCTCAAGTTTTGTCACAATATAGAAATTTGATCTAGCTTAACGTGGGCATTAGATTTATGTCATTCTGAGCTCTAAAATAAAAGTTAGGGATGATTTAGTGCAGACATGTCAAGTTGATCGGCCAGTTAAAGTGATCATTCTAAATTGGGCATTTGTGCTCATTGAGAAAAGACTTATAAATGAAGCATAATGCATGGCATGACGCAGTTTTGGTTAGATTGGATTACTTGAACGCTTTTTTATATCTATTTCTATCCCAAATTTTGTCACAATATAGAAAATTGAGCTAGCTTAACGTAGACATTGGATTCGTGTCATTCTGAGCGCTAAGTCCAAAGTTAGTGATGATTTGGTGCGGACATGTCAAGTTGATCGCCCAGTTAAAGGGATCATTCTGAACTGATCATTGGTGCTCATTGAGTAAAGGATGAGAAATGAAGCATAATGCATGGCATCACACACTTTTGGTTAGATTCGATTACTTGACCGCTTTTTCATATCTACTTTTTTCTCAAATTTTGTCGCAATATAGAAAACTGAGCTACCTTAACGTAGACATTGGATTCGTGTTATTCTGAGCGCTAAATCCAAAGTTAGTGATGATTTGGTGCGGACATGTCAAGTTGATCGCCCAGTTAAAGTGATCATTCTAAACTGATCATTGGTGCTCATTGAGTAAAGGCTTAGAAATGAAGCATAATGCATGACATCACGCAGTTGGTTATATTGGATTACTTGAACATTTTTTCATATCTATTTTTGTCTCAAATTTTGTCAAAATATAGAAAATTGAGCTAACTTAATGCTGGCATTGGATTCGTGTTATTCTGAGCTCTAAATCAAAAGTTACAGACAATTTAGTGCGGACAAGTCAAGTTGATCGCCTTGTTAAAGTGATCATTAAAAACTGATCAATTGTGCTAATTGAGTAAAGGCATATAAATGAAGGAGAACGCATGGCATCACGTAGTTTTGACTAGATTGGATAATTGAACGCTTTTTGTATCTATTTCTGTCTCAAATTGCCTCACAACATAGAAAATTGAGCTAGCTTAACGTGGGCATTGGATTCGTGTCATTCTGAGCTCTAAATCATAAGTTACGGACGATTTAGTGCGAACATATCAAGTTGATCGCCTAGTTAAAATGATCATTCTAAACTGATCATTTTTGCTCATTGAGTAAAGGCATATAAATGAAGCATAATGTATGGCATCATGCAGTTTGGCTAGATTGGATTACATGAATGCTTTTTGTATCTAATTATGTCTCAAATTTTGTCACAATATAGAAAATTGAGCTAGCTTAACGTAGGCGTTGGATTCGTCTCATCCTGAGCTCTAAATTAAAAGTTATTGATAATTTAGTGCGGACATGTCAAGTTGATCGGCCAGTTAAAGTGATCATTCTAAACTGATCATTGGTGCTCATTGAGTAAAAGCTTATAAATGAAGCATAATGCATGACATCACGCAGTTTTGGTTATATTGGATTAGTTGAACACTTTTTTCGTATCTATTTTTATCTCAAATATTTTCAAAATATTGAGTAGTGATCTAGCTTACCGTGGATATTGGATTCGTGTTATTCTTACCTTTAAATCAAATGTTACAGACAATTTAGTGCGGACATGTCAAGTTGATCGCCTAGTTAAAGTGATCATTCTGAACTGATCATATGTGCTCATTGAGTAAATGAAGCATAAATGTATGGCATCCTGCTGTTTTGGCTAGATTGGATTACTTGATCGCTTTTTTGTATCTATTTCTGTCTCAAATTTTGTCAAAATATTGTAAATTCAGCTTGCTTAACGTGGGAATTGGATTGGTGTCATTATGAAATCTAAATCATAAGTTACGGACGATTTAGTACGGACATGTCAAGTTGATCGGGAAGTTAAAGTTATTATTCTTAACTGATCATTGGTGCTCATTGAGTAAAGGCACATAATTGAAGCATATTGCATGGCATCAAGCAGTTTTTGCTAAATTGGATTACTTGAACGCTTTTTATATCTATTTCAGTATCGAATTTTGTCACACTATAGTAAATTGAGCTACCTTAATGTGGGCATTGGATTCGTGTCATTCTGAACTCTTAATCAAAAGTTAGTGATGATTTAGTGCGGACATGTCAAGTTGATCGGCCAGTTAAAGTGATTATTTTATAATGATCATTTGAGCTCATTGAGTAAAGGCTTAGAAATGAAGCATTATGGATAGCATCACGCATTTTTGGTAATATTGGATTACTTGAACGCTTTTTCGTATCTATTTTGTCTCAAATTTTGTCATAATATACAAAATTACGCTAGCTTAACGTGGGCATTGCATTCGTGTTATTCTGAGCTCAAAACCAAAAGTTACAGACGATTTATTGCGGACATGTCAAGTTGATCGCCTAGTTAAAGTGATCATTCTAAACTGATCATTTGTGCTCATTGAGTAAATGAAGCATAATGCATGGCATCACACAGTTTTTGCTTGATTGGATTACTTGAACGCTTTTTTGTTTCTATTTCAGTCTCAAATTTTGTCACAATATAGAAAATTAAGCTAGCTTTACATGGGCATTGGATTCGTGTCATTCTAAGCTCTAAATCAAAAGTTCGTGATGATTTATTGCAGACATCTCAAGTTGATCGGCTAGTTAAAGTGATCATTCTAAACTGATCATTAGTGCTCATTGAGTAAAGGCTTAGAAATGAAGCATAATGCATGACATCATGCAGTTTTGGTTCGATCGGATTACTTGAACGCTTTTTCGTATCTAGTTTTATCTCAAAAAATTTCACAACATAGAAAACTGAGCTAGTTTAACTCGGGAATTGGATTCGCTTTATTCGGAGCTCTAAATCCAAAGTTACGGACGATTTAGTGCGTACATTTCAAGTTGATCGCCTAGTTAAAGTGATCATTCTACTGATCATTTGTGCTTATTGAGTAAAGGCTTAGAAATGAAGAATAATGCATGGCATCACGCAGTTTTGGTTAGATTGGATTACTTGAACGCTTTTCCATATCTAGTGTTGTCTTAAATTTTGTCAGAATATGGAAAACAGAGCTAGTTTAAATTGGGCATTGGATTAGTGTTATTCTGAGCAGTAAATAATAATTTACGGACGATTTAGTGCGGACATGTCAAGTTTATCGCCTAGTTAAAGCGATCGTTCAAAACTGATCATTTGTGCTCATTGAGTAAAGACTTATAAATGAAGCACAATGTAAGGCATCATGCAGTTTTGGCTAGATTGGATTCTTGAACGCTTTTTTGTATTTATTTCTGTCTCAAATTTTGTTACAATATATAAAATTGAGGTAGCGTAACGTGGCTATTGGATTCATGTCATTATGAGCTCTAAATCATAAGTTAGAGACGAATTAGTGCGGACATGTCAAGTTGATTGGCCAGTTAAAGTGATCATTCTTAATTGATCATTGGTGCTTATTGAGTAAAGGCTTAGAAATGAAGCATAATGCATGGCATCACGCATTTTTGGTTATAATGGATTACTTGAGCGATTTTTGTCTCAAATTTTATCACAATATAGAAACTTAAGGTAGCTTAACGTGGGCATTGGATTAGTGTCATTCTGAGCTCTAAATCATAAGTTACAGACGATTTAGTCCGAACATGTCTAGTTGATCGCCTAGGTAAAGTGATCATTCTAAACTGATCATTTGTGCTCATGCTTATAAATGAAGCATAATGTATGGCATCATGCAGTTTGGCTAGATTGGATTACATGAACGATTCTTGTATCTAATTATGTCTCAAATTTGGTCACAATATAGAAAATTCAGCTAGCTTAACGTAGGCATTGGATTCGTGTCATTCTGAGCACTAAATCAAAATTTATTTATAATTTAGCGCGGACATGTCAAGTTGATCGGTCAGTTATAGTGATCATTCTAAACTGATCATTGGTGCTCATTGAGTAAAGGCTTAGAAATGAAGCATAATGCATGACATCACGTAGTTGGTTATATTGGATTACTTCAATGTTTTTTCGTATCTATTTTTGTCTCAAATTTTGTCTCAATATAGAAAATTGAGCGAACTTAACGTGGGCGTTGGATTCGTGTCATTCTGAGCTCTAAATCAAACGTTACAGACAATTTAGCGCGGACAAGTCAAGTTGATCGCCTAGTTAATGTGATCATTCTAAACTGATCATTTGTGCTAATTGAGTAAAGGCTTATAAATGAAGCATAATGTAAGGCATCATGCAGTTTTGGCTAGATTGGATTACTTGAACGCTTTTTGTATCTATCTCTATTCTAATTTGTCACAATGTAGAAGATTGAGCGAACTTGGCGTGGGCATTGGATTCATGTCATTATGATCTCTGAATCATAAGCTACGGACGATTTAAAGTGGACATGTCAAGTTGATCTGCAAGTTATAGTGATCATTCTTAACTGATCATTGGTGCTCATTGAGTAAAGGCATATAAATGAAGCATAATGCAGGGCATCAAGCAATTTTTGCTTGATTGGATTACTTGAACGCTCTTTTATAACTATTTCAGTCTTGTATTTTGTCACACTATAGTAAATTGAGCTACCTTAACGTGGTCATTGGGTTCGTGTCATTCTGAACTCTAAATCAAAAGTTAGTGATGATTTTGTGCGGACATGTCAAGTTGATCGGCCAGTTAAAGTGATCATTCTATAATGATCATTGGAGCTCATTGAGTAAAGGCTTCGAAATGACGCATAATGCATGGCCTCACGCATTTTTTGTTACATTGGATTACTTGAATGCTTTTTCGTATCGATTTTTTTCTCACATTTTGTCACAATATACAAAATTACGCTACTTAACTTGAGCATTGGATTCGTGTTATTCTGAGCTCTAAATCAAAAGTTACGGACGATTTCGTGCGGACATGTCAAGTTGATCGCCTAGTTAAAGTGATCGTTCTAGACTGATCATTAGTGCTCATTGAGTAAATGACGCATAATGCATGGCATCACACATTTTTTGATAGATTGGATTACTTGAACGCTTTTTATATCTATTTCTGTCTCAAATTTTGTCACAATATAGAAAATTAAGCTATCTTAACGTGGGCATTGGATTCGTGTCATTCTAAGCTCTAAATCAAAAGTTCGTGAAGATTTATTGCGGACATGTCAAGTTGATCGGCTAGTTAAAGTGATCATTCTAAACTGATCATTGGTGCGCATTGAGTAAAGGCTTAGAAATGAAGCATAATGCATGGCATCACGCAGTTTTGGTTAGATTGGATTACTGGAATGCTTATTCCTATCCAGTATTATCTCAAAATTTTTAACAACATAGAAAACAGAGCTAGTTTAACTCGGGCATTGGATTCGTGTTATTCGGAGCTCTAAATAAAAAGTTACGGTCGATTTAGTGCGGACATGTCAAGTTGATCGCCTAGTTAAAGTGATCACTCTAAAATGATCATTTGTGCTTATTGAGTAAAAGCTTAGAAATGAAGAATAATGCATGGCATCACGCAGTTTTGGCTAGATTGGATTATTTGTACGCTTTTCCATATCTAGTGTTATCTCAAATTTTGTCAAGAAATAGAAAACTTAGCTAGTTTAACTTGGGCAATGGATTCGTGTTATTCTAAGCTCTAATTCAAAAGTTACAAACGATTTAGTGCGGACATGTCAAGTTGATTGGCTAGTTAAAGCAATCATTCAAAACTTATCATTTGTGCGCATTGAGTAAAGACATATAAATGAAGCATAATGCATGGCATCACGCAGTTTTGGCTAGATTGGATTACTTGAACGCTTTTTTGTATCTTTTTGTCTCAAATTGTGTCACAATATAGAAAATTGAGCTAGCTTAATGTGTGCATTGGATTCGTGTAATTTTGAGCTCGAAATCATAAGTTATAGACGATTTAGTGCGAACATGTCTAGTTGATGGCCTAGTTAAAGTGATCATTCTAAACTGATCATTTGTGCTCATTGAGTAAAGGCTTATAAATGAAGCATAATGCATGGCATCACGCAGTTCCGGTTATATTGGATTACTTGAACGCTTTTTTGTATCTATTTCTTTCCCAATTTGCGTTACAATATAGAAAATTGAGCTAGCTTAACATGGGCATTGGCTTCGTGTCATTCTGAGCTCTAAATCATACGTTACGGACGATTTAGAGCGAACATGTCAAGTTGATCGCCTATTTAAAGTGATCATTCTAAACTGATCATTTTTGCTTATTGAGTAAAGGCTTATAAATGAAACATAATGTATGGCATCATGCAGTTTTGGCTAGATTGGATTACTTGAACGCTTTTTTGTATCTATTTTTGTATCAAATTTTGTCACAATATTGAAAATTGAGCTAGATTAACGTGGTCATTGGGTTGGTGTAATTATGAGATCTAAATCATAAGTTATAGACATTTTGTACAGCCATGTCAAGTTGATCGGCCAGTTAAAGTTATCATTATTAACTGATCACTGGTGCTCATGGAGTAAAGGCATATAAATGAAGCACAATGCATGGCATCACGTAGTTTTTTCTAGATTGGATTACTTGAACGCTTTTTATATCTATTTCAGTCTCAAATTTTGTCACAATATAGAAAATTAAGCTAGCTTAATGTGGGTATTGGATTCGTGTCATTCGGGGCCCTAAATCAAAAGTTCGTTATGATTTATTGCGGAAATGTCAAGTTGATCGGCCATTTAAAGTGATCATTCTAAAATGATCATTGGAGCTTGTTGAGTAAAGGCTTAGAAATGAAGCATAATGCATGGCATCACGCATTTTGGTTATATTGTATTACTTGAACGCTTTTTGGTATCTATTTTTTTTTTCAAATTTTGTCACAATATACAAAATTATGCTAGCTTAACGTTGGCATTGGATTCGTGTTATTCTGACCTCTAAATCAAAAGTTACGGACGATTTAGTGCGGACATGTCAAGTTGATCGCCTATTTAAAGTGATAATTCTAAACTGATCATTTGTACTCATTGAGTAAATGAAGCATAAATGTATGGCATCATGCTGTTTTGGCTATATTGGATTACTTGAACGCTTTTTGTAACTATTTTTGTCTCAAATTTTGTCAAAATACTGTAAATTGAGCTTGTTTAACGTGGGCAATGGATTGGTGTCATTCTGAAATCTAAATCATGAGTTACAGACAATTTAGTATGGACATGTCAAGTTGATCGGCAAGTTAAAGTTATCATTCTTAACTGATCATTGGTGCTCATTGGGTAAAGGCAAATAAATGAAGCATAATGCATGACATCAACCAGTTTTTGCTAAATTGGATTACTTTTATGCTTTTTTATATCTATTTCAGTCTGGAATTTTGTCACACTATAGTAAATTGAGCTACCTTAACGTGGGCATTGGATTCGTGTCATTCTGAACTCTAAATCAAAAGTTAGTGATGATTTAGTGCGGATATGTCAAGTTGATCGGTTAGTTACAGTGATCATTCTATAATGATCATTGGTGCTCATTGACTAAAGGCTTAGAAATGAAGCATTATGCATGGCATCACGAATTTTTGGTTATATTGGATTACTTGAACGCTTTTTCGTATCTATTTTTGTCTCATATTTTGTCACAATATACAAAATTACGCTAGCTTAACGTGGGTATTGGATTCGTGTTATTCCGAGCTCTAAATCAAAAGTTACGGACGATTTAGTGCGGACATATCAAGTTGATCGCCTAGTTAAAATGATCATTCTAAACTGATCATTTGTGCTCATTGAGTAAATGAAGCATAATGCATAGCATCACACAGTTTTTGTTAGAATGGATTACGTGAACGCTTTTTTATATCTATTTCAGTCTCAAATTTTGTCACAATATAGAAAATTAAGCTAGCTTTACATGGGCATTGGATTCGTGTCATTCTAAGCTCTAAATCAAAAGTTCGTGATGATTTGTTGCCGACATGTCAAGTTGATCGGCTAGTTAAAGTGATCATTTTAAACTGATAATTGGTGCTCATTGAATAAAGGCTCAGAAATGAAGCATACTGCATGGCATCACGCAGTTTTGGTTAGATTGGGTTTTTTGAACGCTTTTTCGTATCTAGCATTATCTCAATTTTTTTCACAACATAGAAAACTGAGCTAGTTTAACTCGGGCATTGGATTTTTGTTATTCGGAGCTCTAAATCAAAAGGTACAGACGATTTAGTGCGGACATGTCAAGTTGATCAACTAGTTAAAGTGATCACTCTAAACTTATCATTTGTGCTTATTGAGTAAAGGCTTAGAAATGAAGAATAATGCATGGTATCACGCAGTTTTGGTTAGATTGGATTACTTGAACGCTTTTCCATATCTTGTTTTGTCTCAAATTTTGTCATGATATAGAAAACTTAGCTAGTTTAACTTGGGCAACGGATTCGTGTTATTCTAAGCTCTAAATCAAAACTTACGGACGATTTAGTGCGGACATGTCAAGTTGATAGCCTAGTTAAAGCGATCGTTCAAAACTGATCATTTATGCTGATTGAGTAATGACTTATAAATGAAGCATAATGTAAGGCATCATGCAGTTTTGGCTAGACTGGATTCTTGAACGCTTCTTTGTATTTACTTCTGTCTTAAATTTTTTCACAATATAGAAAATTGAGCTAGCGTAACGTGGCTATTGGATTCATGTCATTATGAGCTCTAAATCATAAGTTACAGACGATTTAGTGCGGACATGTCAAGTTGATTGGCCAGTTAAATTGATCGTTCTTAACTGATCATTGGTGCTCATTGAGTAAAGTGTTAGAAATGAAGCATAATGCATGGCATCACACTTTTTTGGTTATAATGGATTACTTGAGCGATTTTTGTCTCAAATTTTATCACAATATAGAAAATTGAGCTAGTTTAACTTGGGCATTAGATTCGTGTTATTCTAAGCTCTAAATCAAAAGTTACGGACGATTTAGTGCGCACATGTCAAGTTGATCGCCTAGTTAAAGTGATAATTCTAAACTGATCATTTGTGCTCATTGAGTAAAGGCTTCTAATTGAAGCAGAATGCATGGCAGTTTTGGCTAGATTGGATACTTGAACGTTTTTTGTATCTATTTCTGTCTCAAATTGCATCACAATATAGAAAATTAAGCTAGCTTAACGTGGGCATTGGATTCGTGTCATTCTGAGCTCTAAATCATATGTTACGGACGATTTAGTCCGAACATGTCTAGTTGATCTGATGCGAACCTCCCAAGGAATGCACTTCTGGATGCGGTTGAGATAGGCTTTGCAACAGAATGAATCGAAATTCAATATGTTCAAAGGTTGTGGATTGAAGGGTCACACAGTAGTTGCGGAAAGACTACTGATTTACCTAAGATAGTAGCTTAGATATTACACACTAAGGCTACTAAATGTTGACTGAAGGATATTACACACCAACAATCAGATTAAGAAGAGAATCACTCTCAAACTTAAGAAAAGAAGCTGTTTTTATTTGAAAAGTTGAATGATCATGTTTACAACTGAAAGCCCCTATTTATACTATAAGAGGACGAAATATGAGGAGCCTACAACATTAAATTGGTTACAATTACAAGGGAAGACTTGACCAAAGACCTTGACCAAAGACCTTGACTTCATTAACTCTTATTTTGACTATGAATGTAGACACTTTCCCCCCCTTTGATGACGCCAATTTTGATCATTTTGAATTGAACTCCTTTTGATTTTAAACAACAAATTGGGCTGGTTGTAATGTGATTCATTTGCCTCATTAAAAACCTTACCAAGAAAACCCAATGGGAGAAAACTTGGATAAGGAAAAAAGAGTACAAATGGATCACATACCCATTTGTATGTTGTCTTGAGCTTGTACTAAAATCAGAGTGCTTTTAGGCACTTCTCCAATCAAGCTGAAGTGAATTTGTTGTGCATTCTCCTTGTTGAGCATGCAGCTGATTGCCTCTTTGAGTTTCTTGGCCTTGGCTCGGGTTAATGGTCCAGCTGGTAGTGCAAGAGCTTCTTCATGTTCCACTGGTTCATTTCTAGCCATGAGCTTCTCCTTTTGTGTGCTTTCCATGCTCGTATCATCCCCCTCCTCTTGAAAAGGATTTGACCTCAAATCTGGTTCATCTGCAATGAAAGGCACAAGATCAGAAACATTGAAGCTTGAACTCACATTATACTTACCTTGAAGATCAATTTGGTAGGCGTTGTTGTTGATCTTCTGAACTATCTTGAAAGGTCCATCTATTCTGGGCATAAGTTTGGATTTCCTTTCAGCTGGAAATCTTTCTTTCCTCAAGTGAATCCACACGAGGTCTCCCACCTCAAATACCATTTCACGTCTTCCTTTGTTTGCCTTTCTTGCATATTGTTGGGTTCTGGCCTCAATATTCTTCCTTGCATTCTCATGGATCTGTTTAACAATCTCAGCTTTTCTTTTTCCATCAATACTAGCTCTTTCACTTAAAGGCAAAGGGGTGAGATCCAAAGGAGATAAAGGATTGAAACCATACACAATTTGAAAAGGAGAATACTTAGAAGCAGAATGTACAGAATGGTTATATGCAAATTCAGCATGTGGTAAACATTCTTCCCATGTTCTAAGATTTCGTTTGATTAATGCACGCAATAAAGTAGACAAGGTTCTATTAACTACTTCAGTTTGACCATCCGTTTGTGGGTGACATGTTGTAGAGAATACCAACTTAGTTCCTAACTTAGACCAAAGAGTTTTCCAAAAGTAACTCAAGAACTTAGTGTCTCTATCAGAAACTATGGTCCTAGGCATTCCATGCAAGCGAACTACCTCTTTAAAGAACAGATTGGCTATATGCAATGCATCATCAGTCTTGTGACATGCTATAAAATGAGCCATCTTAGAGAATCTATCAACCACAACAAAGATAGAATCCTTTCCTGTCTTAGTTCTAGGCAAACCAACCACAAAGTCCATTGATATGTCAATCCATGGATGAGTAGGAATGGGTAAGGGAGTGTACAAACCGTGGGGTTGAACCTTAGACTTAGCCTGTTTGCATGTAACACACCTTGCACAGATTCTTTCTACGTCTCTCTTCATGTGTGGCCAATGGAAATGATCTTGCATGACCTTAAGGGTTTTGGCAACTCCAAAATGCCCCATCAGTCCACCTCCATGAGCTTCCCTAACTAACAAGTCTCGAATAGAACAGTTAGGCACACATAATCTATTATCATAAAATAGGAATCCTTCATGCTGATAGTATTTTCCTGAAGCAAACTTTTTGCTAGCAATGTATACATCTTTAAATTCAGGATCAATTTCATATAGCTCTTTAAGCTGTTCAAAACCTAACAACTTAGCATCAAGAGTAGAGATTAAGGCATACCTCCGTGACAATGCATCTGCCACAATATTCTCTTTACCTTGTTTGTATTTAATGACATACGGAAATGTTTCTATGAACTCAACCCACCGTGCATGCCTTTTGTTCAGCTTCTGTTGGCCCTTTAAGTGCTTAAGTGACTCATGATCAGTGTGAATCACGAACTCCTTAGGCCACAAGTAGTGTTGCCAAGTTTGCAAAGCACGGACCAAGGCATACAATTCCTTGTCATAGGTTGGATAGTTTAGGGTGGCTCCTCCAAGCTTCTCACTGAAATAGGCTATAGGTTTCTTATCCTGCATCAAAACAGCTCCAATACCTATACCAGAAGCATCACATTCTATCTCAAAGGTTTTAAGAAAATCAGGTAAAGATAGAAGAGGTGCATGTGTAAGCTTTTCTTTCAAAGCTTGGAATGAGCTTTCTTGAGCTTGTCCCCATTTGAATCCTACGTCTTTCTTGATTACTTCAGTAAGTGGGGCAGCAATAGTGCTAAAATCCTTGACAAAGCGTCTATAGAAGCCAGCCAGCCCATGGAAACTTCTCACTTCTCCTACTGTTTTTGGACTTGGCCATTCCTTAATAGCTTTGACCTTCTCCTCATCAACCTTAATACCATCTGCACTTATAACAAAGCCTAGAAACACAATGTTATCTGTACAAAAAGTGCATTTCTTAAGATTGGCATATAGTTTTTCTTTTCTAAGAACACTTAGAACCGATGTCAAATGACTAGCATGCTCTTCTAGATTCTTGCTGTAGATTAAGATGTCATCAAAGTATACTACAACAAAGACTCCTATGAATGCTCTAAGAACATGATTCATCAACCTCATGAAAGTACTAGGTGCATTTGTTAACCCAAATGGCATGACTAACCATTCATATAATCCATGCTTAGTTTTAAATGCAGTTTTCCATTCATCCCCTTCTTTCATGCGTATTTGATGGTACCCACTCTTAAGATCTATCTTAGAAAAGATTCTGGAACCATGCAATTCATCAAGCATGTCATCTAACCTAGGGATTGGATGGCGATACTTTACCGTAATATTGTTGATTGCTCTACAATCAACACACATGCGCTAGCTGCCATCTTTCTTTGGCACAAGTAGAACTGGCACAGCACAAGGACTCATGCTCTCCCTGATGTAGCCCTTCTCCATTAGCTCATTAACTTGACTTTGCAGCTCCTTAGTCTCAACGGGGTTTGTTCTATAAGCTGGTCTATTTGGTAGTGAGGCTCCAGGTACAAAATCAATCTGATGTTCAATGCCTCTGATGGGTGGTAGCCCCTTTGGATTGTCTTCTGGAAAGACATCTTCATAATCCTGCAAAATGGAAGTCACTTCACTCGGTAATACCGGTGCAATGTTAGTTAAGCTCATGAGAGCTTCCTTATAGATAAACAAAAGAACAGGTTGTTGTGAGAAGAGAGCCTTCTTAACTCCACCAGTTCTCACAAAGAAACTTGAGTGCTTTTTGTTCTTGTTCTCACAGCCTCTGTCACTTTTGGTGCTTATGGTTTCTTTTGAAGTTCCAGCTGTTTTCCTTTGCTCCAACACGAGCTGATCTTGGTACACCTCCTGTGGTGTCATAGGAACAAGTGTGATCTTCTTACCTTTGTGTTCAAACGAGTGTTGGTTGGTGTAACCATCATGAATGACCTTTCGATCAAATTGCCATGGTCTTCCAAGCAGAATGTGGCCAGCCTCCATTGGTAAAACATCACAAAGGATCTCATCTTGGTACTTTCCAATGGTTATAGGTACCTTGACTTGGCTGCTTACCTTCATTTCGCCACACTCATTAAGCCATTGCAGCTTATACGGCTTTGGGTGCTTGAACACTTCCAGACCTAACTTGTTTACCATAGTTTCACTAGCCACATTAGTGCAGCTGCCTCCATCAATAATGATGCTGCAAACCTTTCCTTGGACGTGGCATCTTGAGTGAAACAGGTTCTCTCTTTGCTCATGTTCTTTGGTTTTGTTTTGTACACTTAGGGTTCTTCTTGTTACCAATAATTCTCCTGCCATAGGAGGTTCAAGATGCTCTTCTGAAGAATCAGAAAGGACTTCTTCTTCCTCGGATTCTATTTCACCATTATCCAACAGAATCATGATCTTCTTGTTGGTGCATTCATTCGCATAATGCCCTCTTCCTTGGCATTTGAAACACTTCACATCTCTTGTTCTAGTAGATGCAGTGGCTTCAGATTTTCCCTTGGCGTCTTGAGTGGTTGTTGAAGGTTTGGAATCAATTTTAGCAATCTGTTTTCCTTCCCTTTGGTAGCTAGGCTTATTGTTAGCTGCTCCATAGCTTGGCCTAGTATAACTTTTTCTTTTTAGCTGCTGTTCTACCAGTATAGCTTTGTGCAACATTTCCTCTAGCTCCACATAATGTTCCAGCTCCATTCTATCTTGAATGTCACGGTTAAGTCCTCCTAAAAATCTTGCCATAGTAGCTTCTCTATCTTCTGAAATGTCTGCCCTGATCATGAGGGTTTCCAACTCCTGGTAATAGTCCTCAACACTTCTGCTTCCTTGATTGAGTCTCCTTAGCTTTTGGTGAAGCTCACGGTGGTAATGGCTGGGCACAAACCTTTTCCTCATTATGGCTTTCATCTCAGCCCATGTTTCTACTGGATACTCACCATTACGTCTTCTGGAAGTCACCAATTGATCCCACCAGCTGAGTGCATACTCATAAAATTCAGTAGCAGCTATGCGGACCTTGTTGAGCTCGGAATAGTGTTGACAATCAAACACCAGCTCGATCTTCTTCTCCCATTCCAGGTAAGTGTCTGGATCATTTTTGCCATAGAATGATGGTATCTTAAGTTTAAGACCTCTTATGGTGTCATTAAGCATCACCCTTTCTTCTCTTACACGCCTATGCCTCCTTTGGGTTCTCCTACTCCCTTCACTGCCATGACTATAGTAGGCTTCTATTTCTTCATTATGGCCATGTCTAAAGGGATTCCTGGTTCTCCTTGGACCCGCTTCAGTGTTACTACTGTCCTGAACATCATCAAGCCGCAAATGAATGGCTTCCAGCTCTACTTGTAGTACTTTCTTCATTTCTGCTACTAGAGCCTCCATTAACAGGTTTGGTGCTTCTGAAGTTTGATTTCCTCCTGACATAGCTACAAATACACTTAACAAATGCGTTAAAAATACCTCTTCTGAAAAAATATTTTCGATGGAAGATGAAGAGTTGCGAGTGTGTTATTTTCTAATCTGAAAATGCAATGGGTTGGGGTCGATTTTGATGTTATAAATTGATGTAATACTGGATAAAAACAACAATGCAGTTATATGAATAGGTTTTTTTTCGATTAATCAACTGATGCAAATCGATACACACAAGCTGATGCAATCTAAGCAGATGGAAATGGAGAGATATAGAGATGAGGGATAGGGATAACCGATCAGAAGTATGCTCTGATACCAAATGATGCGAACCTCCCAAGGAATGCACTTCTGGATGCGGTTGAGATAGGCTTTGCAACAGAATGAATCGAAATTCAATATGTTCAAAGGTTGTGGATTGAAGGGTCACACAGTAGTTGCGGAAAGACTACTGATTTACCTAAGATAGTAGCTTAGATATTACACACTAAGGCTACTAAATGTTGACTGAAGGATATTACACACCAACAATCAGATTAAGAAGAGAATCACTCTCAAACTTAAGAAAAGAAGCTGTTTTTATTTGAAAAGTTGAATGATCATGTTTACAACTGAAAGCCCCTATTTATACTATAAGAGGACGAAATATGAGGAGCCTACAACATTAAATTGGTTACAATTACAAGGGAAGACTTGACCAAAGACCTTGACCAAAGACCTTGACTTCATTAACTCTTATTTTGACTATGAATGTAGACACTTTTCCCCCCCTTTGCTGACGCCAATTTTGAGCATTTTTAATTGAACTCCTTTTGATTTTAAACAAAAAATTGGGCTGGTTGTAATGTGATTCATTTGCCTCATTAAAAACCTTACCAAGAAAACCCAATGGGAGAAAACTTGGATAAGGGCAAAAGAGTACAAATGGATCACATACCCATTTGTATGCTGTCTTGAGCTTGTAATAAAATCAGAGTGCTTTTAGGCACTTCTCCATTCAAGCTCAAGTGAATTTGTTGTGCATTCTCCTTGTTGAGCATGCAGCTGATTGCCTCTTTGAGTTTCTTGGCCTTGGCTCGGGTTAATGGTCCAGCTGGTAGTGCAAGAGCTTCTTCATGTTCCACTGGTTCATTTCTAGCCATGAGCTTCTCCTTTTGTGTGCTTTCCATGCTCGTATCATGATCGCCTAGGTAAAGTGATCATTCTAAACTGATCATAAATGAAGCATAATGTATGGCATAATGTATGGCATCATGGAGTTTGGCTAGATTGGATTACATGAACGCTTTTTGTATCTAATTATGTCTCCAATCTTGTCACAATATAGAAAATTCAGCTAGCTTAACTTAGGCATTGGATTCGTGTCATTCTGAGCTCTAAATCAAAAGTTATTTATAATTTAGTGCGGACATGTCAAGTTGATCGGCCAGTTATAGTGATCATTCTAAACTGATCATTGGTGCTCATTGAGTAAAGGCTTAGAAATGAAGCATAATGCATGACATCACGTAGTTGGTTATATTGGATTACTTCAATGTTTTTTCGTATCTATTTTTGTCTCAAATTTTGTCTCAATATAGAAAATTGAGCGAACTTAACGTGGGCGTTGGATTCGTGTTATTCTGAGCTCTAAATCAAACGTTACAGAAAATTTAGCACGGACAAGTCAAGTTGATCGCCTAGTTAAAGTGATCATTCTAAACTGATCATTGGTGCTCATTGAGTAAAGGCTTAGAAATGAAGCATAATGCATGGCATCACGCAGTTTTGGTTAGATTAGATTACTTGAATGCTTTTTCGTATCTATTTTTGTCTCAAGTTTTGTCACAATATAGAAAATTGAGCTAGATTAACGTGAGCATTGGATTCGTGTTATTCTGAGCTCTAAATCAAAAGATACGGACGATTTAGTGTTGACATGTCAAGTTGATCGCCTAGTTAAAGTGATCATTCTAAACTGATCATTTGTGCTGATTGAGTAAAGGTTTATAAAAGAAGCATAATGCATGGCATCATACAGTTTTGCGGGGATTAGATTACTTGAACGCTTTTTTTGTATCTATTTCCGTCTCAAATTTCGTCACAATATAGAAAATTGAGCTAACTTGACCTGGGCATTTGATTTGTGTCATTCAAAGTTCTAATTCATAAGTTAAGGACAATTTAGTGCGTACATGTCAAGTTGATCGGCCAGTTAAAGTGATCATTCTTAAGTGATCATTGGTGCTCATTGACTAAAGGCTTAGAAATGAAGCATAATGCAAGGCATCACGCAGTCTTTGTTAGATTGGATTACTTGAACGCTTTTTTATATCTATTTCAAACTCAAATTTAGTCACAATATAGAAAATTGAGCTAGCTTAACATGGGCATTGGATTCGTGTCATTCTGACTATAACTCAAAAGTTAGGGATAATTTATTGTGGATATGTCAAATTAATCGGCCAGTTAAAGTGATCATTCAAAACTGATCATTTGTTCCCATTGAGTAAAGGCATATAAAAGAAGCATAATGCATGGCATCATGCAGTTTTGCATAGATTGGATTACTTGAATGCTTTTGTGTATCTATTTCTGTTTCAAATTTTGTTACAATATAGAAAATGGAGCTAGCTTAATGTGGGCATTGGATTCCTGTCCTTCAAAGCTCTAATTGATAAGTTACGGATGATTTAGTGTGGACATGTAAAGTTGATCGGAAGTTAAAGTGATCACTAGTAACTGATCATTGGTGCTCATTGAGTAAAGGCTTAGAAATGAAGCATAATGCCTAGCATCACACAGTTTTGGTTAGATTATATTACTTGAACTCTTTTTTTATATCTATTTCAGTCTAAAATTTAGTCACAATATAGAAAATTGAGCTATCTTAACGTGGGCATTGGATTCTTGTCATTCGGAACTCTAAGTCAAAAGTTAGGGATGATTTAGTGCAGAAATGTCAAGTTGATCGCCTAGTTAAAGTGATCATTCTAAACTGATCATTTGTGCTGATAGAGTAAAGGCTTATAAAAGAAGTTAATGCATGTCATCATGCAGTTTTGCGTAGATGGGATTACTTGTACGCTTTTTTGTATCTATTTCTGTCTCAAATTTCGTCACAATATAGAATATTTAGCTAGATTAACATGGGCATTGGATTCGTGTAATTCAAAGCTCTAAATCATAAGTTACGAACGGTTTAGTGCGTACATGTCAAGTTGATCGGCCAGTTAAAGTGATCATTCTTAACTGATCATTGGTGCTGATTGAGTAAAAGCTTAGAAATGACGCATAATGCATGGCATCACGCAGTTTTTGTTAGATTGGATTACTTGAACGCTTTTTTATATCTATTTCAGTCTCAAATTTAGTCACAATATAGAAAATTGAACTAGCTTAATGTGGGAATTGGATTCTTGTCATTCGAAACTCTAGGTCAAAAGTTAGGGATGATTTAGTGCGGACATGTCAAGTTGATCGGCCAGTTAAACTGATCATTCTAAACTGATCATTGGTGCTCATTGCGTAAAAGCTTAGAAATGAAGCATAATGCATTGATTCGTGCAGTTTTTTGTTAGATTGGATTACTTGAACACTTTTTCGTATCTATTTTTGTCTCAAATTTTGTCACAATATACAAAATTGAGCTAGGTTAACGTGAGCATTGGATTTGTGTTATTCTGAGCTCTAAATCAAAAGTTAGGGACGATTTAGTGCGGATACGTCAAGTTGATCACCTCGTTAAAGTGATCATTCTAAATTGGTCATTTGTGCTCATTGAGTAAAGGCTTATAAATGAAACATAATGTATGGCATCATGCAGTTTTGACTAGATTGGATTACATGGACACTTTGTCGTATCTATTTCTGTCTCAAATTTTTGACAATATAGAAAATTGAGGTAGCTTAACTTGGGCATTGGATTGTGTCATTCTGAGGTCTAAGTTAAAAGTTACGGAGGATTTAGTGGGACATGTCAAGTTGATCGGGCAGTTAAAATGATCATTCTCAACTGATCATTGGTGCTCTTTGAGTGAGGGCTTATAAATGAAGCACAATGCATGACATCACGCTGTTCGGCATAGATTGGATTACTTGGACAATTTGTCATATCTCTTTCTGTCTCAAATCTTTGCACAATATAGAAAATTGAGGTAGTTTAACTTGGGCATTGGATTCGTGTCATTCTGATCTCTATGTCTAAAGTTACCGACGATTTAGTGCGGACATGCCAAGGTTATCGGCCAGTTAAAGTGGTCATTTTAAACTGATCATTGGTGCTCATTGAGTAAAGGCTTCTAAATGAAGCATAATGCATAGCATCAGGAGGTTTTGGCTAGATTGGATTACATGAACACTTTATCGTATCTATTTTTGTCTCAAATTTTGTCCCAATATAGAAAATTGAGGTAGCTTAACCGGGGCATTGGTATCGTGTCATTTTAGCTCTAAATCATAAGTTACTGACGATTTAGTTCAGTTTTTTAAAATTGATCGGCCAGTTAATGTGGTCATTTTTAACTGATCATTGGTGCTCATTAAGTAAAGTCTTATAAATGAAGCATAATGCATAGAATCACGCAGTTTTGGCTAGATAGGATTATTTGAACGCTTTTTAATATGTATTTTATCAAATTTTGTCACAATATAAAAAATTGAGCTACCTTAATGTGGGCATTGGATTCGTGTTATACTAAGCTCTAAATAAAAAGTTATGGACGTTTTAGTGTGGACATGTCAAGTTGATCGGCCAGTTAAAGTGATCATGCTAAAATGATCATTGGTGCTCATTGAGTAAAAGATTACAAATGAAGCATAATGCATGGCATCACACAGTTTTGGTTAGATAGTATTATTTGAACGCTTTTTTATATAAATTTATGTCTCAAATTTTATCAAAATATAGAAAATTGAGCTAGCTTAACGTAGACATTGGATTAGTGTCATTCTGAGCTCTAAATCAAAAGTTAAGGATGATTTAGTGCAGATATTTCAAGTTGATCGGGGAGTTAATGTGATCATTCTAAACTGATCATTGGTGCTCATTGAGTAAAGGCTTAGAAATGAAGCCTAAGGCATGGCATCACGCAGTTTTGGTTATATTGGATTACTTGAACACTTTTTCATATCTATTTTGTCTCACATTTTGGAACAATATAGAAAATTGACGGATGCATCAGATTCGTGTTATTCTGAGCTTTAAATCAAAATTTAGGGATGATTTAGTGCGGACATGTTAAGTTGATCATCTTGTTAAAGTGATCATTCTAAACTGATCATTGATGCTTATTGAGTAAAGGCTTATAAATGAAGCATAATGCATGGCATCATGCAGTTTTGGATAGATTGGATTACTTGAATGCTTTTTTGTATCTATTTCTGTCCCAAATTTTATCACAATATTGAAAATTTAGCTAGCTTAATGTGGGCATTGGATTCATGTTATTATGAGCTCTGAATCATATGTTACGAACGATATAGTGCAGACATTTCAATTTGAACAGCTATAAAGGAATCATTCTTCACTGATCATTTGTGCTTATTGAGTAAAGCCATATAAATGACGCATAATACATGGCATCACGCAGTTTTTGCTAGATTGGATTCCTTGAACGATTTTTTATATCTATTTTAGTCTCTAATTTTGCCAGAATATAGAAAATTGAGCTATCTTAACATGGGCATTGGATTCGTGTCATTCTGAGCTCTAAATCAAAAGTTAGGGATGATGTATTGCGGACATGTCAAGTTGATCGGTCAGATAAAGTGATCATTCTAAACTGATCATTGGTGGTCATTGAGTAAAGGCTTATAAACAAAGCATAATGCATGGCATCACGCAGTTTTGGTTAGATTGGTTTACTTCAACGCTTTTTTATATCTATTTCTGTCTCAAATTTTGTCACAATATAGAAAATTGAGCTACCATAACGTAGGCAATGGATTCGTGTCATTCTTAGCTCTAAATCAAAAGTTAGGGATGATTTAGTGCAGACATGTCAAGTTGACCAGCCTGTTAAAGTTATCATTCTAAACTGATCATTGGTGCTCATTGAGTAAACGCTTAGAAATGAAGCATAATGCATGGCATCATGCAGTTTTGCATAGATTGGATTACTTGAACGCTTTTTTGTATCTATTTCTGTCTTAAATTTCGTCTTAATATAGAAAATCGAGTTAGCTTAACGTGGGCACAAAATTCGTGTCATTCAAAGCTCTAAATCATAAGTTACAGATGATTCAGTGCGGACATGTCAAGTTGATTGGCGAGTTAAAGTGATCATTCTTAACTGATCATTGGTGCTCATTGACTAAAGGCTTATAAATGAAGCATAATTCATGGCATCACACATTTTTGGCTAGATTGGATTACTTGAACGTTTTTATAACTATTTCAGTCTCAAATGTTGTCACAATACACAAAATTGAGCTAGCTTAACGTTGGCATTGGATTCTTGTCATTTTGAGCTCTAAATCAAAAGTTTAGGACGATTCAGTGCGGAAATGTCAAGTTGATCGGCTTGTTAAAGTGATCATTCTAAACTGATCATTGATGCTCATTGAGTAAAGGCTTATATATGAAGCGTAATGCATGGCATCAAGCAGTTTTGGTTATATTGGTTTATTTGAACGCTTTTCCGTGTATATTTTTGTCTCAAATTTTGTCACAATATAGAAAGTTGAGCTAGCTTAGCGTAGGCATTTGATTCGTGTTATTCCGAGCTATAAATCAAAAGTTACGGACAATTTAATTCGGACATGTCATGTTGATCGCTTAGTTAAAGTTATCATTCTAAACTGATCATTTGTACCCATTGAGTAAAGGCTTATAAATGAAGAATAATGCATGCCATCATCCAATTTTTCATAGATTGGATTACTTGAACGCTTTTTTGTATCGATTTCTTTCTCAAATTTCATCACAATATAGAAAATTGAGCTAGCTTAATGTGAGCACTGGATTCGTCTCATTCAAAGCTCTAAGTCATAAGTTATGGACGATTTAATACGGACATGTCAAGTTGATCGGCCAGTTAATGTGATTATTCATAACTGATCATTGGTGCTTGTTGAGTAAAGGCTTATAAATGAAGCATAATGCATGACATCATGCAGTTTTGGCTACATTGGATTACTTTAACACTTTTTCTATCTACTTCAATCTCAAATTTTGTCAAAATATAGAAAATTGAGATAGATTAACGTGGGCATTGGATTTAAGCTCTAAATTGAAAGTTAGGGAAGATTTAGTGTGGATATGTGATGAGGACATCAGGTCGTACATCCAGCCAGGAGACCAGACTGGCCGACCAGGAAGCTTGCCCGAGACAGCAGGACCATCTGGCACGTCTGTCGGACCAGACAGTACCGCCGGACCCTCGACCTATAGGACCAGACCGGTCAGCATCGCCGGCGGAGAGGCCCAAGCTTCCGGCACACTTGGTGGGGGCGTGGATGACACCGCCGGTGCCTCTGGTGATGCCGCCGACTCCGGGATCAACTTGGCCGGTCTTGAAGGCATCCCGGCCAGTACCGCGCACAATCCAGCCGGTACAGCCGATCCAGCCGAGTACACGCGCAATTCCACTTCCACACAAGAGGACTCGGACCAAATGAGCTACCAGCTCCAGGACATGCACCTAGAAGAAGTATCTACACCAGTGGTACCTCAAGGAGCAATGACAAGAAGCAGATCAAGGCACTCTTCCACAAATTCTGCTTATGGGTCAACAAGCTCCTAGAGGAAGATTGACTAAGGACAATGGGCCAGAAGTGCAAGGAAGAGTCCAATGGCTTCTCAACAACACAAGGGACATCAGAGACTTGGGCTTTAGTGGCAAGAGAGGTCAGGGCCCAAAGATTATTAACCCTACTCCAAGTCAAAGACTAGGAGCAAGGCGCGTGCATGCCACAAGGACGGCCACCTTCCATTTCTTGGCCATGAGGTGAGTTAAGGTAAGTTTACATTCGAATATATGCCTCTTTCTGTTTTGCAGGGTAGGATCTAGTTGCTTTACATTTTTGAGTCAAAAAACATTTTAGGAATAGGTCCTTTTTCGGTTATGCACTTTTGTATCTTTTCCTTTTGTGCACTTTTGTAAACTTTCCTTTTATTTGTTTGAGTCGACCCTAGAAGGTCAAGCTGTCGAGCATATTAATAAGGCTCCTTCCAGCATTGTAGTTCGACAACCTTTTTGATTATTAATAAAGTAGAAATTTTTCCCTACAAGTTTTCTCTCTAAGAATCTTGTGCGCTTAGAACCTAGTTGAGACCAGCCCTCCTAGCTCTAAGTTTGTGATTTATCACGAGGTTCATCACCCTCGTGTGGTTCACTTCACCTTTCCATCGAATACCAACCCAAAAACCCCTATCCAAGAAGTCTAAGGTCGAGTTTCTCACCTACACTTCTCCAAACAGCCCATGCGCATACATCCTTGAATCAAGGCTTGTATCATTTTGGTATCAGAGCTTAAAGCTCCTAAACCAGGTTGTTTCTATCCTTTTGCTTGTCTTATTTCTAGTTCTTGCATTAGTTTAAGTCGTATTCAAGAAAAATCAAAAAAACAACATCAAACTCCAAACCAAGTGCATCTAGCCTCCTACGTGTATCACTAGGGTTTAGATTCACTTTTGCATTGTCTTTCACGTTTTCCTTTTTGTTTAATTCATATTTCCATTAATTTTAAGTTAAATTAAAAAGAAAAAAAAAAAGAAAAGAAAAGAAAATAGGAAAATACCCAAAAGATTTCGAATTGGACAGCTAGCACAAGTTGTCTAGGAAGTTTCCTTTTTCCTTTTATTCGAATTTCCTTTCCTTAGGATTTTTCCTTTCCTTAGGATTTTTCCTTTTTGCATTTTTTCGAACCCCTTATAAAAAGAAAACCCTCCTAAAAATTTAGGAGCATCCTAACTTGTCTTCTTTCTTTGTAGCATACCATGGGAGAAGAAAATAGAGAAGCAACTGAAGCCATGATGGCCATGTTCACCACACTCCAAACACAACTCGCATCCATAGGCGAGAGGTTGGAGCGCGTGGAAAGACCGGTGAGATTCTAGGCCATAAGGCACGTGAGAGCTGAGCAAGACCGTCCTGAGGGTCCTGAGCACCTTAGGACACGGCACGAATAGGAGGAACCCCAGCCAGATGGAGATGAGGGACACAACCTCATAACTATCACCATAGGCGAGAGGACCTCCACGGCAACCAGAGGCAGAAGATGATGGCTTTGAGCCATATGGTCTTCACCAGAGACCAAGAATGCCTCCTAGACATCATGAGGATGGAGATGAACACACCTACAACCGGGTAATTCATCCTGATGTTAAACTAACTCCTCCTAGTTTTGCAGGAAAAGTAGACCCGAGGCTTACCTAGATTGGGAGAAGAATGGATCATATCTTTGATCACTACAACGAACCAGGACCTAGGAGAGTCTCAATGGCAGTTGCACAACTCACGGACAATGCCCTCATCTGGTGGGATCGTGAGGTATCTGACAGAAGGAGGAAGAGAATGAGACCCGTAGACTCATGGGTCGACATGAAAGACCTCATGCGACAAAGGTTTGTTCCACCTTACTTTCATAGAGATTTGCAACGTCATTTTCGTGCTCTTAATCAGGGTACCAGATCAGTAGAGGAGTTCTATGAAGAGTTCGAGAAGTTAAGGAACAGATTGGAGCTCAATGATGATGAAGAAGCATTGATGGCACAATTCTTGGATGGACTCCAAGAAAGGATCAGCCGCAAGGTGCAAAGGCAAATCTACAATGACTTCAAAGACTTGTTCCACCTATCTGTGCAAGCTGAGCAGCACATCAAGCGTAAGAGCCAAGACATCCGCAGCAAGCCTAAGACACCTTGGGCACCAAGCAACATGCCCAAGACCGTGGACAAAGGCAAAAGCATAGAGATCGAGTCAAGATTCAAGAGCAAGCCTCCTGAACCCACCCGTGACCAGAGAGAGCCTGGTAAGTCTTCTAACCCTCAAAGATCACGTGACATAACTTGTTTCAAGTGCAGGGGACGTGGACACATCTCAAGGGAGTGCCCAAACAACCGAGTCATGCTGATTACGGAGGCAGGAGAATATGAGTCCCAAGATGAAGAGGACTATGAACCAGAAGGAAAATATGGTGACATTGAGTACCCTGATGTTGGGGAAGTGCTGGTCACTAGGCGTATCCTCAGTGCAATGGTGGATCCTTCAGAGACCATCCAAAGGGAGAACATCTTCCACAGCCGTTGCACCATCAAGGGAAAGGTATGTAACCTCATCATAGATGGTGGTTCTTGCACTAACGTTGCTAGTGCGTATATGGTTGATAAGCTAGGTCTAGAGAAGACACGGCATCCTCGACCATATAGACTGAGATGGCTCGATGACAAAGTGGAGCTAAAGATCCACGAACAAGTCATTGTACCATTCAGTGTGGGCAAGTACCAGGATCAAGTCGTGTGCGACGTGGTGCCCATGCAAGCTGGCCATCTTCTACTAGGAAGACCATGGCAGTTTGACAAAGAGACCAGGCATGATGGCCGATCCAATCTCTACACCTTCGTACATGACAAGAGAAAGGTCAGCGTAGCTCCTCTTACACCTGCCCAGGTACACGAGCTACAACTCCAAATGAGTAAGGAAAAGAAACTGATCAAGTCTAATTTTCTTATTCAACCAAGCCATGTCCGGAGAGCTTTAGCCTCGAAGGATTTAATGTTACTAATGGTCTTCAAAGAAGTTTTGAGTATAGAACAGGGACAGGTAGAGCTACCTCCTGAAGTAGCAACTCTCCTCAACAAGTTCCAGGATGTATTTCCAGAGGAGATACCAGTAGGCTTGCCTCCTTTACGTGGCATAGAACACCAGATTGATCTAGTGCCCGGAGCAGCCCTGCCCAACAGGCCAGCCTACCGGATGAGTCCAGAGGAGTCCAAGGAGCTTGAGAAGCAAGTCAAGGAGCTCCTAGAGAAAGGATATGTTAGAGAGAGCCTCAGTCCATGTGCCGTACAAGTGCTACTAGTGCCCAAGAAGGATGGGACTTGGCGCATGTGCGTGGACTGCCGAGCAATCAACAACATCACAGTCAAGTACAGGCATCCAATACCACGACTGGATGACATGCTAGATGAGCTGAGTGGAGCCACGGTCTTCTTCAAGATAGACCTCAAAAGTGGATACCACCAGGTAAGAATGAAGGAAGGTGATGAGTGGAAGACTGCTTTTAAGACAAAGCAAGGGCTCTACGAGTGGACAGTCATGCCATTCGGCTTGACTAATGCCCCAAGCACCTTCATGCGCCTTATGAACCAAGTTCTTAGGGCGTACATCAGTAAGTTTGTGGTAGTTTACTTTGATGATATACTAGTTTATAGTAAGTGCCTACGGGAACACCTCACACATCTTGAGATGGTACTTAAAACCCTTCGACAAGAAGAGCTTTATGCCAATCTCAAGAAGTGCACCTTTTGTACTGATAAACTTGTCTTTTTAGGTTTTGTTGTGAGTTCACAGGGCCTACAGGTTGATGAAGAGAAGATTCGAGCCATACAAGAATGGCCAACACCAGGAAACATCAGCCAAGTGAGGAGCTTCCACGGACTGGCCAGCTTCTATAGGAGATTCGTGCCCAACTTCAGCAGTATTGCCTCACCATTGACGGCAGTAGTGAAGAAGAACGTGGGATTCAGCTGGGGAGAAGCTCAGGAGAAGGCATTCCAGGCCTTGAAGGACAGCCTTACACATGCACCAGTGCTAGTCCTGCCCGACTTCAACAAGACGTTTGAAGTGGAGTGTGATGCCTCTGGAATAGGCATAGGAGCAGTGCTAACCCAAGGAGGGAGACCAGTGGCATACTTCAGTGAGAAGCTAAGTGGTGCCTCACTGAACTACCCAACTTATGACAAGGAGCTTTATGCCCTTGTCCGAGCATTGGAGACTTGGCAGCATTACTTGCTGTCCAAGAAGTTTGTGATCCACACTGATCACGAGACTTTCAAACACTTCAGAGGGCAAACCAATCTCAAGAGGAGACATGCAGGGTGGATGGAGTTCATAGAGACCTTCCGTATGTCATCAAGTACAAGAAGGGCAAAGATAATGTGGTAGCCGATGCACTATCAAGGAGGTTTGCCTTGATATCCACCATGGAGGCAAAGGTCCTAGGGTTCGAGCACATCAAGGACCTATACAAGGATGATCCTGACTTTGCTGAGAGCTACAAGGAGTGTAGCACAGGGAGTCATGGCAAATTCTACATCCATGAGGGATTCTTGTTCCGAGAAAGGAGGCTGTGCATACCACAAGGATCATTAAGGGAGCTTATCATCCGAGAAGCTCATGGAGGAGGACTCATGGGCCACTTTGGTGTCGACAAGACTCTAGCAGTGGTCAAGGAGCACTTCTACTGGCCACACATCAAGAGGACAGTAGAAGCTCATTGTGCAAGATGCATCACTTGCAAGAAAGCAAAGTCCTGAGTGCAACCTCATGGGTTGTATCTCCCACTGCCCATACCCACACATCCTTGGGTGGACATCTCAATTGACTTTGTTCTAGGTCTGCCCAAGATCAACCACAAAGATGCAATCTTTGTAGTGGTGGACAGATTCTCCAAGATGGCACACTTCATTCCATGTGCCAATGTCAATGATGCCACACAAACAGCTGAGCTGTTCTTCAGGGAGATAGTACGGCTTCATGGAGTGCCAAGGACAATCGTATCAGACACGGACACCAAGTTCCTCAGCCATTTCTGGAGGACCCTTTGGAGAAAGCTAGGCACGAAGCTACACTTCTCTACCACCTGCCATCCTCAAACCGATGGCCAAACTGAAGTTGTCAACAGGACACTATCAACTCTTCTCAGAACTACACTAGGGAAGAACCTAAAGACTTGGGTGGAGTGCCTGCCATTCATAGAGTTCGCTTACAACCGAGCCGTGCACTCGGCAACAAAGAAGACACCATTTGAAGTGGTATACGGCTTCAACCCTCTCACCCCATTGGAGCAAACACCACTACCACCAGCTGAGATGACCAACCTCAACGGAGCATCCAAGGCAGATTTCATAAGGAGATTACACCAGAAGGTAGCAGAAAACTTGGAGAAGAGGACCGGACAGTACGTGACTCATGCCAACAAGGGAAGAAAGGAGTTGATCTTTCAACCAGGCGATTGGGTGTGGCTACACCTATGGCAGGAGAGGTTCCCAAACCTAAGGAGTTCCAAGCTAGCACCAAGAGGAGATGGACCATTCAGAGTGCTCGAGAGGATCAACAACAACGCCTACCGGATCGAGCTGCCAGGTAAGTTTAATGTGTCCAATACGTTCAATGTTACTGACTTGGCCCCTTTCCATGCAGATGATCCAGTTTTGAGGACAAAACCTACTGAAGAGGGAGGGAATGATGAGGACATCAGGTCGTACATCCAGCCAGGAGACCAGACTGGCCGACCAGGAAGCTTGCCCGAGACAGCAGGACCATCTGGCACGTCTGCCGGACTAGACAGTACCGCCGGACCCTCGACCTATAGGACCAGACCGGTCAGCATCGCCGGCGGAGAGGCCCAAGCTTCCGGCACACTTGGTGGGGACGTGGATGACACCGCCGGTCTCTCTGGTGATGCCGCCAACTCCGGGATCAACTTGGCCGGTCCTGAAGGTATCCCGGCCAGTACCGCGCACAATCCAGCTGGTACAGCCGATCCAGCCGAGTACACGTGCATTTCCACTTCCACACAAGAGGACTCGGACCAAATGAGCTACCAGCTTCAGGACATGCACCTAGAAGAAGTATCTACACCAGTGGTACCTCAAGGAGCAATGACAAGAAGCAGATCAAGGGCACTCTTCAACAAATTCAGCTTATGGGTCGACAAGCTCCTAGAGGAAGAGCAGCTAAGGACAATGGGCCAGAAGAGCAAATTAGAGTCCAAAGGCTTCTCAACAACACAAGGAACATCAGAGACTTGGGCTTTAGTGGCAAGAGAGGTCAGGGCCCAAAGATATTTAACCCTACTCCAAGTCAAAGACTAGGAGCAAGGCGCGTGCATGACACAAGGACGGCCACCTTCCATTTCTTGGCCATGAGGTAAGTTAAGGTAAGTTTTCAATAAGAATATTTGCCTCTTTCTGTTTTGCAGGGTAGGATCTAGAATATTTACTTTTATTGAGTCAAAAACATTTTAGGAATAGGTCCTTTTTCGGTTATACACTTTTGTATCTTTTCCTCTGTGCACTTTTGTAAACTTTCCTTTTCTTTGTTTGAGTCGACCCTAGAAGGTCAAGCTGTCGAGCATATTAATAAGGCTCCTTCCAGCATTGTAGTTCGACAACCTTTTGATTATTAATAAAGTAGAACTTTTTCCTACAAGCTTTCTCTCAAAAGAGACTTGTGCGCTTAGAACCTAGTTGAGACCAGCCCTCCTAGCTCTAAGTTTGTGATTTATCACGAGGTTCATCACCCCTCGTGTGGTTCACTTCACCTTCCATCTTTTACCAACCAGAAAACCCCCATCCAGAAGCCTAAGGTTGAGTTTCTCACCTAATCTTCTACAAACAGCCCACGCGCATACATCCTTGAATCAAGGCTTGTATCATTTTTGGTATCAGAGCTTAAAGCTCCTAAACCAGGTTGTTTCTATCCTTTTGCTTGTCTTATTTCTAGTTCTTGCATTAGTTTAAGTCGTATTCAAGAAAAAATAAAAAAAACAACATCAAACTCCAAACCAAGTGCATCTAGCCTCCTACGTGTATCACTAGGGTTTAGATTCACTTTTGCATTGTCTTTCACGTTTTCCTTTTTGTTTAATTCATATTTCCATTAATTTTAAGTTAAATTAAAAAGAAAAAGAAAACAAAACAAAAAGAAAAGAAAACAAAACAAAAAGAAAAGAAAAGAAAATAGGAAAATACCCAAAAGATTTCGAATTGGACAGCTAGCACAAGTTGTCTAGGAAGTTTCCTTTTTTTCGAATTTCCTTTCCTTAGGATTTTTCCTTTTTGCATTTTTTCGAAACCCCTATAAAAAGAAAACCCTTCTAACAATTTAGGAGCATCCTAACTTGTCTTCTTTCTTTGTAGCATACCATGGGAGAAGAGAATAGAGAAGCAGCCGAAGCCATGATGGCCATGTTCACCACACTCCAAACACAACTCGCATCCATAGGCGAGAGGTTGGAGCGCGTGGAAAGACCAGTGAGATTCCAGGCCATAAGGCACGTGAGAGCTGAGCAAGAGCGTCCTGAGGGTCCTGAGCACCTTAGGACACGGCACGAACAGGAGGAACCCCAACCAGATGGAGATGAGGACACGCAACCTCATAACTATCACCATAGGCCGAGAGGACCTCCACGGCAACCAGAGGCAGAAGATGATGGCTTTGAGCCATATGGTCTTCACCAGAGACCAAGAATGCCTCCTAGACATCATGAGGATGGAGATGAACGCACCTACAACCGGGTAATTCATCCTGATGTTAAACTAACTCCTCCAAGTTTTGCAGGAAAAGTAGACCCCGAGGCTTACCTAGATTGGGAGAGGAGAATGGATCATATCTTTGATCACTACAACCAACCAGGACCTAGGAGAGTCTCAATGGCAGTAGCACAACTCACGGACAATGCCCTCATCTGGTGGGGTCGTGAGGTATCTGACAGAAGGAGGAAGAGAATGAGACCCGTAGACTCATGGGTCGACATGAAAGACCTCATGCGACAAAGGTTTGTTCCACCTTACTTTCATAGAGATTTGCAACGTCATTTTCGTGCTCTTAAGCAGGGTACCAGATCAGTATAGGAGTACTATGAAGAGTTCGAGAAGCTAAGGAACAGATTGGAGCTCAATGATGATGAAGAAGCATTGATGGCACAGTTCTTGGATGGACTCCAAGAAAGGATCAGCCGCAAGGTGGAAAGGCAAATCTACAATGACTTCAAGGACTTGTTCCACCTATCTGTGCAAGCTGAGCAGCACATCAAACGTAAGAGCCAAGACATCCGCAGCAAGCCTAAGACACCTTGGGCACCAAGCAACATGCCCAAGACCGTAGACAAAGGCAAAAGCATAGAGATCGAGTCAAGGTTCAAGAGCAAGCCTCCTGAACCCACCCGTGACCAGAGAGAGCCTGGTAAGTCTTCTAACCCTCAAAGATCACGTGACATCACTTGTTTCAAGTGCAGGGGACGTGGACACATCTCAAGGGAGTGCCCAAACAACCGAGTCATGCTGATTACGGAGGCAGGAGAGTATGAGTCCCAAGATGAAGAGGACTATGAACCAGAAGGAGAGTATGGTGACATTGAGTACCCTGATGTGGGGGAAGTGCTGGTCACTAGACGTATCCTCAGTGCAATGGTGGATCCTTCAGAGACCATCCAAAGGGAGAACATCTTCCACAACCGTTGCACCATCAAGGGCAAGGTATGTAACCTCATCATAGATGGTGGTTCTTGCACTAACGTTGCTAGTGCATATATGGTTGATAAGCTAGGTCTAGAGAAGACAAAGCATCCTCGACCATATAGACTGAGATGGCTCGATGACAAAGTGGAGCTAAAGATCCATGAACAAGTCATTGTACCATTCAGTGTGGGCAAGTACCAGGATCAAGTCGTGTGCGACGTGGTGCCCATGCAAGCTGGCCATCTTCTACTAGGAAGACCATGGCAGTTTGACAAAGAGACCAGGCATGATGGCCGAACCAATCTCTACACCTTCGTGCATGACAAGAGAAAGGTCAGCCTAGCTCCTCTTACACCTGCTCAGGTACACGAGCTACAACTCCAAATGAGTAAGGAAAAGAAACTTATCAAGTCTAATTTTCTTATTCAACCAAGCCATGTCCGGAGAGCTTTAGCCTCGAAGGATTTAATGTTACTAATGGTCTTCAAAGAAGTTTTGAGTGTAGAACAGGGACAGGTAGAGCTACCTCCTGAAGTAGCAACTCTCCTCAACAAGTTCCAGGATGTATTTCCAGAGGAGATACCAGTAGGCTTGCCTCCTTTACGTGGCATAGAACACCAGATTGATCTAGTGCCCGGAGCAGCCCTGCCCAACAGGCCAGCCTACCGGATGAGTCCAGAGGAGTCCAAGGAGCTTGAGAAGCAAGTCAAGGAGCTCCTAGAGAAAGGATATGTTAGAGAGAGCCTCAGTCCATGTGCCGTACAAGTGCTACTAGTGCCCAAGAAGGATGGGACTTGGCGCATGTGCGTGGACTGCCGAGCAATCAACAACATCACAGTCAAGTACAGGCATCCAATACCACGACTGGATGACATGCTAGATGAGCTGAGTGGAGCCACGGTCTTCTTCAAGATAGACCTCAAAAGTGGATACCACCAGGTAAGAATGAAGGAAGGTGATGAGTGGAAGACTGCTTTTAAGACAAAGCAAGGGCTCTACGAGTGGACAGTCATGCCATTCGGCTTGACTAATGCCCCAAGCACCTTCATGCGCCTTATGAACCAAGTTCTTAGGGCGTACATCAGTAAGTTTGTGGTAGTTTACTTTGATGATATACTAGTTTATAGTAAGTGCCTACGGGAACACCTCACACATCTTGAGATGGTACTTAAAACCCTTCGACAAGAAGAGCTTTATGCCAATCTCAAGAAGTGCACCTTTTGTACTGATAAACTTGTCTTTTTAGGTTTTGTTGTGAGTTCACAGGGCCTACAGGTTGATGAAGAGAAGATTCGAGCCATACAAGAATGGCCAACACCAGGAAACATCAGCCAAGTGAGGAGCTTCCACGGACTGGCCAGCTTCTATAGGAGATTCGTGCCCAACTTCAGCAGTATTGCCTCACCACTGACGGCAGTAGTGAAGAAGAACGTGGGATTCAGCTGGGGAGAAGCTCAGGAGAAGGCATTCCAGGCCTTGAAGGACAGCCTTACACATGCACCAGTGCTAGTCCTTCCCGACTTCAACAAGACGTTTGAAGTGGAGTGTGATGCCTCTGGAATAGGCATAGGAGCAGTGCTAACCCAAGGAGGGAGACCAGTGGCATACTTCAGTGAGAAGCTAAGTGGTGCCTCACTGAACTACCCAACTTATGACAAGGAGCTTTATGCCCTTGTCCGAGCATTGGAGACTTGGCAGCATTACTTGCTGTCCAAGGAGTTTGTGATCCACACTGATCATGAGACTCTCAAACACCTCAGAGGGCAAACCAATCTCAAGAGGAGACATGCCAGGTGGATGGAGTTCATAGAGACCTTTCCGTACATCATCAAGTACAAGAAGGGCAAAGATAATGTGGTAGCCGATGCACTATCAAGGAGGTTTGCCTTGATATCAACCATGGAGGCAAAGGTCCTAGGGTTCGAGCACATCAAGGACCTATACAAGGATGATCCTGACTTTGCTGAGAGCTACAAGGAGTGTAGCACAGGGGGTCATGGCAAATTCTACATCCATGAGGGATTCTTGTTCCGAGAAAGGAGGCTGTGCATACCACAAGGATCATTAAGGGAGCTTATCATCCGAGAAGCTCATGGAGGAGGACTCATGGGCCACTTTGGTGTCGACAAGACTCTAGCAGTGGTCAAGGAGCACTTCTACTGGCCACACATCAAGAGGACAGTAGAAGCTCATTGTGCAAGATGCATCACTTGCAAGAAAGCAAAGTCCCGAGTGCAACCTCACGGGTTGTATCTCCCACTGCCCATACCCACACATCCTTGGGTGGACATCTCAATGGACTTTGTTCTAGGTCTGCCTAAGATCAACCACAAAGATGCAATCTTTGTAGTGGTGGACAGATTCTCCAAGATGGCACACTTCATTCCATGTGCCAATGTCAATGACGCCACACAAACAGCTGAGCTGTTCTTCAGGGAGATAGTACGGCTTCATGGAGTGCCAAGGACAATCGTATCAGACAGGGACACCAAGTTCCTCAGCCATTTCTGGAGGACCCTTTGGAGAAAGCTAGGCACGAAGCTACTCTTCTCTACCACCTGCCATCCTCAAACCGATGGCCAAACTGAAGTTGTCAACAGGACACTATCAACTCTTCTCAGAACTACACTAGGGAAGAACCTAAAGACTTGGGTGGAGTGCCTGCCATTCATAGAGTTCGCTTACAACCGAGCCGTGCACTCGGCAACAAAGAAGACACCATTTGAAGTGGTATACGGCTTCAACCCTCTCACCCCATTGGAGCAAACACCACTACCACCAGCTGAGATGACCAACCTCAACGGAGCATCCAAGGCAGAGTTCATAAGGAGTTACACCAGAAGGTAGCAGAAAACTTGGAGAAGAGGACCGGACAGTACGTGACTCATGCCAACAAGGGAAGAAAGGAGGTGATCTTTCAACCAGGCGATTGGGTGTGGCTACACCTACGGCAGGAGAGGTTCCCAAACCTAAGGAGTTCCAAGCTAGCACCAAGAGGAGATGGACCATTCAGAGTGCTCGAGAGGATCAACAACAACGCCTACCGGATCGAGCTGCCAGGTGAGTTTAATGTGTCCAATACGTTCAATGTTACTGACTTAGCCCCTTTCCATGCAGATGAACCAGTTTTGAGGACAAAACCTACTGAAGAGGGAGGGAATGATGAGGACATCAGGTCGTACATCCAGCCAGGAGACCAGACTGGCCGACCAGGAAGCTTGCCCGAGACAGCAGGACCATCTGGCACGTCTGCCGGACTAGACAGTACCGCCGGACCCTCGACCTATAGGACCAGACCGGTCAGCATCGCCGGCGGAGAGGCCCAAGCTTCCGGCACACTTGGTGGGGGCGTGGATGACACCGCCGGTCCCTCTGGTGATGCCGCCGACTCCGGGATCAACTTGGCCGGTCCTGAAGGCATCCCGGCCAGTACCGCGCACAATCCAGCCGGTACAGCCGATCCAGCCGAGTACACGCGCATTCCACTTCTACACAAGAGGACTCGGACCAAATGAGCTACCAGCTCCAGGACATGCACCTAGAGGAAGTATCTACACCAGTGGTACACTCAAGGACAAGCAATGACAAGAAGCAGTCCAAGGCTTCTCAACAACACAAGGAACATCAGAGACTTGGGCTTTAGTGGCAAGAGAGGTCAGGGCCCAAAGATTTAACCCTACTCCAAGTCGAAGACTAGGAGCAAGGCGCGTGCATGCCACAAGGGGCCACCTTCCATTTCTTGGCCATGAGGTAAGTTAAGGTAAGTTTTCAATTAGAATATTTGCCTCTTTCTGTTTTGCAGGGTAGGATCTAGAATATTTACATTTTTGAGTGAAAAACATTTTAGGAATAGGTCCTTTTTCGGTTATACACTTTTGTATCTTTTCCTTTTGTGCACTTTTGTAAACTTTCCTTTTCTTTGTTTGAGTCGACCCTAGAAGGTCAAGCTGTCGAGCATATTAATAAGGCTCCTTCCAGCATTGTAGTTCGACAACCTTTTGATTATTAATAAAGTAGAACTTTTTCCTACAAGTTTTCTCTCAAGAGAGACTTGTGCGCTTAGAACCTAGTTGAGACCAGCCCTCCTAGCTCTAAGTTTGTGATTTATCACGAGGTTCATCACCCCTCGTGTGGTTCACTTCACCCTTCCATCGTTTACCAACCAGAAAACCCCTATCCAGAAGCCTAAGGTTGAGTTTCTCACCTAATCTTCTACAAACAGCCCACGCGCATACATCCTTGAATCAAGGCTTGTATCAATATGTCAAGGTTATCGGCCAGTTAAAGTGATCATTCTAAACTGATCATTGGTGCTCATTCAGCAAAGCCTTATAAATGAAGCATATTGCATGACATCACGCTGTTTCGGTTAGATTGGATTACTTGAACAGTTTTTTATTTCTATTTTTGTCTGAAATTTTGTCACAATATAGAAAATTGAGCTAGATTAATGAAGGCATCGGATTCGTGTCATTATGAGCTTTAAATCAAAAGTTAGGGATGATTTACTTCGGACATGTCAAGTTGATCATCCTGTTAAAGTGATCATTATAAACTGATCATTGATACTCATTGAATAAAGGCTTAGAAATTAATCATAATGCATGGCCTCACGCAGTTTTGGTTATATTGGATTACTTGAATGCTTTGTTGTATCTACTTTTGTCTCAAATTTCGTCACAATATAGAAAATGGAGCTAGCTTAACGTGGGTATTGGATTCGTGTTATTCTGAGCGCTAAAAAAGTTACGGACAATTTAGTGCGGACATGTGAAGTTGATCGCCTAGTTAAAGTAATCATTATAAACTGATCATTTGTGCTCATTGAGTAAAGGTTTATAAATGAAGCATAATGCATGGCGTCATGCAATTTTGCATAGATTGGATTACTTGAACGCTTTTTGTATCAATTTCTTTCTCAAATTTCGTCACAATATAGAAAATTGAGTTAGCTTAACGTGGGCACTGGATTCATGTCATTCAAAGCTCTAAGTCATAAGTTACGGACGATTTAGTGCGTATATGTCAAGTTGATCGCCTAGTTAAAGTGATCATTCTTAACTGATCATTGGTGCTCGTTGAGTAAAGGTTTATAAATGAAGCATAATGCATGGCATCACTCAGTTTTGGCTTGATTGGATTACTTGAATGCTTTTTTATTACTATTTCAGTCTTAAATTTTGTCGAAATATAGAAAAATGAGCTACCTTAACGTGGGCACTGCATTCGTGTCACTCTGATCTCTAAATCACAAGTTATGCACGATTTAGTGCGGAAATGTCAAGTTGATCGGTCAGTTAAAGTGATCATTCTAAGCTGATCTTTGGTGCTCATTGAGTAAAGGCTTAGAAATGAAGCATAATGCATGGCATCACACATTTTTGGTTAGAATGGATTACTTGAATGCGTTTTTATATTTATTTATGTCTTAAATGTTGGCATAATATAGAAAATTTAGCTAGCTTAACGTAGGCATTGGATTCGTTTCGTTCTGAGCTTTAAATACAAAGTTAGGGATTATTTAGTGTGGACATGTCAAGTTGATCGTCCGGTTAAAGTCATCATTTTAAACAGATCATTGGTGCTCATTGAGTAAAGGCTTATAAATGAAGAATAATGCATGACATCACACATTTTTTGTTAGATTGGATTAGTTGAACACTTTTTTGTATCTATTTCTGTCACAAATTTTGTTACAATATAAAAATTGAGCTAGCTTAACGTAGGCTTTGGATTCCTGTAATTCTGAGTTTTAAATCAAAAGTTAGGGATGATTTAGTGCGGACATGTCAAGTTGATCGTCTTGTTAAAGTGATCATTCTAATCATTCTAAACTGATCATTGGGGCTCATTGAGTAAAGGCTTAGAAATGAAGTTGGTAATAAACTGATCATAATGCTTATAAATGAAGCATAATGCATGACATCACGCAGTTCTGGATAGATTGGATTTCTTGAATGCTTTTTAATATCTATTTCAGTCTCAAATTTTGTCACAATATAGAAAATTGAGCTAACTTAGCGTGGGCACTGGATTCGTGTCATTCGGAGCTGTAAATCAAAAGTTATGAACAATTTAGTGCGGAAATGTCAAGTTGATCGCCTAGTTAAAGTGATCATTCTAAACTGATTATTTGTGCTCATTGAGTAACGGCTTATAAATGAAGAATAATGCAATTTTGCATAGATTGGATTATTTGAACACTTTTTTGTATCGATTTCTTTCTCAAATTTCGTCACAATATAGAAAATTGAGCTACCTTAATGTGGGCACTGGATTCGTGTCATTCAAAACTCTAAGTAATAAGTTACGGACGATTAAGTGCGGACATGTCAAGTTGATCGGCCAAATAAAGTGATCATTCTTAACTGATCATTGGTGCTCGTTTTCTAAAGGCCTATAAATGAAGCATAATGAATGGCATCACGCAGTTTTGGCTAGATTGGATTATTTGAATGATTCAAAAGTTAGGGATGATTTAGTGCTAACATGTCAAGTTGATCGTCCTGTTAAAGTGATCATTCTAAACTGATCGTTGATGCTCATTGAATAAAGGCTTAGAAATGAAGCATAATGCAAGGCCTCACACTGTTTTGTTTATATTGGATTACTTGAATGCTTTTTCGTATCTATTATTGTCTCAACTTTTTTCACAATATCGAAAATTGAGCTAGCTTAACGTGGGCATTGGACTCGTGTTATTCAGAGCTCTAAATTAAAAGTTATGCACGATTTAGTGCGGACATGTCAAGTTGATCGCCTAGTTAAAGTGATCATTCTAAACTGATCATTTGTGCTCATGGAGTAATGGCTTATAAATGGAGCATTATGCATGGTATCACGCAGTTTTGGCTAGATTGGATTACTTGAACACTTTTGTATCTATTTCTGTCTCAAATTTTATCAAAATATAGAAAATTAAGCTAGCTTAATGTGGGCATTGGATTCTTGTCATTCGGAGCTCTAAATTAAAAGATACGGATGATTTTGTGCGGACATGTCAAGTTGATCTGCCAGTTAGAGTGATTATTCTAAACTTATCATTGGTGCTCATTGAGTAAAGACATATAAATGAAGCATAATGCATGACACCATGCACTTTGGATTCGATTGGATTACATGGACGCTTTGTCGTATCTAATTCTGTCAAAAAAATTTTCTCAATATAGAAAATTGGGCTAGCTTAACGTGGGCGTTTGGTTCGTGTCATTTTGAGCTCTAAATGAAACGTAACGGACAATTTAGTGTGGACATATCAAGTTGATCGCCCAGTACAATTGATCATTCTAAACTGATCATTAGTCTTCATTGGATTACTTGAATGTTTTTTCGTATCTATTTTTGTCTCAAATTTTGTCACAATATCGAAAATTGAGCTAGCTTAACGTGGGCATTGGATTCGTGTTATTCAGAGCTCTAAATCAAAAGTTATGCACAATTTGGTGCGGACATATCAAGGTTATCGCGTAGTTAAATTGATCATTCTAAACTGATCAATTGTACTCATTGAGTAAAGGCTTATAAATGAAGCATAATGCATGGCATCATCCAATTTTGCATAGATTGGATTACTTGAAATCTTTTTTGTATCAATTTTTTTCTCAAATTTCGGCACAATTTGGAAAATTGAGCTACCTTAACGTGGGCAGTAGATTCGTGTCATTCAAAGCTCTAAGTCATAAGTTATGGACGATTAAGTGCGGACATGTCAAGTTGATCGGCTAGTTAAAGTGATCATTCTTAACTGATCATTGGTGCCCGTTTTGTAAAAGCTTATAAATGAAGCATAATGCATGGTATCACACAGTTTTTGAGTACATTGAATTATTTGAATCCTTTTTTATATCTATTTCAGTCTCAAATTTTATCACAATATAGAAAATTGAGCTAGCTTAACGTGTGCACTAGATTCGTGTCATTTTGAGCTCTAAATCAAAAGTTATTGACGATTTAGTGCGGAAATGTCAAGTTGATAGGCTAGTTAAAGTGATCATTTTAAACTGATCATTGGTGCTCATTTAATAAATGGTTATAAATGAAACATAATGCATGACATCGCGCAGGTTTGGTTAGATTGGATTACTTGAACACGTTTTTATATCAAATTAAAAATTTTGTCAAAACACAGAAAATTTAGCTAGCTTAACATATGCATCGGATTCGTGTCATTCTGTGCTTAAAATAAAAAGTTAGGGATGATTTAGTGCGGACATGTCATGTTGATCGTCCTGTTAAAGTGATTATTCTAAATTGAGCATTGGTGCTCATTGAATAAAGGCTTATAAATAAAGCATAATGCATGGTATCACGCAGTTTGGTTAGATTGGATTAATTGAATTCTTTTTGTATATATTTTTGTCAGAAATTTTTCACAATATAGAAAATTGAGCTAGATTAACGTAGGCTTTGGGTTCGTGTCATTCTGAGTTTTAAATCAAAAGTTAGGGATGATTTAGTGCGGAAATGTCAAGTTGATCGTCCTGTTAAAGTGATAATTCTAAACTGATCATTGGTGCTCATTGAGTAAAGGCTTAGAAATGAAGCATAATACATGACATCACGCAGTTTGGTTAGATTGGATTACTTGAACGCTTTTTCGTATCTATTTTTGTCTCAGATTTTGTCACAATATAGAAAATTGAACTAGATTAACATGGACATTGGATTCGTGTTATTCTGAGCTCTAAATGAAGAGATACAGACGATTTAATGTGGACAATTCAAGTTGATCGCCTAGTTAAAGTGATCATGTTAAACTGATCATTTGTGCTGATTGAGTATACGCTTATAAAAGAGGCATAATGCATGACACCTTGCAGTTCGGGACAGATTGGATTACTTCGACACATTGTCTTATCTATTTCCGTATAAATTATGTCAAAATATAGGAAATTGAGCAAGCTTAACATGGGCATTGGATTCGTGACATTATGAGCTCTAAATGAAAAATGACGGTCGATTTAGTGCAGAAATATCAAGTTGATCGCCCAGTTAAATTGATTAATTTAAACTGATCATTGGTGCTCATTAAGTAAAGGCATATAAATGAAGCATAATGTATGGCATCACACAGTTTGGGATTGATTTGATTACATGGAAGCTTTGCGTATATATTTTTGTCTCAAAATTTGTCACAATATAAAAAATTGAGCTAGATTAACGTGGGCGTTGGATTCGTGTCGTTCCTGAGCTCTAACTCAAAAGTTACGAACGATTTAGTGTAGACATGTCAAGTTGATCGGCCAGTTAAAGTGATCATTCTTAGCTGATCATTAATGCTCATTAAGTAAAGTCTTACAAATGAAGCATACTGCATGGCATCACTCAGTTTTTGTTAGGTTGGCTTACTTGAACGCTTTTTTATATCTATTTCTGTCTCAAATTTTTTCACAATATAGAAAATTGAGCTAGCTTAACACAGGCATCGGATTCGTGACATTCTAAGCTTTAATTCAAAAGTTAGGGATGACTTAGCGCTAACATGTCAAGTTGATCGTCCTGTTAAATTGATCATTCTAAACTGATCATTGATGCTTAATGAATAAAGGGTTAGAAATGAAGCATAATGCATGGCCTCACACAGTTTTGTTTATATTGGATTACTTGAACTCTTTTTCGTATCTATTTTTGTCTCAAATTTTTTCGCAATATCGAAAATTGAGCTAGCTTAATGTGGGCATTGGATTCGTGTTATTCGGAGCTCTAAATCAAAGGTTATGCACGATTTAGTGCGGACATGTCAAGTTGATCGCCTAGTTAAAGCGATCATTCTAAACTGATCATTTGCACTCATTGAGTAAAGGCTTATATATGAATCATAACGCATGGCATCATCCAACTTTGCATAGATTGGATTACTTGAACGCTTTTTGGTATCGATTTCTTTCCTAAATTTCGTCACAATATTGAAAATTGAGCTAGCTTAATGTGGGCACTGGATTCGTGTCATACAAAGCTCTAAGTTTTAAGTTACGGACGATTTAGTGCGGACATGTGAAGTTGATAGGCCAAATAAAGTGATCATTCTTAACTGATCATTGGTGCTCGTCGAGTAAAGGCTTATAAATGAAGCATAATGCAAGGCATCACTCAGTTTTGGCTAGATTGGATTACTTTAACACTTTTTCTATCTATTTCATTCTCAAATTTTGTCAAAATATAAAAAATTGACCTAGATTAACGTGGGCATTAGATTTAAGCTCTAAATCAAAAGTTAGGGAAGATTTAGTGTGGATATGGTTAATTGATTGGCCAATTAAAGTGATCATTCTAAACTGATCATTGGTGCTCATTGAGTGAAAGCTTATTAATGAAACATATTGAATGGCATCACGTAGTTTTGGTTAGATTGGATTATTTGAACGGTTTTTATATCTATTTTTGTTTGAAATTTGGTCACAATATAGAAATTTGAGCTAGCTTAACGAAGGCCTCGGATTCGCATCATTCTGAGCTTTAAATCAAAAGTAAGGGATGATTTAGTGCGGAAATGTCAAGTTGATCGTCATGTTAAAGTGATCATTATAAACTGATCATTGATGCTCATGGAATAAAGACTAAGAAATGGAGCATAATGCATGGCCTCACGCAGTTTTGGTTCTGTTGGATTACTTGAATGCTTTTTCGTGTCTATTTTATCACAATATAGAAAATTGAGATAGATTAACTTGGGTATTGGATTCGTTTAATTCTGAGCTCTAAATCAAAAGTTACGGAAAATTTAGTGCAGACATGTCATGTTGATCGGCCTAGTTAAAGTGATCATTCTAAACTGATTATTTGTGCGCATTGAGTAAAGGCTTATAAATGAAGCATAATGCATGACATCATGCAATTTTGCATAGATTGGATTACTTGAACGCTTTTTTATCGATTTCTTTCTCAAATTTTGTCACAATTTAGAAAATTGAGCTCCCTTAACGTGGGCACTGGATTCGTGTCATTCAAAGCTCTAAGTCGTCAGTTAAGGACGATTAAGTGCGGACATGTCAAGTTGATCGGCCAGTTAAAGTAATCATTCTTAACTGATCATTGGTGCTCATTTTGTAAAACCTTATAAATGAAGCATAATGCATGGCATCACTCAGTTTTGGCTAGATTGGATTACTTGAATGCTTTTTAATATCTATTTCAGTCTCAAATTTTGTCACAATATAGAAAATTGAGCTAGTTTAACGTGGGCACTGGATTCGTGTCATTCTGAGCTCTAAATCAAAAGTTATTGACGATTTAGTGCATAAATGTCAAGTTGATCGTCCAGTTAAAGTGATCATTCTAAACTGATCATTGGTGCTCATTTAGTAAATGCTTATAAATGAAGCATAATGCATGGCCTCACGCAGTTTTGGTTAGATTGGATTGCTTGAACGCGTTTTTATATCTATTTATGTCTCAAATTTTGTCACAACATAGAAAATTTAGCTAGCTTAACTTAGGCATCGGATTCTTGTCATTCTGAGCTTTAAATAAAAAGTTAGGGATGATTTAGTGCGGACATGTCATGTTGATCGTCCAGTTTAAGTGATCATTCTAAACTGATCATTGGTGCTCACTAAATAAATGCTTATAAATGAAGTATAATGCATGGTATCACACAGTTTTGGTAAGATTGGATTAATTGAATGTTTTTTGTATCTATTTCTGTCACAAATTTTGTCACAATATAAACAATTGAGCTAGCATAACGTAGGCTTTGGATTCGTGTTATTCTGAACACTAACTCAAAAGTTAGGGATGATTTAGTGCGGATATGTCATATTGATCGGGTAGTTAAAGTGATCATTCTAAACTGATCATTTGTGCTCATTGAGTAAGGGCTTATAAAAGAAGCATAATGCATGCCATCATGCAGTTTTGCATAGATTGGATTACTTGAATGCTTTTTTGTATCTGTTTCTGTTACAAATTTCATAACAATATAGAAAATTGAGCTAGCTTAACGTGGGCATTGGATTTGTGTCCTTTAAAGCTCTAAATGATAAGTTACGGACGATTTATTGCGACATGTCAAGCTGATTGCCTAGTTAAAATGATCATTCTAAACTGGTCATTATGCCTGGTATCACGCAATTTTGGCTAGATTGGATTACTTGAATGTTTGGTTTATATCTATTTCTGTCTCAAATTTTGTCAAAATATAGAAAATTGAGCTAGCTTAACGTGGGCATTGTATTAATGTTGTTCGGAGCTATAAATTAATAGTTACGGACGATTTAGTGCGGACATGTCAAGTTGATCGGCAAGTTAAAGTTATCATTCTTAACTGATCATTGAAGCATAATGCATGACATCACATAGTTTTAGAAAGATTTGATTACGTGGAGGAATTGCGAAAGCAATTTTAGTCTTAAAATAGATCACAATATTAAAAATTGAGCTAGCTTAACGTGGGCATTGGATTCGTGTCATTTTTAGCTCCAAATCAAAAGTTACGGATGATTTAGTGCGGACATGTCAAGTTGATCGGCCATATAAAGTGATCATTCTAAACTGATAATTGGTTGTCATTACTTAAACGCTTATAAATGGAGCCTAAAGCATGACATCATGCAGTTTGGGATAGATTAGATTACTGGGATGCTTTATCGTATCTATTTCTGTCCCAAATTTAGTCGCAATATAAGAAATTGAGCTAGCTTAACGTGGGTATTGGATATGTGTTATTCTGAGCTCTAAATCAAAACTTAATGAGGATTTAGTGCAGACAATTCAAGTTGATCGGCCAGTTAAAGTGATCATTCTAAACTGATCATTGGTGTTCATTGATTAAAGGCTTATAAATGAAACATAATGCATGACATAACGTAGTTTTGGAAAGATTTGATTACTTGGAGGACTTGTCAAAGCAATTTTAGTCTTAACAATTATCACAATATAAAAATATTTAGGTAGCTTAACGTGGGTATTGGACTCGTGTCACTCTAAGCTTTAAATAAAAAGTTACGGACAATTTAGTGCGTACATGTCAAGTTGATCAGCTAGTTAAAGTGATCATTCTAAACTGATCATTTGTGCTCATTGAGTAAAGGCTTACAAATGATGCATAATGCATGGCATCATGCAGTTTTTCATATATTGGATTACTTGAACGCTTTTTGTATCTATTTCGGTTTCAAATTTCATCGCAATATAGAAAATTGAGCTAACATAATGTGGGCATTGGATTCATGTCACTCAGAGCTCTAAATCGTAAGTTACACGGACGATTTAGTGCGGAAATTTCAAGTTGATCAGCTAGTTAAAGTTATCATTCTTAACTGATCATTGGTGCTCATTGGATAAAGGCTTATAAATGAAGCATAATGCATGGGATGACGCAGTTTTGGCTAGAAGATTTAGTTCAGAGATGTCAATTTGATCACCTAGTTAAATTGATAATTCTAAACTGATCACTAGTGCTCATTGAGTAAAGGCTTATAAATGAAGCATAATGCATGACATCACATAGTTTGAGATAGATTTGATTACTTGGAGGAATTGTGAAAGCAATTTTAGTCTTAAAATAGATCACAATATAAAACATTGAGCTAGCTGTGGGCATTGGATTCGTGTCATTTTGAGCTCCAAATCAAAAGTTACGGGTGATTTAGTTCGGACATGTCAAGTTGATCGGCCATATAAAGTGATCATTCTAAACTGATAATTGGTTCTCATTAATTAAACGCTTATAAATGGAGCATAAAGCATGGCATCATGCAGTTTGCGATAGATTAGATTACTGGGATGCTTTATCGTATCTATTTCTGTCCCAAATTTAGTCGCAATATAAGAAATTGAGCTAGCTTAATGTGGGTATTGGATATGTGTTATTCTGAGCTATAAATCAAAAGTTACTGAGGATTTAGTGCGGACAATTCAAGTTGATCGGCCATAATGTGATCATTCTAAACATATCATTGGTGCTCATTGCGTAAAGACTTATAAATGAAGCATAATGCATGACATCACGTAGTCTTGGATAGATTTGAATACTTGGAGGACTTGTCAAAGCACTCTAAGTCTTAAAATTTATCACAATATTAGAAATTGAGCTAGGTTAACGTGGGCATTGGATTCGTGTCATTCTCACCTCTAAATCAAAAGTTACGGACTAGTAAGAAAATGTCAAGTTGATACGCCAGTTAAAATGATAATTCTTAACTAATTATTGGTGCTCATTGAGCAAAGGCTTATTAATAAAGCATAATGCATGGCATCACACAGTTCGGGATAGATTGGATTTTTTAGACGCTTTGTTGTATCTATTTTTGTCTCAAATTTTGTCACAATATAGAAAATTGAGTTAGCTTAACGTGGGCATTGGATTCATGTCGTCCTGAGCTCTAAATCAAAAGTTACATACGATTTAGTGCGGACATGTTGATCGGCCAGTTAAAGTGATCATTATGAACTGATCAATTGTGGTCATTTAGTAAACGGTTATAAATGAAGCATAATGCATGACATCACGCATTTCGGCATACTTTGGATTACATGGACGCTTTGTCATTTCTATTTCTGTCTCAAATTTTGTGACAATATAGAAAATTGAGCTAGCTTAACGGGGGTATTGGGTTCGTGTCATTATGAATTATATAATCAAATGTTATGGATGATTTAGTGCAGACATGTCAAGTTGATCGGCTAGTTAAAATGATCATTCTAAACTGATCAGTTGTGCTCATTGAGTAAAGACATATAAATGAAAAATAATGCATGGAATCAAGCAATTTGGGATAGATCGGAATACTTGGATGCTTTGTTGTATCTATTTATGTCTCAAATTTTGTTACAATATAGAAACCTGAACTAGCTTAACGAGGGCATTTGATTCGTGTCATTCGGAGCTCTAAATTAAAAGTTAGGGAAGATTTAGTGTGGACATGTTAATTTGATCGGCCAGTTAAAATGATCATTCTTAACTGGTCATTGATGATCATTGATTAAAAGGTTATAAATGAAGCATAATGCATGGCATCACGCAGTTTGGGATAGATTGGATTACTTGGATTACTTTGTCATCTCTATTTCAGTCTATAATTTTGTCAAAATATAGAAAATTGAGCTACCTTAACGTGGCCATCGATTCGTGTCATTCTGAGCTCTAAATCAACAGTTACAGACTATTTAGTGCGGATATGTCAAGTTAATCGGCCAGTTAAAATGATCATTCTTAGCTTATCATTGGTGTTCATTGAGTAAAAGCTTCTTAATGAAGAATAATGCATGACATCACATAGTTTGGGATAGATTGGAATACTTGTACGCTTTGTCATATGTATTTTTTCTCAAATTTTGTCACAATATAGAAAATTGAGCTAGCTTATCGTCGGCATTGAATTCATGTCATTCTGAAGTCTAAATCAAAAGGTACAGACGATTTAGTGTGACATGTCAAGTTGATCGGCCTGTTAATATGATCATTTTTAACCAATCATTGGTGCCCATTGAGTAAAGGCTTATAAGTGATGCATAATGCATGGCATTATGCAGTGCGGGATCAATTGGATTACTAGGATGCTTTGTGGTATCTAGTTCTTTCTGAAATTTTTCTCATTATAGAAAATTGTGCTAGTTAAACATGGTCATTGGATTCGTGTCATTCTAAGCTTTAAATCAAAAGTTTCGGACGATTTATTGCGGACATGTCAGGTTGATCGGCCAATTCAAATGATCATTCTAAACTGATCAATTGTGCTCATTAAGTAAATGCTTATAAATGAAGCATAAAGCATGACATCATGCTGTTTGGAATGGATTGGATTACTTGGACACTTTGTTGTCTCTATTTCGGTCTTAAATTTTGTCACAATATAGAAAATTGAACTGGCTTAATGTGAGCACTGGATTCGTGATTTTGTCAGCTCTAAATTGAATGTTACAGACGATTTAGTGCGGACATGTCAAGTTTATCGACCAGTTAAAACAATCATTCTTAACTGATCATTGGTGCTCATTGAGTAAATGCTTATAAATGAACCATAATGCATAATAATGCGCAGTTTGGGATAGATTGGATTACTTGGATGCTTTGTCGTCTCAATTTCTGTCTATAATATTGTCACAATATAGAAAATTGAGCTCGCTTAACGTGGAGTCTGAATTCGTGATATTCTGATCTTTAAATCAAAAGTTACGGACGATTTAGTGCAGACATGTCAAGTTGATCGGCCAGTTAATATGATTATTCTAAAGTAATCATTGGTGCTCATGGAGTAAAGGCTTATAAATGAATCATCACGCAGTTCGTGATAGATTGGATTACTTTGACGCTCTTTCGTATCTATTTTTGTCACAACATAGAAGATTGAACTTTTTTCTCAAATTTTGTCTCAATTTAGAAAATTGAACTAGCTTAACGTAGGCAATAGATTCGTATCATTCTGAGCTATAAATAAAAAGCTACGGACAATTTAGTGTAGACATGTCAAGTTGATCGGACCTTTAAAATGATCAGTCTAAGCTAATCATTGGTGCTCATTGAGTAAAGGCTTATAAATGAGGGATAATGCATGATATTACCCATTTTTACGTAGATTTGATTACTTTGAGGATTTTTCGAAGCAATTTTAGTCTTAAATTTTATTCCAATATAGAAAATTTAACTAGCTTAACGTGAGCATTGGATTCGTGTCATTCAGAGCTATAAATCAAAAGTTACAGACGATTAAGTGCATATATTGATCGGCGAGTTAAAATGATCATTCTAAACTGATCTTTGGTGCTCATTAAGTAAAGCCTTATAAACAAAGAATAATGAATGGCATCACGCAGTTGGGGATAGATTGGAATACTTGGACGATTTGTCGTATCTATTTTGTCTCAAATTTTGTAACAATAAAGAAAATTGATATAGTTTAATGTGGGCATTGGTTCATGCATTCTAAGCTTTAAATCAAAAGTTACAAAATATTTAGTGCATACATGTCAAGTTGATCGGCCAGTTAAAATGATCATTCTTAACTGATCATTGGTGCACATTGAGTAATGGCTTATAAATGAAGCATAATGCATGACATCACCCAGTTCGGGATAGATTGGATAACTTGGATGCTTTGTCGTATCTATTTCTGTCTCAAATTTTGTCACAATATAGAAAATTGAGCTAGCTTAATGTGGGCATTGGATTCATATCATTTTGAGCTCTAAATCAAAAGTTACGGACGATTTAGTGCGTACATGTCAAGTTGATCACTAGTTAAAGTAATTATTCTAAACCGATCATTGGTACTTATTAAGCAAAGGCATGCAAATGAAGCATAATGATGGCATCACACAGTTCGAGATAGATTGGATTACTTGGACGTTTTGCGGTATCTATTTCAATCTATAATTTCGTCAAAATATATAAAATTGAGCTAGGTTAAGGTGGGCATTTGATAACTGTCATTCTGAGCTCTAAATCAAAAGTTATGGGCGATATAGTGCGGACATGTCAAGTTAATTGGCCAGTTAAAATGATCATTCTTAACTGATCATTACAATGTCTGGCATCACGGTATTCGGGATAGATTCGATTACTTGGACTCTTTTTCGTATCTATTTTGTATCAAATTTTATCACAATATAGAAAATTGAGATAGCTTAACATGGGCATTGGATTCGTGTCATTCTGAGCTCAAAATCAAAGTTACGGACGATTTAGTGCAGATATGTCAAGTTCATCGGCCAGTCCAAAAAATCCTTTTTAACTGATCATTGGTGCTCATTGAGTAAAAGCTTATGAATGAACCATAATGCATGGAATCACGCAGTTTGGGATAGATTGGAATACTTGAATGCTTTGTCGTATCTATTTCTTACTCAAATTTTTTCTCAATATAGAAAATTGAACTAGCTTAACTTGGGCATTAGATTCGTGTCATTCTGAGCTATAAATAAAATGTTACGGAAGATTTAGTGTAGACATGTCAAGTTGATCAGGAAGCTAAAGTGATCATTATAAACTAATCATTGGTGCTCATTGAGTAAAGCATTATAAATGAGGGATAATGCATGCTATTGCGTAGTTTTAGATATATTTGATTACTGGGAGGATTTTTCGAGGCAATTTTAGTCTTAAATTTTATCACAATATAGTAAATTGAGCTAGCTTAAAATGGGCATTGATTCGTGTTATTTCGAGCTATAAATAAAAGTCACAGACGATTTAGTGCAAACATTAAATGGCGAGTTAAAAGGATCATTCTAAATTGATTTTTTGTGCTCATTGAGTAAAGGCTTATAAATGAAGCATAAAGCATGACATCATGCTGTTTGGAATGGATTGGATTACTTGGACACTTTGTTGTCTCTATTTCGGTCTTAATTTTTGTCACAATATAGAAAATTGAGCTAGTTTAACGTGGGCACTGGATTCGTGTCATTCTGAGCTCTAAATCAAAAGTTATTGACGATTTAGTGCATAAATGTCAAGTTGATCGTCCAGTTAAAGTGATCATTCTAAACTGATCATTGGTGCTCATTTAGTAAATGCTTATAAATGAAGCATAATGCATGGCCTCACGCAGTTTTGGTTAGATTGGATTGCGTGAACGCGTTTTTATATCTATTTATGTCTCAAATTTTGTCACAACATAGAAAATTTAGCTAGCTTAACTTAGGCATCGGATTCTTGTCATTCTGAGCTCTAAATAAAAAGTTAGGGATGATTTAGTGCGGACATGTCATGTTGATCGTCCAGTTTAAGTGATCATTCTAAACTGATCATTGGTGCTCACTAAATAAATGTTTATAAATGAAGTATAATGCATGGTATCACGCAGTTTTGGTAAGATTGGATTAATTGAATGTTTTTTTGTATCTATTTCCGGCACAAATTTTGTCACAATATAAACAATTGAGCTAGCATAACGTAGGCTTTGGATTCGTGTTATTCTGAACACTAACTCAAAAGTTAGGGATGATTTAGTGCGGATATGTCATATTGATCGGGTAGTTAAAGTGATCATTCTAAACTGATCATTTGTGCTCATTGAGTAAGGGCTTATAAAAGAAGCATAATGCATGCCATCATGCAGTTTTGCATAGATTGGATTACTTGAATGCTTTTTTGTATCTGTTTCTGTTACAAATTTCATAACAATATAGAAAATTGAGCTAGCTTAACGTGGGCATTGGATTTGTGTCCTTTAAAGCTCTAAATGATAAGTTACGGACGATTTATTGCGACATGTCAAGCTGATTGCCTAGTTAAAATGATCATTCTAAACTGGTCATTATGCCTGGTATCACGCAATTTTGGCTAGATTGGATTACTTGAATGTTTGGTTTATATCTATTTCTGTCTCACATTTTGTCAAAATATAGAAAATTGAGCTAGCTTAACGTGGGCATTGTATTAATGTTGTTCGGAGCTATAAATTAATAGTTACGGACGATTTAGTGCGGACATGTCAAGTTGATCGGCAAGTTAAAGTTATCATTCTTAACTGATCATTGAAGCATAATGCATGACATCATATAGTTTTAGAAAGATTTGATTACGAGGAGGAATTGCGAAAGCAATTTTTGTCTTAAAATAGATCACAATATTAAAAATTGAGCTAGCTTAACGTAGGCATTGGATTCGTGTCATTTTTAGCTCCAAATCAAAAGTTACGGATGATTTAGTGCGGACATGTCAAGTTGATCGGCCATATAAAATGATCATTCTAAACTGATAATTGGTTGTCATTAATTAAACGCTTATAAATGGAGCCTAAAGCATGACATCATGCAGTTTGGGATAGATTAGATTACTGGGATGCTTTATCGTATCTATTTCTGTCCCAAATTTAGTCGCAATATAAGAAATTGAGCTAGCTTAACGTGGGTATTGGATATGTGTTATTCTGAGCTCTAAATCAAAACTTAATGAGGATTTAGTGCAGACAATTCAAGTTGATCGGCCAGTTAAAGTGATCATTCTAAACTGATCATTGGTGTTCATTGATTAAAGGCTTATAAATGAAGCATAATGCATGACATAACGTAGTTTTGGAAAGATTTGATTACTTGGAGGACTTGTCAAAGCAATTTTAGTCTTAACATTTATCACAATATAAAAATATTTAGGTAGCTTAACGTGGGTATTGGACTCGTGTCACTCTAAGCTTTAAATAAAAAGTTACGGACAATTTAGTGCGTACATGTCAAGTTGATCAGCTAGTTAAAGTGATCATTCTAAACTGATCATTTGTGCTCATTGAGTAAAGGCTTACAAATGATGCATAATGCATGGCATCATGCAGTTTTTCATATATTGGATTACTTGAACGCTTTTTTGTATCTATTTCTGTTTCAAATTTCATCACAATATAGAAAATTGAGCTAGCATAACGTGGGCATTGGATTCGTGTCACTCAGAGCTCTAAATTGTAAGTTACACGGACGATTTAGTGCGGAAATTTCAAGTTGATCGGCCAGTTAAAGTTATCATTCTTAACTGATCATTGGTGCTCATTGGATAAAGGCTTATAAATGAAGCATAATGCATGGGATGACGCAGTTTTGGCTAGAAGATTTAGTTCAGATATGTCAATTTGATCACCTAGTTAAATTGATAATTCTAAACTGATCACTAGTGCTCATTGAGTAAAGGCTTATAAATGAAGCATAATGCATGACATCACATAGTTTGAGATAGATTTGATTACTTGGAGGAATTGTGAAAGCAATTTTAGTCTTAAAATAGATCACAATATAAAAAATTGAGCTAGCTGTGGGCATTGGATTCGTGTCATTTTGAGCTCCAAATCAAAAGTTACGGGTGATTTAGTGCGGACATGTCAATTTGATCGGCCATATAAAGTGATCATTCTAAACTGATAATTGGTCCTCATTAATTAAACGCTTATAAATGGAGCATAAAGCATGGCATCATGCAGTTTGGGATAGATTAGATTACTGGGATGCTTTATCGTATCTATTTCTGTCCCAAATTTAGTCGCAATATAAGAAATTGAGCTAGCTTAATGTGGGTATTGGATATGTGTTATTCTGAGCTATAAATCAAAAGTTACTGAGGATTTAGTGCGGACAATTCAAGTTGATCGGCCAGTTAATGTGATCATTCTAAACATATCATTGGTGCTCAATGCGTAAAGACTTATAAATGAAGCATAATGCATGACATCACGTAGTCTTGGATAGATTTGAATACTTGGAGGACTTGTCAAAGCACTCTAAGTCTTAAAATTTATCACAATATTAGAAATTGAGCTAGGTTAACGTGGGCATTGGATTCGTGTCATTCTCACCTCTAAATCAAAAGTTACGGACTAGTAAGAAAATGTCAAGTTGATACGCCAGTTAAAATGATAATTCTTAACTAATTATTGGTGCTCATTGAGCAAAGGCTTATTAATAAAGCATAATGCATGGCATCACACAGTTCGGGATAGATTGGATTTTTTAGACGCTTTGTTGTATCTATTTTTGTCTCAAATTTTGTCACAATATAGAAAATTGAGTTAGCTTAACGTGGGCATTGGATTCGTGTCGTCCTGAGCTCTAAATCAAAAGTTACATACGATTTAGTGCGGACATGTTGATCGGCCAGTTAAAGTGATCATTATGAACTGATCAATTGTGGTCATTTAGTAAACGGTTATAAATGAAGCATAATGCATGACATCACGCATTTCGGCATACTTTGGATTACATGGACGCTTTGTCATTTCTATTTCTGTCTCAAATTTTGTGACAATATAGAAAATTGAGCTAGCTTAACGGGGGTATTGGGTTCGTGTCATTATGAATTATATAATCAAATGTTATGGATGATTTAGTGCAGACATGTCAAGTTGATCGGCTAGTTAAAATGATCATTCTAAACTGATCAGTTGTGCTCATTGAGTAAAGACATATAAATGAAAAATAATGCATGGAATCAAGCAATTTGGGATAGATCGGAATACTTGGATGCTTTGTTGTATCTATTTATGTCTCAAATTTTGTTACAATATAGAAACCTGAACTAGCTTAACGAGGGCATTTGATTCGTGTCATTCGGAGCTCTAAATTAAAAGTTAGGGAAGATTTAGTGTGGACATGTTAATTTGATCGGCCAGTTAAAATGATCATTCTTAACTGGTCATTGGTGATCATTGATTAAAAGGTTATAAATGAAGCATAATGCATGGCATCACGCAGTTTGGGATAGATTGGATTACTTGGATTACTTTGTCATCTCTATTTCAGTCTATAATTTTGTCAAAATATAGAAAATTGAGCTACCTTAACGTGGCCATTCGATTTGTGTCATTCTGAGCTCTAAATCAACAGTTACAGACGATTTAGTACGGATATGTCAAGTTAATCGGCCAGTTAAAATGATCATTCTTAGCTTATCATTGGTGCTCATTGAGTAAAAGCTTCTTAATGAAGAATAATGCATGACATCACATAGTTTGGGATAGATTTGAATACTTGTGTACGCTTTGTCATATGTATTTTTTCTCAAATTTTGTCACAATATAGAAAATTGAGCTAGCTTATCGTCGGCATTGAATTCATGTCATTCTGAAGTCTAAATCAGAAGGTACAGACGATTTAGTGTGACATGTCAAGTTGATCGGCCTGTTAATATGATCATTTTTAACCAATCATTGGTGCCCACTGAGTAAAGGCTTATAAGTGATGCATAATGCATGGCATTATGCAGTGCGGGATCAATTGGATTACTAGGATGCTTTGTGGTATCTAGTTCTTTCTGAAATTTTTCTCATTATAGAAAATTGTGCTAGTTAAACATGGTCATTGGATTCGTGTCATTCTAAGCTTTAAATCAAAAGTTTCGGACGATTTATTGCGGACATGTCAGGTTGATCGGCCAATTCAAATGATCATTCTAAACTGATCAATTGTGCTCATTAAGTAAATGCTTATAAATGAAGCATAAAGCATGACATCATGCTGTTTGGAATGGATTGGATTACTTGGACACTTTGTTGTCTCTATTTCGGTCTTAAATTTTGTCACAATATAGAAAATTGAACTGGCTTAATGTGAGCACTGGATTCGTGATTTTGTCAGCTCTAAATTGAATGTTACAGACGATTTAGTGCGGACATGTCAAGTTTATCGACCAGTTAAAACAATCATTCTTAACTGATCATTGGTGCTCATTGAGTAAATGCTTATAAATGAACCATAATGCATAATAATGCGCAGTTTGGGATAGATTGGATTACTTGGATGCTTTGTCGTCTCAATTTCTGTCTATAATATTGTCACAATATAGAAAATTGAGCTCGCTTAACGTGGAGTCTGAATTCGTGATATTCTGATCTTTAAATCAAAAGTTACGGACGATTTAGTGCAGACATGTCAAGTTGATCGGCCAGTTAATATGATTATTCTAAAGTAATCATTGGTGCTCATGGAGTAAAGGCTTATAAATGAATCATCACGCAGTTCGTGATAGATTGGATTACTTTGACGCTCTTTCGTATCTATTTTTGTCACAACATAGAAGATTGAACTTTTTTCTCAAATTTTGTCTCAATTTAGAAAATTGAACTAGCTTAACGTAGGCAATAGATTCGTATCATTCTGAGCTATAAATAAAAAGCTACGGACAATTTAGTGTAGACATGTCAAGTTGATCGGACCTTTAAAATGATCAGTCTAAGCTAATCATTGGTGCTCATTGAGTAAAGGCTTATAAATGAGGGATAATGCATGATATTACCCATTTTTACGTAGATTTGATTACTTGGAGGATTTTTCGAAGCAATTTTAGTCTTAAATTTTATTCCAATATAGAAAATTTAACTAGCTTAACGTGGGCATTGGATTCGTGTCATTCAGAGCTATAAATCAAAAGTTACAGACGATTAAGTGCATATATTGATCGGCGAGTTAAAATGATCATTCTAAACTGATCTTTGGTGCTCATTAAGTAAAGCCTTATAAACAAAGAATAATGAATGGCATCACGCAGTTGGGGATAGATTGGAATACTTGGACGATTTGTCGTATCTATTTTGTCTCAAATTTTGTAACAATAAAGAAAATTGATATAGTTTAATGTGGGCATTGGATTCATGCATTCTAAGCTTTAAATCAAAAGTTACGGAATATTTAGTGCATACATGTCAAGTTGATCGGCCAGTTAAAATGATCATTCTTAACTGATCATTGGTGCACATTGAGTAATGGCTTATAAATGAAGCATAATGCATGACATCACCCAGTTCGGGATAGATTGGATAACTTGGATGCTTTGTCGTATCTATTTCTGTCTCAAATTTTGTCACAATATAGAAAATTGAGCTAGCTTAATGTGGGCATTGGATTCATATCATTTTGAGCTCTAAATCAAAAGTTACGGACGATTTAGTGCGTACATGTCAAGTTGATCACTAGTTAAAGTAATTATTCTAAACCGATCATTGGTACTTATTAAGAAAAGGCTTGCAAATGAAGCATAATGATGGCATCACACAGTTCGAGATAGATTGGATTACTTGGACGTTTTGCGGTATCTATTTCAATCTATAATTTCGTCAAAATATATAAAATTGAGCTAGGTTAAAGTGGGCATTTGATAACTGTCATTCTGAGCTCTAAATCAAAAGTTATGGGCGATATAGTGCGGACATGTCAAGTTAATTGGCCAGTTAAAATGATCATTCTTAACTGATCATTACAATGTCTGGCATCACGGTATTCGGGATAGATTCGATTACTTGGACTCTTTTTCGTATCTATTTTGTATCAAATTTTATCACAATATAGAAAATTGAGATAGCTTAACATGGGCATTGGATTCGTGTCATTCTGAGCTCGAAATCAAAAGTTATGGACGATTTAGTGCAGATATGTCAAGTTCATCGGCCAGTCCAAAAAATCCTTTTTAACTGATCATTGGTGCTCACTGAGTAAAAGCTTATGAATGAACCATAATGCATGGAATCACGCAGTTTGGGATAGATTGGAATACTTGAATGCTTTGTCGTATCTATTTCTTACTCAAATTTTTTCTCAATATAGAAAATTGAACTAGCTTAACTTGGGCATTAGATTCGTGTCATTCTGAGCTATAAATAAAATGTTACGGAAGATTTAGTGTAGAAATTTCAAGTTGATCAGGAAGCTAAAATGATCATTATAAACTAATCATTGGTGCTCATTGAGTAAAGCATTATAAATGAGGGATAATGCATGCTATTGCGCAGTTTTAGATATATTTGATTACTGGGAGGATTTTTCGAGGCAATTTTAGTCTTAAATTTTATCACAATATAGTAAATTGAGCTAGCTTAAAATGGGCATTGATTCGTGTTATTTCGAGCTATAAATAAAAGTCACAGACGATTTAGTGCAAACATTAAATGGTGAGTTAAAAGGATCATTCTAAATTGATTTTTTGTGCTCATTGAGTAAAGGCTTATCAATGAAGAATAATGCATGGCATCACACAATTAGAGATAGATTGGATTACTTGGATGCTTTGTCGTATCTATTTTTATCTCAAATTTTGTCACAATATAGAAAATTGATATAGCTTAACATGGGCATTGGATTCATGTCATTCTGAGCTTTAAATCAAAAGTTACGAAAGATTTAGTGCGGACATATCAAGTTGATCGACCAGTTAAAATGATCATTCTGAACTGATCATTGGTGCTCATTGAATAAAGGTTTATAAATGACGCATAATAAATGGCATCACACAGTTTGGAAAAGATTGGATTACTTGGACGCTTTGTCATATCTATTTTTGTCTCAAATTTTATCACAATATAGAATATTAACCTAGCTTAACGTGGACATTGGATTCGTGTCATTCTACGCTCTAAATCAAAAGTTACAAACGATTTAGTGCGTACGTGTCAAGTTGATCGGCCAGTTAATATGATTATTCTAAACTCATCAATGGTGCTGATTGAGTAAAGGCTTATAAATAAAGCATAATGCATGGCATCACAAAGTTTAGGATAGATTGGATTACTTGGGCGCTTTGTTGTATCTAGTTCTGTCCCAAATTTTGTCACAATATAGAAAAATGAGCTAGCTTAATGTGGGAATTGGATTTGTGTCATTCTAATCTTAAAATCAAAAGTTACTGACGATTTTGTGCAGACATGTCAAGTTGATCGGCCGGTTAATGTGATCATTCTAAACTGATCACTAGTGCTCATTGAGTAAAGGCTTATAAATGAAGCATAATGTATGCCATCACGCAGTTTGGTATAGATTGGATTATTTGGATACTTTGTCGTATCTAGTTCTGTCTCAAAATTTATCACAGTATAGAAAATTGAGCTAGTTTAACGTAGCCATTGGATTCGTGTTATTCTGAACTCAAAATCAAAAGTTACGGACAATTTAGTGCAGATAAGTCAAGTTGATCGGCCAATTAATATAATTATTCTACACTGATCATTTGTGTTTATTGAGTAAAAGCTTATAAACGAAGCATAATGCATGGCTTCAAACACTTTCACATAGATGGATTACTTCGATGTTTTTTCTTATCTAATTTTTGTCTCAAATTTTGTCACAATATAGAAAATTGAGCTAGCTTAACGTGGGCATTGGATTCGTGTTATTCTGAGCTCAAAAACAAAAGTTACAAACGATTTAGTGGGTACATGTCAAGTTGATCAGCCAGTTAATATGATTATTCTAAACTGATCATTGGTGCTCATTGAGTAATGGCTTCTACATGAAAAATAATGTATGGCATCACAAAGTTTTGGATAGATTGAATTACTTGGACACTTTGTCTTCTCTACTTTTGTTTCAAATTTTGTTAAAATATAGAAAATTTATCGAGCTTAACGTGGGCATTGGATTTGAATCATTCTGAGCTCAAAATAAAAAGTTATGGTCGATGTAGTGCAGACATATCACGTTAATCGGCCAGTTAATATGATTATTCTTAACTGATCATTGTCGCTCATTGCGTAGAGGCTTATAAATCAAGCATCATGCATGCCATCACATAGTTTTTGATAGATTGGATTACTTGGACGCTTTGTTGTCTCTATTTCTTTCTCCAATTTTGCAAAAAATATAGAAAATTTAGTGCAAACATGCCAACGTGGGAATTGAATTCGTGTTATTCGGAGCTCAAAATCAAAAGGTATGGACGATTTAGTGTAGACATATTATGTTGATCGGCCAGTAATATGATTATACTAAACTGATCATTGTTGCTCATCGAGTAAAGGCTTATAAATCAAGCATAATGAATGGCATCACACAGGTTTGGATAGATTGGATTACTTGGACGCTTTGTCGTCCATATTTCTGTCTCAAATTTTTCTAAAATATAGAAAATTTATCTAGCTTAACGTGGGCATTGGATTTGTGTCATTCTGACCTCTAAATCAAAGGTTACTGACGATCAAGTGCGGACATGTCAAGTTCATCGGCCAATTAATATGATTATTCTAAATTAATCATTGGTGCTGATAGAGTAAAGGCTTATAAATGAATCATAATGCATGACATCACACAATTTTGGATAGATTGGATTAATTGGACGCTTTGTCGTCTCTATTTTTGTTCCAAATTTTATTAAAATATAGAAAATTTATCTAGGTTAATGAAGGCATTGGATCCGTGTCATTCTGAGCTCAAAGCAAAATTTACGGATGATTTAGTGCGGACATGTCAAGTTGATCGGTCAGTTAATATGATTATTCTAAACTGATCATTGTTGCTCATTGAGTAAAGACTTATAAATGAAGCATAATGCATGTAATGACACAATTTTGGATAGATAGGATTACATAGATGCTTTTTCGTATCTATTTCTGTCTCAAATTTTGTTACAATATAGAAAATTGGGCTAGCTTAACGTGTGCATCGGATTCGTATCGTTTTGAGCTCTAATCAAAAGTTACGAACGATTTAGTGCGGACATGTCAAGTTGATCAGCTAGGTAATATGATCATTGTAAACTGATCATTAGTTCTCATTGAGTAAAGGCTTATAAATGAAGCATATTGCATGGCATCACGCAGTTTGGGATAGATTGGATTATTAAGACGCTTTGTCTATTTTTGTTTCAAATTTTTTTAAAATATAGAAAATTTATCAAGCTTAATGTGGGTATTGAATTCAAGACATTCAGAACTCAAAATCAAAAGTTACGGATGATTTAGTGCGGACATGTCAAGTTGATCGGCCAGTTAATATGATCAGTCTAAATTGATCACTAGCATATAAATGAAGCATAATGCATGCCATCATGCAGTTTGAGATAGATTGGATTACTTGGACACTTTGCCGTATCTAGTTATGTCTGAAGTTTTGTCACAATATAGAAAATTGAACTAGGTTAACGTGGGCATTGGATTCGTTTCATTCTGAACTCAAAATCAAAAGTTACCGACGATTTATTGCAGACATGTCAAGTTGATTGGCCAGTTAATAGGATTTTTCAAAACTAATTATTGGTGCTCATTGAGTAAAGACTTATAAATCAAGCATAATACATGGCATCAATAGTTTTGGATAAATTGGATTACTTGGATGCTTTTTCGTCTCTATTTGTGCCTCAAATTTTGTTAAAATATAGAAAATTTATCTAGCTTAACATGCGCATTGAATTCGTGTCAAACTCAGCTCAAAATCACAACTTATAGACGATATAGTGCGAAACATGTCAATTTCATTGGCCTATTACTATGATTATTCAAAAAAATTGATCATTGGTGCTCATTGAGTAAACGCTTATAAATTAAGCATAATGCATGGCATCACAAAGTTTTGGAGAGATTGAAATACTTGGATGCATTGTCGTATATATATATTTCTGTCTCAAATTTTGATAAAATATCGAAAATTGAGCTAGCTTAACATGGACATTGGATTTGTGTCATTCTGAGATCTAAATACAAAGTTACAGAAGATTTAGTGTGGACATGTCAACTTGATCGGCCATTTAAAGTAATCATTCTAAACTGATCATTGTTGCTCTTTAAGTAAGGGCCTATAAATGAAGCATAAAACAACGCATTACGCAGTTTGGGAGAGATTGGATTACTCGGACTCTTTGTCGTCTCTATTTCTGTCTCCAATTTTGCCACAATATAGAAAATTTAGGAAGCTTAACGAGGGCGCTGGATTCATGTCATTCTAAGCTCAAAATCAAAAGTTACGGACGATTTTGTGCGGACATGTCAAGTTCATCAGACAGTTAATATGACTATTCTAAACTGATCATTGGTGCTTATTGAGTAAAGGATTATAAACGTAGCATAATGCATGGCTTCACACAGTTGTCACATAGATTGGATTACTTGGATGATTTGCCTTATCTAATTCTGTCTCAAATTTTATCCCAATATAAAAAATAGAGCTAGGTTAACGTGGGCATTGTATTCGTGTTATTCTGAGCTCAAAATCAAAAGTTACAAACGATTTAGTGCGGACATGTCATGTTGATCGGCCAGTTAATATGATTATTCTAAACTGATCATTGGTGCTCATTGAGTAAAGGCTTATACATGAAACATAATGTATGGCATCACAAAGTTTTGGATAGATTGGATACTTGGACGCTTTGTCGTCTCTATTTTTGTTTCAATTATGTTAAAATATAGAAAATTTATCGAGCTTAACGTGGGAATTGTATTTGTGTCATTCTAGGCTCAAAATCAAAAGTTACGGACGATTTAGTGCGGACATATCACGTTCATCGGCCAGTTAATATGATTATTCTAAATTGATCATTGTCGCTCATTGTGTAGAGCCTTATAAATCAAGCATAATGCATGCCATCACAAAAGTTTGGATAGATTGGATTACTTGGACACTTTGTCATCTCTATTTCTTTCTCCAATTTTGAAAAATATAGAGAATTTAGTGCTGACATGCCAACGTGGGCATTGGATTTGTGTCATTCTGAGCTCAAAATCAAAAGCTATAGACGATTTAGTTCGGACATATCAAGTTGATCGGCCAGTAATATGATTATACTAAACTGATCGTTGGTGCTCATTGAGTAAAGGCTTATAAATCAAGCATAATGCATGGCATCATGCAGTTTTGGATAGATTGGATTTCTTGGACATTTTGTCGTCTATATTTCTATCTAAAATTTTTTCAAGATATAGAAAATTTATCTACCATAACGTGGCCATTAGATTTGTGTAATTCTGAACTCAAAATCAAAGGTTACTGACGTTCTAGTGCGGACATGTCAAGTTCATCAGCCGGTTAAAATGATTATTCTAAATTGATCATTGGTGCTCATTGAGTAAACGCTTATAAATGAATAATGCATGAAATCACACAATTTAGGATATATTGGATTATTTGGATGCTTTTTTGTCTATATTTTTGTTTCAAATTTTGTGAAAATATAGAAAATTTATCTAGCTTAATGTGGGCATTGGATTCGTGTCATTCTGAGCTCAAATCAAAAGTTACGGATGATTTAGTGCGGACATTTCAAGTTGATCGGTCTGTTAATATGATTATTCTAAACTGATCATTGTTGCTCATTGAGTAAAGGCTTATAAATGAAGTATAATGCATGCAATTACACAATTTTGGATATATTGGATTACTAAGACGAATTTTTGTATATATTTCTGTCTCAAATTTTATTATAATATAGAAAATTGAGCTAGTTTAACGTGTGCATCGAATTCGTGTCATTTTGAGCTCTTATCAAAACTTCCGAACGATTTAGTGAGGACATGTCATGTTGATTGGCCAGTTAATATGATCATTCTAAACTGATCATTGGTGCTCATTGAGTAAATACTTATAAGTCAAGCATAATGCATTGCATCACGCAGTTTGGGATAGATTGGATTATTTGGACACTTTTTCGTCTCTATTTTTGTTTCACATTTTATTTAAATATAGAAAATTTATCTAGCTTAATGTGGGTATTGGATTCGAGTCATTTAGAACTCAAAGCAACAGTTATGGACAATTTAGTGCGGACATGTCAAGTTGATTGGCCAGTTAATGTGATCATTCTAAACTGATCACTAGTGCTCATTCAGTAAAGGCTTATAAAGGAAGCATAATGCTTGCCATCACGCAGTTTGGGATAAACTAGATTATTTGGACGCTTTGCCGTATCTAGTTATGTCTGAAATTTTGTCACAATATAGAAACGTTAACTAGGTTAACGTGGGCATTGGATTCATTTCATTCTGAATTCAAAATCAAAATTTACGGACGATTTAGTGCGGACATGTCAAGTTGATTGGCTAGTTAATGGGATTTTTCTAAACTGATCATTGGTGGTCATTGAGTAAAGGCTTATAAATCAAGCATAATACATGGCATCACATAGTTTTAGATAGATTGGACTACTTGGACGCTTTGTCATCTGTATTTCTGCCTCAAATTTTGTTAAAATATAGAAAATTTATCTAGCCTAACATGTGCATTGAATTCGTGTCATTCTGAACTCAATATCCTATGTTATTGACGATATAGTGCGAACATGTCAATTTCATCGACCTGCTAATATGATTATTCAAAATTGATCATAGGTGATCATTGAGTAAACGCTTATAAATTAAGCATAATTCATGGCATCACACAGTTTTGGAGAGATTGGAATACTTGGATGCATTGTCGTATATATATTTCTGTCACAAATTTTTATCCAATCTCGAAAATTGAGCTAGCTTAACGGGGACATTGGGTTTGTGTCATTCTGAGATCTAAATACAAAGTTACGCACGATTTAGTGCGGACATGTCAACTTGAGCGGCCAATTAAAGTAATCATTCTAAACTGATCATTGTTGCTCTTTAAGTAAGGGCTTAAAAATGAAGCATAAAGCATGGCATAACACAGTTTGGGAGAGATTGGATTACTTGGATTTTTTGTCGTCTCTATTTTTGTCTCCAGTTTTGCCAAAATATAGAAAATTTAGCAAGCTTAACGTGGGCACTAGATTCGTGTCATTCTGAGTTCAAAATTAAAAGTTACGGACGATTTTGTGCGGATATGTCAAGTTCATCGGACTGTTAATATGACTATTCTAAACTTATTGTTGGTGCATATTGAGTAAAGTCTTATAAACGAAGCATAATGCATGGCTTCACACAGATTCATATAGATTAAATTTCTTGGATGCTTTGTCTTATCTAATTCTGTCTCAAATTTTGTCACAATATAGAAAATTGAGCTCGTTTAACGTGGGCATTGGATTCGTGTTATTCTGAGCTCAAAATCAAAAGTTACGAACGATTTAGTGCGGACATGTCAAGTTGATCAGCCCGTTAATATAATTACTCTAAACTGATCATTGGGGCTCATTGAGTAAAGGTTTATAAATGAATCAAAATGCATGACATTACAAAATTTGTATAGATTGGATTACGTGGACGCTTTGTCGTCTCTATTTTTGTTTCAAATTTTGTTAAAATATAGAAAATTTATCTAGCTTAATGTGGGCACTGGATTCGTGGCATTCTGAGCAAAAATCAAAAGTTACAGATGATTTAGTGCAAACAAGTCAAGTTGATCGGTCAGTTAATATGATTATTCTAAAGTGATCATTGTTGCTCATTGAGTAAAGGCTTATAAATGAAGCATAATGCATGTAATTACACAATTTCTGATAGATTGGATTACTTGGACGCTTTTTTGTATATATTTCTATCTCAAATTTTGTTACAATATAGAAAATTGAGCTATCTTCACGTGTGCATTGGATTCGTGTCATTTTGAGCTCTAATCAAAAGTTACGGACGATTTAGTGCGGACATGTCAAGTTGATCGGCCAGTTAATATGATCATTCTAAATTGATCATTGGTGCTCATTGAGTAAAGGCTTATAAATGAAGAATAATGCATGGCATCACGCAGTTTGGGATAGATAAGATTATTTGGACGCCTTGTCGTTTCTACATTTGTTTCAATTTTTGTTAAAATATAGAAACTTTATCTAGCTTAATGTGGGTATTGGAAACGAGTCACTCAAAACCCAAAATCAAATGTTACGGACGATTTAGTGCGGACATGTCAAGTTGTTCAGCAGGTTAATATGATCATTCTAAATTGATCACTAGTGCTCATTGAGTAAAGGCTTGTAAATGAAGTATAATGCATGCCATCAAACAGTTTGGGATAGATTGGATTATTTGGATGCTTTGCCATATCTAGTTATGCCTGAAATTTTGTCACAATATAGAAAATTGAGCTAGCTTAACGTTGGCATTGGATTCTTGTTATTCTGAGCTCAAAATCAAAAAGTTACGAACGATTAAGTGCGGACAAGTCAAGTTGATCGCCAGTTAATATGATTATTATAAAGTGATCATTGGTGCTCATTGAGTAAAGGCATATACATGAAACATAATGTATGGCATCACAAAATTTTGGATAGATTGGATTACTTGTACACTTTGTCGTCTCTATTTTTGTTTCAAATTTTGTTAAGATATAGAAAATTTATCTAGCTTAACGTGGGCATTGGATTCCTGTCATTCTGAGATCAAAATCAAAAGTTACGGACGATTTAGTGCGGACATGTCACATTTATCGGCCAACTGATCTTTAGCTAGCCGACCATGTGCCAGAAGTTTATACTGGCATTGCAATAGGTCAAGCAAGTCTGCTGGCAACCCTGTAGTCTATTGGCTTCTTCCTATATCCCTGTTCGGGCAAACTTTTGATTCCATTACCGAGCCAAAGAAGATTCTTCCCCTAGTTCTACTTATCACCTTTTCATACTCGGCAGCATCTATTGAGAGTGGATTGACGGTGTTGAGAGATTTCCAGCATAAGCAGTAGTTAAACCAGCATAATGAAAAAGCTAGATAAGGGGGCAAGTAGGTCGGCTTCAGCCAGAAGAGCTTAACCGAATTTTTCCAATACAACTTAAGCTCCAGGAAGAAAAGGGGTGCTTCGGGGAGTAAAGTGATAGGGCAAAAAATGGGGGGAAAAAGAAAGGAAAGAGAATAATGCCTACATTTCATCAATTGATTCGTCATGGTAGAGAAGAAAAACGGCGCACGGACCGTACTCGAGCTTTGGATAAATGTCTGCTTGCCACCTACGCTCCACCATCCATTCAAAGCTTAGGAACCTATGATTATTCTAAACTGATCATTGTCCCTCATTGCGTAGAGACTTACAAAATCATGAATAATGCATACCATCACATAGTTTTGGATAGATTGGATTACTTTGACGCTTTGTCGTCTCTATTTATTTCTCAACTTTTGCAAAATATAGAAAATTTAGTGCGGACATGCCACCATGGGCATTGGATTCGTGTCATTCTGAGCTCAAAATCAAAAGTTATGGACAATTTAGTGCGGATATATCAAATTGATCGGCTAGTGATATGATTATACTAAACTGATCGTTGGTGCTCGTTGGGTAAAAGCTTATAAATCAAGCTTAATGCATGGCATCACGCAGTTTTGGATATATTGGATTACTTGAACTCTTTGCCGTCTATATTTCTATCTCAAATTTTGTTAAAATATAGAAAATTTATCTAGCATAACATGGGCATTGGATTCATGTCAAGGGTTAGTGATGATCTAGTGCGGATATGTCAAGCTCATCGGCATGTTAATATGATTATTCTAAATTGATCATTGGTGCTCATTGAGTGAAGGCTTATAAATGAATCATAATGCAAGACGTCACACAATTTTGGATAGATTGAATTATTTGACGCTTTGTCGTCTCTATTTTTGTTTCAAATTTTTGTTAAAATATAGAAAATTTATCTAACTTAATGTGGGCATTGGATTCGTGTCATTCTGAGCTCAAATCAAAAGTTACGGATGATTTAGTGTGGACATGTCAAGTTGATCGGTCAGTTAATATGATTATTCTAAACTGATCATTGTTGCTCATTGAGTAAAGGCTTATAAATGAAGCATAATGCATGTAATTAAACAATTTTGGATAGATTGGATTACTTAGACGCTTTTTTGTATCTATTTCTATCTTAAATTTTGTTACAATATAGAAAATTGAGCACGCTTAACGTGTGCATCGGATTCGTGTCATTTTGATCTCAAATCAAAAGTTACGGACGATTTAGTGCGGACATGTCAAATTTTGTCACGATATACAAAATTACGCTAGCTTAATGTGGGCATTGGATTCGTGTTATTCTGAGCTCTAAATCAAAAGTTATGGACGATTTAGTGCGGACATGTCAAGTTGATCGCCTAGTTAAAATGATCATTCTAAACTGATCATTGGTGTTCATTGAGTAAAGTGTTGTAATTGAAGCATAATGCACGGCATCACGCAGTTTGGGGTAGATTGGATTATTTGGACTCTTTGTTGTCTCTATTTTTGTTGCAAATTTTATTAAGATGTATAAAATTTATCTAGCTTAATGTGGGTATTGGGTTCGAGTCATTCAGAACTCAAAATAAAAAGTTACGAACGATTTAGTGCGGACATGTCAAGTTGATTGGCCAGTTAATATGATCATTCTAAACTTATCACTAGTGCTCATTGTGTAAAGGCTTATAAATGAAGCATAATGCATCCCATCACGCAATTTAGTACAGATTGGATTATTTGGACGCTTTGCCGTATCTAGTTATGTCTGAAATTTTGTCCCAATATAGAAAATTGAACTAGGTTAACGATGGTATTGGATTCATTTCATTCTGAACTCAAAATCAAAAGTTACGGATGATTTAGTGCAAACATGTCAAGTTGTGCAGCGAGTTTATAAGATTTTTCAAAACTGATCATTGGTGCTCACTGAGTAAAGGCTTATAAATCAAGCATAATACATGGCATCACATAGTTTTGGATAGATTGGATTACTTGGACGCTTTGTCGTCTCAATTTCTGTCTCAAATTTTGTTAAAATATAGAAAATTTATCTAGCTTAGTGTGCGCATTGAATTCGTGTCATTGTGAGCTCAAAATCAAAAGTTAATGGCAATATAGTTCGAACATGTCAATTTCATCGGCCTGTTAATATGATTATTCAAAATTGATCATTGGTGCTCATTGAGTAAATGCTTATAAATTAAGCATAATGATTGGCATCACACAGTTTTGGAGAGATTGGAATACATGGATGCATTGTCGTATATATATTTCTGTCTCAAATTTTAATACAATATCGAAAATTGAGCTAGCTTAATGTGGGCATTGGATTTGTGTCATTCTGAGATCTAAATACAAAGTTACTGACGATATAGTGGGGATATGTCAAGTTTATCGGCCAGTTAAAGTAATCATTCTAAACTGATAATTGGTGCTCATTAAGCAAAGGCTTATAAATGAATCATAAAGCATTGCATCACATAGTGTTGGATAGATTGGATTACTTAGACACTTTTTTGTCTCTATTTCTGTCTCACATTTTGTCACTATATAGAACATTGAGCTAGCTTAACGTGGGCACTGGATTCGTGTCATTCTGAGCACTAAATCAAAAGTTACGTATGATTTGGTGCTGACATGTCAAGTTAATCAGCAATTAAGATGATTATTCTAAACTGATAAATGGTAGTTATTGAGTAAAGGCTTATAAATTAAGCATAAAGCATGGCATCACACAGTTTGGGATAGATGGATTACGGACGCTTTGTTGCCTCTATTTGTGTCTCAAATTTGGCAAAATATTGAAAATTTAGCTAGCTTAACATGGGCACTGGATTCGTGTCATTCTAAGTTCTAAATCAAAAGTTACATACAATTTAGTGCGGACATATCAAGTTGATCGGTCAGTAATATGATTATTCTAAACTGATCATTGGTGCTCATTGAGTAAACGCTTATAAATCAAGCATAATGCATGGCATCATGCAGTTTTGGATAGATTTCATTACTTTGACGCTTTGTCGTCTATATTTCTGTCTCAAATTTTGTTAACATAAAGAAAATTTATCTAGGTTTACGTGGGCATTGGATTCATTTCATTCTGACCTCAAAATCAAGGGTTACTTATGATCTAGTGTGGACATGTCAAGTTCATCGGCGAGTTAATATGATTATTCTAAATTGATCATTGGTGCTCATTGAGTAAAGGCTTATAATTGAATCATAATGCAAGACATCACACAATTTTGGATAGATTGAATTACTTGTAAGCTTTGTTGTCTTTATTTTTGTTTCAAATTTTGTTAAAAATATAGAAAATTTATCTAACTTAATGTGGGCATTGGATTCGTGTCATTCTGAGCTCAAATCAAAATTTACGGATGATTTAGTGTGTACATGTCAAGTTGATCGGTCAGTTAATATGATTATTCTAAACTGATCATTGTTGCTCATTGAGTAAAGGCTTATAAATGAAGCATAATGCATGTAATTACACAATTTTGGACATATTTGATTACTTAGACGCTTTTTGTATCTATTTTTGTCTCAAATTTTGTTACAATATATACATTTGAGCACGCTTAACGTGTGCATCGGATTCGTGTCATTTTGAGCTCAAATCAAAAGTTACGGACGATTTAGTGCGGACATGTCAAGTTGATCGGCTAGTTAATATGATCATTCTAAACTGATCATTGGTGTTCATTGAGTAAAGTGTTCTAAATGAAGCATAATGCATGGCATCATGTAGTTTGGGATAGATTGGATTATTTGGACTCTTTGTCGTCTCTATTTTTGTTTCAAATTTTATTAAGATATAGAAAAATTATCTACCTTAATGTGGGTATTGGATTCGAGTCATTCAGAACTCAAAATAAAAAGTTACGAACGATTTAGTGCGGACATGCCAAGTTGATCGGCCGATTAATATGATTATTCTAAACTTATCACTAGTGCTCATTAAGTAAAGGCTTATGAATGAAGCATAAAGCATGGCATCACACAACTTAGGATATGTTGGATTATTTGGAAGCCTTGTCGTATCTAATTATTTATCAAATTTTGAAACAATAGAGAAAATTGAGCTAGCTTAACGTGGGCATTGGATTCGTGTCATTCCGAGCTCTAAATCAAAAGTTACGGATGATTTAGTGCGTACATGTCAAGTTGATCAGCATGTTAATATGATTATTCTAAATTGGTCATTGGTGCTCACTGAGTAAAGCCTTATAAATGAAGCATAATGCATGGCATTAGACAGTTTTGAATAGATTGGATTACTTGGACGCTTTATCGTCTCTATTTCTATCTCAAATTTTGTTAAAAAATAGAAAATTGAGCTAGCTTAACATGGGCATTAGATTCGTGTGTTTCATGTCAAGTTGATCGGCTATTTAATATGATCATTTTAAACTGATCATTGGTGCTCATTTTGAAAAAGGCATCACGTAGTTAGGGATAGATTGGAGTATTTGGACACTTTGTCGTATCTAGTTCTGTCTCAAATTTTATAACAATATAGAAAATGGAGTTCGCTTAACATGGGCATTGGATTCGTGTCATTCAGAGCTCAAAATAAAAAGTAACAGAAGATTTAGTGCGGACATGTCAAGTTAATCGGCCTGTTAATATGATTTTTCTAAACTTATCATTGGGGCTCATTGAGTAAAGGTTTATCAATGAAGGATAATGCATGGCAACACAGAGTTTTGGATAGATTGGATTACTTGTATTCTTTGTCGTCAATATTTCTATCCCAAATTTTGTTAAAATAACGAAATTGAGCTAGCTTAACGTGGCGTTGGATTCGTCTGTTTATGAGTTCTAAATAAAAAGTTATGGACGATTTCGTGCAGACATGTCAACTTCATAAACCAGTCAAAGTGATCATTCTAAACTGATGATTGGTGCTCATTAAGTAAAGGCTTATAAATGAAGCATAAAACAGGGCATCACACAACTTGGGATAGATTGTATTACTTAGACACTTTGTCGTCTCTATTTTGGTTACAAATTTTGGCAAAATAAAGAAAGTTTAGCAAACTTAACATGGGTATTGGATTCGTGTCATTTTGAGCTCAAAATAAAAAATTACGTACGATTTAGTGCGGACATGTCAAGTTGATCAGCCAGTTAATATGATCATTCTAAACTGATCATTCGTGCTCATTGAATAAAGGCTTATAAAGAAAGCATAATGCATGGCATCACAGAGTTTGGGATAGATTTGATTGTTTGGACGCTTTGTTGTATCTAGTTATGTGTCAAATTTTGTAACAATAGAGAAAATTGAGCTAGCTTAACGTGGGCATTGTATTCATGTCATTTTGAGCTCAAAATCAAAAGTTACGAACGATTTAGTGCAGACATGTCAAGTTGATCAGCCAGTTAATATGATTTTTCTAAACTGATCATTGGTGCTCATTGAGTAAAGGCTTATAAATGAAGCATAATGCATGGCATCACATAGTTTTGGATAGATAGGATTACTTATACGCTTTATCGTCTCTATTTCTATCTCAAATTTTGTTAAAATATAGAAAATTGACCTAGCTTAACGTGGGCACTGGATTAGTGTCATTCTGAGCTCTAAATCAAATGTTATAGTCGATTTAGTTGGACATGTCAAAGTAATCACCAGTTAAAGTGATTATTCCAAACTGATCATTAATGCTCATTAAGTAAAGGCTTATAAATGAACCATACAACATGGCATCAAAGCGGTTTGGATAGATTGGATTACTTGGACACTTTGTCGTCTCTATTTCTATCTCAAATATTGTCAAAATATAAAAAATTGAATAGCTTAACGTAATCATTGGATTCGTGTCATTTTGAGCTCTAAATCAAAAGTTACGGATGATTTATTGTGGATATGTCAAGCTGATCGGCAAGTTAAGGTGATCACTCTAAACTGATCATTGGTGCTCATTGAGTAAAGGCTTATAAATGAAGCATAATGCATGGCATCATGCAGTTCGAGATAAATTTGATTACTTGGACGCTTTGTCGTATCTTCTCAAATTTTTTCAAAATATAAAAAAATTGAGCTAGCTTAACGTGGGCATTGGATTCATGTCATTCGGAGCTCTTAATCAAAAGATACGGACGATTTAGTGTGGACATGTCGAGTTTATCGGCCCGTAAAAGTGATCTTTCAAAGCTGATCATTAGTGCTCATTGAGTAAAGGCATATAAAAGAAGCATAATGCATGGCATCACGCAGTTCGGGATAAATTGGATTACTTGGACGCTTTGTCGTATCTAGTTCTTTCTCGAATGATCACAATATAGAAATTGAACTAAATTAATGTGGGTATTGGATTCTTGTCATTCTGAGCTACAAATTACAAAATATGTATGATTTAGTGTAGACATGTCAATTTGATCAGCCAGTTAAACTGATCATTCTTAACTGATCATTGCTGCTCACTGAGGAAAAGCTTATAAATGAACTATAATGCATGGAATCACGAAGTTTGGAATGGATTAGATTATTTGGACGTTTTGTCGTATCTATTTATGTTTCAAATTTTGATACAATATAGAACATTGAGCTAGATTAACGTGAGCATTGGATTTGTGTGTTTCTGTGCTCTAAATCAAAAGTTACGAACGATTTACTGCGGTTATGTCAAGTTGATTGCCGAATTAAAGTGATCATTCTAAACTGATCATTGGTGCTCATTAATTAAAGGCTTATAAATGAAGCATAAAGCATGACATCATGCAGTTTGGGATAGATTGGACTACTTGGACACTTTGTCGTCTCGTTTTCTGTCCCAAACTTTGTCAAAATATAGAAAATTGGGCTAGCTTAACGTGGACATTGGATTTGTGTCATTCTGAGCTCTAAATCACAAGTTACGGACAATTTAGTGTGGACATGTCAAGTTTATCGGCCAGTTAAAGTGATCATTCTAAGCTGATCATTGGTGCTCATTGAGTAAAGGCGTATAAGAGAAGAATAATGCATGGCATCACGCAGTTTAGAATAAATTGGATTACTTGGATGCTTTGTCGTATCTAGTTCTTTCTCAAATTTTATCACAATATAGAAAATAACTAACTTAATGTGGGTATTGGATTTGTGTCATTCTGAGCTATAAATCAAAAGTTTTGTACGATTTAGTGTAGACATGTCAAGTTGATCGGCCAGTTAGAATGATCATTCTTAACTGATCATTGGTGCTCATTGAGGAAAAGCTTATAAATGAACTATAATGCATGGAATCTTGAAGTTTGGGATGGATTAGATTATTTGGACGCTTTGTCGTATCTATTTATGTCTCAAATTTTGATACAATCTAGAAAATTGAGCTACCTTAACGTGGGCATTGGATTCTTGTGTTTCTGAGCTCTAAATCAAAAGTTACGGACAATATAGTGCGGTTATGTCAAGTTGATTGCCGAATTAAATTGATCATTCTAAACTGATCATTGGTGCTCATTAAGTAAAGGCTTATAAATGAAGCATAAAGTATGTCATCACGCAGTTTGGGATAGATTGGACTACTTGGAAACTTTGTCATCTCTTTTTATGTCCCAAATTTTTTCAAAATATAGAAAATTGGGCTAGCTTAACGTGGACAATGGATTTGTGTCATTCTGAGCTCAAAATCAAAAGTACGCACGATTTAGTGTGGACATGTCAAGTTGATCTGCCAGTTAAAGTGATCATTCTAAACTGATCATTGGTGTCATTGAGGAAAGGCTAATATATGAAGCATAATGCATGACATCACGCTGTACGGGATAGATTGGGTTACCTGGACGCTTTGTGGCATTTAATTCCGTCTCAAATTTTTTCACAATATAGAAAATTGAACTACCTTAATGTGGGTATTGGGTTCGTGTCATTTTGAGCTATAAATCAAAAGTTGCAGGCATGTCAAATTGATCGGTCAGTTAAATTGATCATTCTAAACTAATAATTGGTGCTCATTGTGTAAAAGCTAATTAATGAAGAAGAATGCACGGCATCACGCAAGTTTGGGATGGATTGGATTATTTGGACGCTTTGTCGCATATATTTCTGTCGCAAATTTTGTCAAAATATAGAAAATTGAGATAGATTAACGTGGGCATTGGATTGGTGTCATTCTGAGCACTAAATAAAAAGTGACGGACGATTTAGTGCATACATGTTAAGTTGATCGAGCAATTAAAATGACCATTCTAAACTATCATTGGTGCTCATTGAGTAAAAGCTTATAAATGAAGAATAATGCATGACATCACACAGTTTGGGATGGATTATATTACTTGGATGCTTTGTTGTATCTATTTCTTTCTCAAATTTTGTCACAATATAGAAAATTGAGCCAGCTTAACCTTGAAATTGGATTCGTTTAATTCTGAGCTCTAAATCAAAAGTTATAGACGATTTAGTATGGGCATGCCAAGTTGATCGGCCAATTAAAGTGATCATTCTAAACTGATCATTTCTGCTCATTGAGGAAAGGCTAGTAAATGAAGCATAATGCATGGCGTCACGCTGTTTGGGATAGATTGGATTACTTGAACGCTTTTTTGTATCTAGTTTTGTCTCAAATTTCGTCACAATAAAATTGAAATATCTTAATGTGGATATTGGATTAGTGTAATTCTGAGCTACAAATCAAAAGTAATGGATGATTTAGTGTAGACATATCAACTTGATCGGCAAGTCAAAATGATCATTCTAAACAGATCCTTGGTGCTCATTGAGTAAAAGCTTATAAATGAACAATAATGCATGGTATCACGCAGTTTTGGATGGATTGGATTACTTGAAGGCTTTTTCGTATCTATTTTGGTCTCAAAATTTTGTTGCAATATAGAAAATTGAGCAAGTTTAACGTGGTCATTGGATTCATGTGTTTCTGAGCTCTAAATCAAAAGTTACAGACGATTTATTGCATACATGTCAAGTTTATCGGCCAGTTAATATGATCATTCTAAATGGATCATTAGTGCTTATTGTGTAAAGGCTTAAAAATGAAGCATAATGCAAGGCATCACGAAGTTTGGGGTTGATTGGATTATTTGGACGCTTTGTTGTCCCTATTTTTGAACGATTCATTGCGGACATGTCAAGTTGATCGGCCAGTTAAAGTAATCATTCTAAACTGATCATTGGTGCTCATTAAATAATGGGTTATAAATGAAGCATAAAGCATGGCATCCAACAGTTTGGGATAGATTGGATTATTTGGACGCTTTTTCGTCTCTTTTTCTCTCCCAAATTTGTCAAAATATAGAAACTTGAGCTTGCTTAACGTGGACATTGGATTCGTGTAATTCTAAGCTCTAAATCAAATGTTCGGACGATTTAGTGTGGACATGTCAAGGTGATCGGCCAGTTAAAGTGATCATTCTAAAATGATCATTGGTGCTCATTGAGGAAAGGCAAATAAATGAAGCATTATGCATGGGATCACGCAGTTTGGGATAGATTGGATTGCTTGGACATTTTGTCGTATTTAGTTCTGTCTCAAATTTTTGCAGAATATAGAAAATTGAACTAGTTTAATGTGGGTATTGGATTCGTGTTATTTTGAGCTATAAATCAAAAGTTATAGATTCTTTTTCGTATTTAGTTCTATCTCAAATTTTGTCTGAATATAGAAAATTGAACTAGTTTAATGTGGGTATTGGATTCGTGTCACTCTGAGCTATATATCAAAAGTTACGGACAATTTAGTGCATACATGTCAAGTTGATAGGCCATTTAAAATGATCATTCTAAGCTCATCATTGGTGCTAATTGAGTAAAAGCTTATAAATGAAGAAGAATGCATGGGATGAAGCAGTTCGGGATGGATTAGATCACTTGGAGACTTTGTCATATATATTTCCGTATCAAATTTTGTCACAATATTGAGAATTAAGCTAGCTTAACGTGCGCATTGGATTCGTGTAATTCTGAGCACTAAATCGAAATTTGCAGACGATTTAGTGCAGATATGTCAAGTTGATCGGCCAGTTAAAGTGATCATTCTAAATTGATCATTGGTGCTCATTAAGTAAAGGCTTATAAATGAAGCATAAAGCATGGCATCATGCATTTTGGGATAGACTGGATTACTTGTACGCTTTGTCGTCTCTTTTTCTGTCCCAAATTTTGTGAAAACATAGAAAATTGAGCTAGCTTATTATGGACATTGGATACGTGTCATTCTGAGCTCTTAATCAAAAGTTACCAACGATTTAGTGTGGACATGTCAAGTTGATCGGCCAGGTAAAATGATCATTCTAAACCAATCATTGCTGCTCATTGACGAAAGGCTAATAGATAATGCATAATGCATGGCATCACACTGTTTGGGATAGATTGGATTACTTGGACGCTTTTTCATATCTACTTTTATGCAAAAAATTTCAGAATATAGTTCATGAACTAGCTTAATGTGGGTACTGGATTTGTGTCATTATGTGCTATAAATCAAAAGTTATGGACGATTCAGTGCAGGCATGTCAAGTTGATCGGCCAGTCAAAATGATCATTCTAAACTGATCATTGGTGCTCATTGAGTAAAAGCTTATAAATGAACAATAATGCATGGTATCACGCAGTTTGGGATGGATTTGATTAGTTGGACAGTTTTTCGTATCTATTTCTATCTCAAATTTTGTTACAATATAGAAAATTGAGATAGGTTAACGTTGGCATTGGATTCGTGTGTTTCCTCTAAATCAAAAGTTATGGACAATTTAGTGCGGATATGTCAAGTTGATCGGCCAGTTAAGATGATCATTCTAAACTGATCATTGGTGCTCATTAAGTAAAGGCTTATATATAAAGCATAAAGCATGGCAACAAGCAGTTTGGGATAGATTGGATTACTTGGACGCTTTGTCGTATCTTTTTCTGCCCAAATTGTGTCAAAATATAGAAAATTGAGTTAGCTTAACGTGGACATTGGATTCGTGTCATTCTGAGCAGTAAATCAAAAGTTACAGACGATTTAATGCGGACATGTCAAGTTTATCGTTCAATTAAAATGATCATTGTAAACTGATCATTGGTGCTCATTGAGTTAAAGCTTATAAATGAACATTAATGCATGGTACCACGCAGTTTGGGAAGGATTGGATTACTTTGATGGTTTTTTGTATCTATTTCTGTCTCAAATTTTATTACAATATAGAAAATTGAGCTAGGTTAACGTTGGCATTGGATTCGTGTGTTTCCTCTAAATCAAAAGTTACGGACAATTTAGTGTGGATATGTCAAGTTGATCTGCTAGTTAAGATGATCATTCTAAACTGATTATTGGTGCTCATTAAGTAAAGGCTTATAAATGAAGCATAATGCATGGCATCACCCAGTTTGGGATAGATTGGATTACTTGGACGCTTTGTTGTAACTTTTTCTGTCCCAAATTTTGTTAAAATATAGAAAATTGAGTTAGCTTAACGTGGACATTGGATTCGTGTCATTCTGAGCAGTAAATCAAAGGTTACGGACGATTTAATGCGGACATGTCAAGTTGATCGGCCAATTAAAATGATCATTGTAAACTGATCATTGGTGCTCATTGAGTAAAAGATTATAAATGAACACTAATGCATGGAATCACGCAGTTTGGGATGGATTGGATTACTTTGACGGTTTTTCGTTTCTATTTCTATCTCAAGTTTTGTTACAATATAGAAAACTGAGCTAGGTTAATGTGGGCATTCGATTCGTGTGTTTCCTCTAAATCAAATGTTACGGACGATTTAGTGCGGATATGTCAAGTTGATCGGCCAGTTAAAGTGATCATTCTAAACTGATCATTGGTGCTCATTAAGTAAAGGATTATAAATGAAGCATAAAGCATGGCATCATGCATTTTGGGATAGATTGGATTACATGGAGGCATTTTCGTGTCAAAATATAGAAAATTGAACTAGCTTAACGAGGGCATTGGATTCGTGTTATTCTGAGCTCTAAATCAAAAGTTACAGACGAATTAGTGTTGATATGTCAAGTTGATCAGCCAGTTAAAAGTTATCATTCTAAACTGCATTAGTGCTCATTGAGTAAAAGCGTATAAATGAATCATAATCCATGGCATCACTTGGTTTTGGATAGACTGGATTACTTGGACTCATTTTCGTATCAATTTCTGTCTAAAATTTTGTTATCATATAGAAAATGAGCAAGCTTAACGTAGGCATTGGATTCGTGTCATTCTAAGCTATAATTCAAAAGTTATGGACGATTTAGTGCAGACATGACAAGATGATCGGCAAGTTAAAATGATCATTCTAAACTGATCATTGGTGCTCATTCAATAAAACCTTATAAATGAAAAATAATGCTTGGCATCACGCAGTTTGGGATGGATTAGATTACTTGGATGCTTTGTCGTATCTATTTTGGTCTCAAATTTTGTCATATTATTGAAAATTGAGCTAGCTTATCGTGGGCATTGGATTCGTGTCATTTTAAGCTCTAAATCAAAAGTTACAAACGATTTCGTACTGACATGTCAAGTTGATCGGCCAATTAAATTGATAATTCTAAACTGATCGTTGGTGCTCATTGAGTAAAATCTTATAAATGAACAATAATGCATGGTATCATGCAGTTTGAATGGATTGGATTAGTTGTACGCTTTGTCGTATCTACTTCTACCACAAATTTTGTCACAATATTGAAAATTGAGCTAGCTTAATGTCGACGTTGGATTTGTGTCATTCAGAGCTCTAAATCAAAAGTTACAAACGATTTAGTGTGGACATGGCAAGTTGATCGGCCACTTAAAGCTATCATTCTAAACTTATCATTGGTGCTCACTAAGTAAAGGCTTATAAATGAAGCATAAGGCATGGTGTCACGCTGTTTGGGATAGATTGGATTACTTGTACGCTTTGTTGTATCTAATTCTGTCTAAAATTTTATCACAATATAGAAAATTGAGCTACCTTAATGTGGGTATTGGATTCGTGTGATTTTTAGCTATAAAAGAAAAGTTACAGACGATATAGTGCAGACATATCAAGGTTATCAGCCAGTTAAAATGATCATTCTAAACTCATCATTGGTGTTCATTGATTAAAAGCTTATAAATGAAAAAGAATGCATGGCATCACGCAGTTTGGGATGGATTGGAATACTTGAACGCTTTGTCGTCTCTATTTCTGTCTAAAATTTTGTCACAATATAGAAAATTGAGCCAGCTTAACGTGGACATTGAATTCGTGTCGTTCTGAGCTCTAACTCAAAAGTTACAGACCATTTAGTGTTGACATCTCATGTTGATCGGGCAGTTAAAGTGATTGTTCTAATCTGATCATTGGTGCTCATTGAGGAAAGGCTAATAAATAAAGCATAATGCATGGCATCACACGGTTTGGGATAGATTGGATAATTTGGATGCTTTTTCGTTTCTAGTTTTGTTTCAAATTTTGTCACCGTATAGAAAGTTGCACTAGCTTAATGTGGGTATTTTATTCATGTCATTCGGAGCAATACTTCAACAATTATGGACGATTTAGTGCATACATGTCAAGTTGATCGGCCAATCACAATGATCATTCTAAACTAATCACTGGTGCTCATTGAGTAAAAGCTTATAAATGAACAATAATGCATGTTATCACACAGTTTGGGATGTATTGGATTACTTGGACGCTTTTTCGTATCTGCTCTTGTCTCAAATTTTGTTACAATATAGAAAATTGAGCTACTTAATGTAGGCATTGGATTCGTGTGCTTCCTCTAAATAAAAAGTTATGGACGATTTAGTGCGGATATGTCAAGTTGATCGGCCAATTAAAGTGATCATTCTAAACTGATCATTGGTGCTCATAAAGTAAAGTATTATAAATGAAGCATAAAGCATGGCATCACGCATTTTTCGTCTCTATTTCTATCTCAAATTTTGTCAAAATATAGAAAATTGAGATAGATTGCGTCACACAGTTCGAGATAGATTGGATTACTTGGACGCTTTGCTGTATCTAGTTCTGTCTCAAATTTTGTCACAATATAGAAAATTGAAACAGCTTAATGTGGGTATTGAATTCTTGTCATTCTGAGTTATAAATCAAAATTTATGGACGATTTAGTTCAGATATGTCAAGTTGACTAGCCAAATAAAAGGATCATTTTAAACTGATCATTGGTGCTCATTAAGTAAAGGCTTATAAATAAAGCCAAAAGCATGACATCACGCATTTTGGGATAGATTGGATTACTTGGATGCTTTTTCGTCTCTATTTCTATCTCAAATTTTGTCAAAATATAGAAAATTGAGCTAGATTAACGAGGGCATTGGATTTGTGTTATTCTGAGATCTAAATCAAAAGTTACTGACGAATTAATGTGGATATATCAAGTTGATCAGCCAGTTAAAAGTGATCATATTAAACTTATCATTAGTGCTTATTGAGTAAAAGCGTACAAATGAATCATAATGCATGGCATCACATAGTTTTGGATAGACTGGATTACTTGGACTCATTTTTGTATCAATTTCTATCTAAAATTTTGTTAGCGTATAGAAAACTGACCAAGCTTAACGTAGGCATTGGATTCATGTCATTCTAAGCAATAAATAAAAAGTTATGGACGATTTAGTGCAGACTTGACAAGTTGATCGCAAGTTAAAATGATCATTCTAAACTGTCATTGGTGCTCATTCAATAAAACCATATAAATGAAAAATAATGCATAGATCACGCAGTTTGGGATGGAAGAGATTACATGGACGCTTTGTCAAATCTATTTCTGTCCCAAATTTTGTCATATTATAGAAAATTGAACTAGCTAACGTGGGCATTGGATTCATGTCATTTTAAGCTATAAATAAAAAGTTACAAACAATTTAGTGCGTACATTTCAAATTGATTCAATTAAATTGATAATTCTAAACTGATCAATGGTGCTCATTCAGTAAAATCTTATAAATGAAGAATAATGCATGGCATCACGCAGTTTGAATGGATTGGATAACTTGTATGCTTTGTCGTATCTATTTCTATCTCAAACTTGTCACAATATAGAAAATTGAGCTAGCTTAACGTGGACATTGGATTCGTGTCATTCAGAGCTCTAAATCAAAAGTTACGGGACGATTTAGTGTGGACATGTAAAGTTGATCGGCCACTTAATGTGATCATTCTAAACCGATCATTTGTGCTCACTAAGTAAAGGCGTAGAAATGAAGCATAAGGCATGGTATCACCCTGTTTGGGATAGATTGGATTACTTGGACGCCTTGTTGTATCAAGTTCTATCTCAAATTTTGTCACAATATAGAATATTAAAGTAGCTTAATTTGGGTATTAGATTTGTGTCATTCTGAGCTATAAATCATAAGTTATGGATGATTTAGTGTAGACATATTAAGTTGATCGGCCAGTTAAAGTGATCATTCTAAACTGATCATTGGTGCTCATTAAGTAAAGGCTTATAAATGAAGCATAAAGCATGGCATCATGTAGTTCGGGATAGATTGGATTACTTCGACGCTTTGTCGTCTCTTTTTCTGTCCCAAATTGTTTCACAATATAGAAAATTGAGCTAGCTTAACGTGGACATTGGATTCGTGTCATTAAGAGCTTTAAATCAAAAGTTACGGACGATTTAGCTTTAAACCAAATTTTGTCACAATATAGAAATTTGAGCCAGCTTAGCGTTGACATTAGATTCGTGTCATTCTGAACTCTAAATCAAAAGCTACGAACGATTTAGTGTTGACATGTCAAGTTGATCGGCCGGTTAAAATGATCATTCTAAACTCATCATTGGTGCTCATTGCGTAAAAGCTTATAAACGAAGAAGAATGCATGGCACCACGCAGTTTGGGATGGATTGGATTACTTGAATGCTTTGTCGTATCTATTTTGTGACTAAAATTGTGTCACAATATAGAAAATTGAGCTAGCTTAATGTGGACATTGTATTCATGTCATTCTGAACCCTAAATCAAAAGTTACAAACGATTTGGCGTTGACACGTCAAGTTGATCGGCCTGTTAAAGTGATTGTTCTAAATTGATCAATGGTGCTCATTGAGGAAAGGCTAATAAATAAAGCATAATGCATGTCATCACGCTGTTTGGGATAGATTGGATTATTTGGATGCTTTTCTGTATCTTGTTTTGTCTCAAATTTTGTCACACTATAGAAAGTTGAACTAGATTAAAGTGGGTATTGGATTCGTGTTATTCGGAGCTATAAATAAAAAGTGATGGACGATTTAGTGCATACATGTCAAGTTGATCGGTCAGTGAAAATGATCATTCTAAACTAATCACTGGTGCTCATTGAGAAAAAAGCTTATAAATGAACAATAATGCATGTTAACACGCAGTTTGGGATGTATTGGATTACTTGGACGCTTTTTCATATCTATTCATGCCTAAAATTTTGTTACAAATAGAAAATTGAGCTAGCTTAATGTGGGCATTCGATTTGTGTGTTTCCTTCAAATCAAAAGTTACGGACGATTTAGTGCGGACATGTCAAGTTGATCGGCGTGTTAAAGTGATCATTCTAAACTGATCATTGGTGCTCATAAAGTAAAGGCTTATATATAAAAAATAAAGCATTGCATCATGGAATTTGGGATAGATTGGATTTCTTGAATGCTTTGTTGTCTCTTTTTCTATCCCAAATTTTGTCAAAATTTAGGAAATTGAGCTAGATTAACGTAAACATTGGATTCGTGTCATTCTGAGCTCTAAATCAAAAGTTACTGATGATTTAGTTTGGATATGTCAAGTTGATCGGCCAGTTTGAGTGATCAATCTAAACTGATCATTGGTGCTCATTAAGGAAATTCCAATAAATCAAGGATAATGCATGGCATCACGTAGTTTGGGATAGATTGGATTACTTGGACGCTTTATCGTCTCTTTTTCTGTCCTAAATTTTGTCAAAATATAGAAAATCGAGTTAGATTAACGTGGACATTGGATTTGTGTCAATCTGAGCGCCAAATCAAAAGTTACCAACGATTTAGTGTGGACATGTCAAGTTGATCAGCCAATTAAATTGATCATTCTAAATTCATCATTGGTGCTCATTGAGAAAAAGCTTATAAATAAAGAAGAATGCATGCCATCAAATAGTTTGGGATGGATTGGATTACTTAGACGCTTTGTCGTATATATTTCTGTCTCAAATTTTGTCACAATATAGAAAATTGAGCCAGTTTAATAGTGACATTATATACGTGTCATTCAGAGCACTAAATCAAAATGTTACAGACGATTTAGTGCAGAAATGTCAAGTTGATCGGCCAATTAAAATGATCATTCTAAACTGATCATTGGTTATCATTGAGTAAAAGCTTATAAATGAAGAATAATGCATGGCATCACACAGTTTGGGATAGATTAGATTACTTGGACTCTTTGTTGTATCTATTTCTGTCTCAGAATTTGTCACAATATAGACACCTGAGCTAGCTTAGCATGGGCATTTGATTGGTGTCATTATGAGCTCCAAATCAAACGTTACGGACGATTTAAAGGGAACATGTCAAGTTGATCGGCCAATTAAAATGATCATTCTAAAACAATCATTGGTGCTCATTGAGTAAAAGATTATGAATGAAAGATAATGCATAGCATCACGCTGTTTGCGATGGATTGGATTACTTGGATGCTTTGTCGAATCTATTTCAGTCTCAAATTTAATCACAGTATAGAAAATTGAGCTAGCTTAACGTGGGCATTGGATTCGTGTCATTTTAAGCCCTAAATCAAAAGTTACAAATGATTTAGTGTGGACATGTCAAGTTGATCGGCCTGTTAAAATGATAATTAAACTGATCATTGGTGCTCATTGAGTAAAGGCTTACAAATGAAGCATAATGGATGGCATCACAATATTTTGGATAGATTGGATTACTTGAACGCTTTGTCGTATCTATTTCGGTCTCAAATTTGGTACAATATAGAAAATTGAGCATTGCATCACGCTGTTTGGATGGATTGGATTACCTGTACACTTTGTCATATCTATTTCTGTTTCAAATTTCATCACAATATAGAAAATATAGCTGGCTTAATGTGGACATTAGATTCATGTCATTTAGAGCTCTAAATCAAAAGTTACGGACAATTTAGTGTGGACATGTCAATTTGATCGGCCAGTTAAAGTGATCATTCTAAACTGATCATTGGTGCTCACTAAGCAAATGCTTATAAATGAAGCATACGGCATGGTATCACGCTGTTTGGGATAAATTGGATTACTTGGACGCTTTGTTGTATCTAGTTCTGTGTCAAATTTTGTCACAATATAGAATATAAAATTAGCTTAATGTGGGTATTTAATTAGTATCATTCTATGTTAGAAATCAAAAGTTATGGACGATTTAGTGTAGACATGTCAAGTTGATCGGCCAGTTAAAATAATCATTTTAAACTGATCATTGGTGCTCATTAAGTAAAGGCTTATAAATGAAGCATAAAGCATGGCATCACGCATTTTTGGATAGATTGGATTGCTTGGACGATTTGTCGTCTCTATTTCTATCTCAAATTGTGTCAAAATATTGAAAATTGAGCTTGCTTAACGAGGGTATTAGACGGTAATGTGTGGAAGAGCTAATAAACTGAATTAGGAACAATAAGAAGGCCAGAAGGGAAAACGACCCCAATGGGGAGATTACCTACTGGTACGTCAAGATCCGATTGGTCATAAACATCATAAGGTACTGCTCTTCGCGAATCCCAGCATACCCTTGGTTGGGATGGGTAGGTCTCGTGTCATTCTAAGCTCTAAATTTAAAGTTACAGCCAATTTAGGGTGGATATGTCAAGTTGAACGGTCAGTTTAAGTGTTCATTCTAAATTGATCATTGTTGCTCATTGAGTAAAAGCTTATAAATGAATCATAATGCATAGAATCACAGAGTTTTGGATAGATTCGATTACTTGGACTCATTTTCGTATCAATTTCTGTCTCAAATTTTGTTAGCATATAGAAAATTGAGCTAGCATAACGTAGGCACTGGATTCGTGTCATTCTGAGTGATAAATCAAAAGTTATGGATGATTTAGTGCATACATGACAAGTTGAGCGGCCAATTAAAATGATCATACTAAACTGATCATTATTGTTCATTCAGTAAAACCTTATAATTGAAGAATATTGCATGGCATCACGCAATTTGGGATGGATTGGATTACTTGTACGCTTTGTCGTATCTATTTCGGTCTCAAATTTTGTCCCAATTTAGAAAATTGATCAAGCTTAACGTGGATATTGGATTCGTGCCATTCTGAGCTCTAAATCAAAAGTTACGGACGATTTATAAGTGTGGACATGTCAAGTTGATCGGCCAGTTGAAGTGATTACTATAAACTGATCATTGGTGCTCATTGAGGAAAGACTAATAAATGAAGCATAATGCATGGCATCACACTGTTTGGGATATATTGGATTACTTGAAGGCTTTTTCGTATCTAGTTTTATCTCAAATTTTGTCACCATATTGAAAATTGACCTAGCTTCATGTGGGTATTGGATTTGTGTCATTCTGAGCTATAAATAAAGGTTATGGACGATTTAGTGCAGACATGTCAAATTGATCGGCTAGTCAAAATGATCATTCTAAACTGATCATTGGTGCTCATTGAGTAGAAGCTTATAAATGAACAATAATGCATGGTATCACACAGTTTGGGATGCATTGGATTACTTGGATGGTTTTTCGTATCTATTTCTGTCTCAAATTTTTTTACAATATAGAAAATTGAGTTAGTTTAACAACGGCATTGGATTCATGTGTTTCCTCTAAATCAAAAGTTACGGATGATTTAGTGCGGATATGTTAAGGTTATCGGCCAGTTAAAGTGATCATTCTAAATTGATCACTGGTGCTCATTAAGAATAGGCTTATAAATGAAGCATAAAGCATGTTATCACGCAGTTTGGGATAGATTTGATTACTTGGACGCTTTGTCGTCTCTTTTTCTGTCCCAAATTTTGTCAAAACATAGAAAATTGAGCTAGCTTAACGTGGATGTTGGATTCATGTCATTCTGAGCTCTAAATCTAAAGTTACATACGATTTAGTGTGAACATGTTAAGTTGATCGGCCAGTTAATGTGATCATTCTAAACTGATCATTTGTGCTCATTGAGGAAATGCAAATAAATTAAGGATAATGCATGGCATCACAAAGTTTGGAACAGATTGGATTACTTGGAACCTTTGTTGTCTCTTTTTCTGTTTCAATTTTTGTCAAAATATAGAAAATTGAGCTACTTTAACATGGACATTGGATTCGTGTTTTTTGGAGCCCTAAATCAAAAGTTACAAACAATTTAGTGTGGACATGTCAAGTTGACCGGCCAGTTAAAGTGATCCTTCTAAACCGATAATTGGTGCTCATTGATGAAAGGCTAATAAATGAATCATAATACATGGCATCACGCAGTGTGGGATATAGTGGATTACTTGGGCGCTTTGTCATATTTAGTTTTGTCTTAAATTTTGTCAAAATATAGTAAATTGAACTAGATTAATGTGGGTATTGGATTCGTGTCATTCTAATCTATAAAAAAAGCTATGCACATATCAAGGTTATCAGCAAGTAAAAATGATCATTCTAAACTCACCATTGGTGCTCATTGAGTAAAATCTTATAAATGAAGAAGAATGCATGACATCACGCAGTTTGGGGATGATTGGATTCCTTGAACGCTTTGTCGTACCTATTTATGCCTAAAATTTTGTCACAATATAGAAAATTGAGCCAGCTTAACGTAGACCTTGGATTCGTGTCATTCTGAGCTCTAAATCAAAAGTTATGAACCATTTACTGTTGACATGTCAAGTTGATCGGCCAGTTACAGTGATTGTTCTAAACTGATCATTGGTGCTCATAGAGGAAAGGCTAATAAATAAAGCATAATGCATGGCATCACGCTGTTTGAGATAGATTGGATTATTTGAACACTTTTTCGTATCTAGTTTTGTTTAATATTTCGTCACAAGATAAAAAGTTGAACTAGAGTGGTGTGGGTATTGGATTGGTGTCATTCGGAGCAATAAATCAAAAGTTATGGACGATTTAGTGCAGACATGTCAAATTGATCGGCTAGTCAAAATGATCATTCTAAACTAGTCATTAGTGTTCATTGAGTAAAAGCTTATAAATGAAGAATAATGCATGTTATCACGCAGTTTGGGATGCATTGGATTACTTGGATGGTTTTTCGTATCTATTTCTGTCTCAAATTTTTTTACAATATAGAAAATTGAGTTAGTTTAACGTGGGCATTGGATTCATGTGTTTCCTCTAAATCAAAAGTTACGGATGATTTAGTGCGGATATGTTAAGGTTATCGGCCAGTTAAAGTGATAATTCTAAATTGATCACTGGTGCTCATTATGAATAGGGTTATAAATGAAGCATAAAGCATGTTATCACGCAGTTCGGGATAGATTTGATTACTTGGATGCTTTGTCGTCTCTTTTTCTGTCCGAAATTTTTTCAAAACATAGAAAATTGAGCTAGCTTAACGTGGATAATTGATTCATGTCATTCTGAACTCTAAATCTAAAGTTACATACGATTTAGTGTGAACATGTTAAGTTGATCGGCCAGTTAATGTGATCATTCTAAACTGATCATTAGTGGTCATTGAGGAAAGGCAAATAAATGAAGGATAATGCATGGCATCACAAAGTTTGGAATAGATTGGATTACTTGGAACCTTTGTTGTCTCTTTTTCTGTTTCAATTTTTGTCAAAATATAGAAAATTGAGCTACTTTAACATGGACATTAGATTCGTGTTTTTCGGAGCCCTAAATCAAACGTTACAAACAATTTAGTGTGGACATGTCAAGTTGACCGGCCAGTTAAAGTGATCCTTCTAAACCGATAATTGGTGCTCATTGATGAAAGGCTAATAAATGAATCATTACACATGGCATCACACAGTGTGGGATATAGTGGATTACTTTGGCGCTTTGTCATATTTAGTTTTGTCTTAAATTTTGTCAAAGTATAGAAAATTGAACTAGATTAATGTGGGTATTGGATTCGTGTCATTCTAATCTATAAAAAAAGCTATGCACATATCATGGTTATCAGCAAGTAAAAATGATCATTTTAAACTCACCATTGGTGCTCATTGAGTAAAATCTTATAAATGAAGAAGAATGCATGGCATCACGCAGTTTGGGATGGATTGGATTCCTTGAACGCTTTGTCGTACCTATTTATGTCTAAAATTTTGTCAAAATATAGAAAATTGAGCCAGCTTAACATAGACCTTGGATTCGTGTCATTCTGGGCTCTAAGTCAAAAGTTACGAACCATTTACTATTGACATGTCAAGTTGATCGGCCAGTCACAGTGATTGTTCTAAACTGATCATTGGTGCTCATAGAGGAAAGGCTAATAAATAAAGCATAATGCATGGCATCATGCTGTTTGAGATAGATTGGATTATTTGAACACTTTTTCGTATCTAGTTTTGTTTAATATTTCGTCACAAGATAAAAACTTGAACTAGTGTGGTGTGGGTATTGGATTCGTGTCATTCGGAGCAATAAATCAAAAGTTATGGACGATTTAGTGCATACATGTCAAGTTGATCGGCCAGTCAAAATGATCATTCTAAACTAGTCATTAGTGCTCATTGAGTAAAAGCTTATAAATGAACAATAATGCATGTTATCACGCAGTTTGGGATGCTTTGGATTACTTGGATGGTTTTTCGTATATATTTCTCCCTCAAATTTTTTTACAATATAGAAAATTGAGTTAGTTTAACGTGGGCATTAGATTCGTGTGTTTCCTCTAAATCAAAAGTTACGGATGATTTAGTGCGGATATGTTAAGGTTATTGGCCAGTTAAAGTGATCATTCTAAATTGATCACTGGTGCTCATTAAGAATAGGCTTATAAATGAAGCATAAAGCATGTTATCACGCAGTTTGGGATAGATTTGATTACTTGGACGCCTTGTCGTCTCTTTTTCCGTCCCAAATTTTGTCAAAACATAGAAAATTGAGCTAGCTTAACGTGGATATTGGATTCATGTCATTCTGAGCTCTAAATCTAAAGTTACATACGATTTAATGTGAACATGTTAAGGTTATCGGCCAGTTAAAGTGATCATTCTAAACTGATCATTAGTGGTCATTGAGGAAAGACAAATAAATGAAGGATAATGCATGGCATCACAAAGTTTGGAATAGATTGGATTACTTGGAACCTTTGTTGTCTCTTTTTCTGTTTCAATTTTTGTCAAAATATAGAAAATTGAGCTATTTTAACATGGACATTGGATTCGTGTTTTTCGGAGCCCTAAATCAAAAGTAACAAACAATTTAGTGTGGACATGTCAAGTTGACCGGCCAGTTAAAGGGATCCTTCTAAACCGATAATTGGTGCTCATTGATGAAAGGCTAATAAATGAATCATAATACATGGCATCATGCAGTGTGGGATATAGTGGATTACTTGGGCGCTTTGTCATATATTTAGTTTTGTCTTAAATTTTGTCAAAATATAGAAAATTGAACTAGATTAATGTGGGTATTGGATTCGTGTCATTCTAATCAATAAAAAAACTATGCACATATCAAGGTTATCAGCAAGTAAAAATGATCATTCTAAACTCATCATTGGTGCTCATTGAGTAAAATCTTATAAATGAAGAAGAATGCAAGGCATCACGCAGTTTGGGATGGATTGGATTCCTTGAACGCTTTGTCGTACCTATTTATGTCTAAATTTTTGTCACAATATAGAAAATTGAGCCAGCTTAACGTAGACATTGGATTCGTGTCATTCTGAGCTCTAAATCAAAAGGTACTAACCATTTACCTTTGACATGTCAAGTTGGTCGGCCACTTAAAGTGATTTTTCTAAACTGATTATTGGTGCTCATAGAGGAAAGGCTAATAAATAAAGCATAATGCATGGCATCACGCTGTTTGAGATAGATTGGATTATTTGAACGCTTTTTCGTATCTGGTTTTGTTTCAAATTTCGTCACAAGATAAAACGTTGAACTAGTGTGGTGTGGGTATCGGATTCGTGTCATTCGGAGCAATAAATCAAAAGTTATGGACAATTTAGTGCATACATGTCAAGTTGATCGGCCAGTCAAAATGATCATTCTAAACTAGTAGTTAGTGCTCATTGAGTAAAAGCTTATAAATGAACAATAATGCATGTTATCACGTAATTTGGGATGGATTGGATTACTTGGATGCTTTTTCATATCTATTGCTATCTCAAATTTTGTTACAATATAGAAAATTGAGCTATCTTAATGTGGGCATTGGATTCGTGTGTTTCCTCTAAATCAAAAGTCACGGACGAATTAGTGCGGATATGTTAAGTTGATCGGCCAGTTAAAGTGATCATTCTAAACTCATCATTGGTGCTCATTGCATAAAAGCTTATAAACGAAGAAGAATGCATGGTATCACGCAGTTTGGAATGGATTGGATTACTTGAATGCTTTGTCGTATCTATTTCTGTCTAAAATTATGTCACAATATAGAAAATTGAGCTAGCTTAATGTGGAAATTGTATTCATGTCATTCTGAACCCTAAATCAAAACTTACGAACAATTTAGCGTTGACACGTCACGTTGATCAGCCTGTTAAAGTTATCGTTCTAAACTGATCAATGGTGCTCATTGAGGAAAGGCTAATAAATAAGGCATAATGCATGTCATCACACTGTTTGGGATAGATTGGATTATTTGGATGTGTTTCCGTATCTTGTTTTGTCTCAAATTTTGTCACACTATAGAAAGTTGAACTAGCTTAAAGTGGGTATTGGATTCATGTCATTCGGAGCAATAAATCAAAAGTTATAGACGATTTAGTACATACATGTCAAGTTGATCGGCCAGTCAAAATGATCATTCTAAACTAGTCATTAGTGCTCATTGAGTAAAAGCTTATAAATGAACAATAATGCATGTTATCACGCAGTTTGGGATGCATTGGATTACTTGGATGGTTTTTCGTATATATTTCTGCCTCAAATTTTTTTACAATATAGAAAATTGAGTTAGTTTAACGTGGGCATTGGATTCGTGTGTTTTCTCTAAATCAAAAGTTACGGATGATTTAGTGCGGATATGTTAAGGTTATCGGCCAGTTAAAGTGATCATTCTAAATTGATCACTGGTGCTCATTAAGAATAGGCTTATAAATGAAGCATAAAGCATGTTATCACGCAGTTTGGGATAGATTTGATTACTTGGACGCTTTGTCGTCTCTTTTTCCATCCCAAATTTTGTCAAAACATAGAAAATTGAGCTAGCTTAACGTGGATATTGGATTCATGTCATTCTGAACCCTAAATCAAAAGTTACGAACGATTTAGCGTTGACACGTCACGTTTATCAGCCTGTTAAAGTGATCGTTCTAAACTGATCAATGGTGCTCATTGAGGAAAGGCTAATAAATAAGGCATAATGCATGTCATCACGCTGTTTGGGATAGATTGGATTATTTGGATGCTTTTCCGTATCTTGTTTTGCCTCAAATTTTGTCACACTATAGAAAGTTGAACTAGCTTAAAGTGGGTATTGGATTCGTGTCATTCGGAGCTATAAATAGAAAGTGATGGACGATTTAGTGCATACATGTCAAGTTGATCGGTCAGTCAAAATGATCATTCTAAACTAATCATTGGTGCTCATTGAGTAAAAGCTTATAAATGAACAATAATGCATGTTAACATGCAGTTTGGGATGTATTGGATTACTTGGACGTATTTTCATATCTATTCATGTCTCAAATTTTGTTACAAATAGAAAATTGAGCTAGCTTAATGTGGGCATTCGATTCGTGTGTTTCCTTGAAATCAAAAGTTACGAACGATTTAATGCGGATATGTCAAGTTGATCGGCGTGTTAAAGTGATCATTCTAAACTGATCATTGGTGCTCATTAAGTAAAGGCTTATATATAAAGAATAAAGCATTGCATCATGGAGTTTGGGATAGATTGGATTTCTTGAATGCTTTGTTGTCTCTTTTTCTGTCCCAAATTTTGTCAAAATTTTGGAAATTGAGCTAGATTAACGTAAACATTGGATTCGATCATTCTGAGCTCTAAATCAAAAGTTAGTGATGATTTAGTGTGGACATGTCAAGTTGATCGGCCAGTTAGAGTGATCATTCTAAACTGATCATTGGTGCTCATTAAGGAAATTCCAATAAATCAAGGATAATGCATGGCATCATGTAGTTTGGTATAGATTGGATTAGTTGGACGCTTTGTCGTCTATTTTTCTGTCCTAAATTTTGTCAAGATATAGAAAATCGAGCTAGATTAACGTGGACATTGGATTCGTGTCATTCTGAGCCCCAAATCAAAAGTTACCGACGATTTAGTGTGGATAAGTCAAGTTGATCAGCCATTTAAAGTGATCATTTTATACTGATCATTGGTGCTCATTCAGCAAAGGCTCATAAATGAAGCATAATGCATGGCATCACGCAGTCTGGGATATAATGGATTTCTTGGATGCTTTGTTGTATTTAGTTCGGTCTCAAATTTTGTCACAATATAGAAAATTGAACTAGATTAATGTGGGTATCTGATTCGTGTCATTCTGATCTATAAATCAAAAGTTACCGACGATTTAGTGCACACATGTCAAGTTGATCAGCCAGTTATATTGATCATTCTAAATCATCATTGGTGCTCATTGAGTAAAAGCTTATAAATAAAGAAGAATGCATGCCATCAAATAGTTTGGGATGGATTGGATTACTTGGACGCTTTGTCGATATATTTCTGTTTCAAATTTTGTCACAATATAGAAAATTGAGCCAGCTTAACATTGACATTAGATTCGTGTTATTCAAAGCACTAAATCAAAATGTTACGGACGATTTAGTGCAGAAATGTCAAGTTGATCGGCCAATTAAAATGATTATTCTAAACTGATCATTGGTTCTCATTGAGAATAAGCTTATAAATGAAGAATAATGCATGGCATCACACAGTTTGGGATAGATTGGATTACTTGGACTCTTTGTTGTATCTATTTCTGTCTCAGAATTTGTCACAATATAGAAAACTGAGCTAGCTTAACATGGGCATTTGATTGGTGTCATTCTGAGCTCCAAATCAAACGTTACGGACGATTTAGTGCGAACATGTCAAGTTGATCGGACAATTAAAATGATCATTCTAAAACGATCATTGGTGCTCATTGAGTAAAAGCTTATCAATGAAAGATAATGCATTGCATCACGCTGATTGCGATGGATTGGATTACTTGGATGCTTTGTTGAATCTATTTCTGTCTCAAATTTTAACACAGTATAGAAAATTAAGCTAGCTTAACGTGGGCATTGGATTCGTGTCATTTTAAGCCCTAAATCAAAAGTTACAAATAATTTAGTGTGAACATGTCAAGTTGATCGGCCTGCTAAAATGATAATGAAACTGATCATTGGTGCTTATTGAGTAAAGGCTTACAAATGAAGCATAATGGATGGCATCACAATGTTTTGGATAGATTGGATTACTTGAACGCTTTGTCGTATCTATTTCGGTCTCAAATTTGGTACAATATTGAAAATGGAGCTAGCTTAATATGGGCAATTGGATTCATGTATTTTTGAGCTCAAAATTAAAAGTTACGGACGATTGCGTACGGACTTGTCAAGTTGATCGGCCTGTTAAATTGATCATTCTAAACAGATCAATTCTGATCATTAAGTGAAGGCTTATAAATGAAGCATAAAGCTTGTTATCACGCAGTTTGGGATAGATTTGATTACTTGGACGCTTTTTCATCTTTTTTTCCATCCCAAATTTTGTCAAAACATAGAAAATTGAGCTAACTTAACGTGGATATTGGATTCATGTCATTCTGAGCTCTAAATCTAAAGTTACATACGATTTAGTGTGAACATGTTAAGTTGATCGGCCAGTTAAAGTGATCATTCTAAACTGATCATTAGTGCTCATTGAGGAAAGGCAAATAAATGAAGGATAATGCATGGCATCACAAAGTTTGGAATAGATTGGATTACTTGGAACATTTGTTGTCTGTTTTTCTGTTTCAATTTTTGTCAAAATATAGAAAATTGAGCTACTTTAACATGGACATTGGATTCGTGTTTTTCGGAGCCCTAAATCAAAAGTTACAAACAATTTAGTGTGGACATGTCAAGTTGACCGGCCAGTTAAAGTGATCCTTCTAAACCGATAATTGGTGCTCATTGATGAAAGGCTAATAAATGAATCATAATACATGGCATCACACAGTATGGGATATAGTGGATTACTTGGGCGCTTTGTCATATTTAGTTTTGTCTTAAATTTTGTCAAAATATAGAAAATTGAACTAGATTAATGTGAGTATTGGATTCGTATCATTCTAATCAATAAAAAAATGCTATGCACATATCAAGGTTATCAGCAAGTAAAAATGATCATTCTAAACTCATCATTGGTGCTCATTGAGTAAAATCTTATAAATGAAGAAGAATGCATGGCATCACGCAGTTTGGGATGGATTGGATTCCTTGAACGCTTTGTCGTACCTATTTATGTCTAAAATTTTGTCACAATATAGAAACCTGAGCCAGCTTAACGTAGACATTGGATTCGTGTCATTTTGAGCTCTAAACCAGAAGTTACGAACCATTTACTGTTGACATGTCAAGTTGATCGGGCAGTTAAAGTGATTGTTCTAAACTGATCATTGGTGCTCATAGAGGAAAGGCTAATAAATAAAGCATAATGCATGGCATCACGCTGTTTGAGATAGATTGGATTATTTGAATGCTTTTTTGTATCTAGTTTTGTTTGAAGATTCGTCACAAGATAAAAAGTTGAACTAGTGTGGTGTGGGTATTGGATTCGTTTTATTCGGAGCAATAAATAAAAAATTATGGACGATTTAGTGCATACATGTCAAGTTGATCGGCCAGTCAAAATGATCATTCTAAACTAGTCATTAGTGCTCATTGAGTAAAAGCTTATAAATGAACAATAATGCATGTTATCACGCAATATGGGATGGATTGGATTACTTGGATGCTTTTTCATATCTATTCCTGTCTCAAATTTTGTTACAATATAGAAAATTGAGCTATCTTAATGTGGGCATTGGATTCGTGTGTTTCCTCTAAATCAAAAGTCATGGACGATTTAGTGCGGATATGTTAAGTTGATCGGCCAGTTAAAGTGATCATTCTAAACTCATCATTGGTGCTCATTGCGTAAAAGCTTATAAACGAAGAAGAATGCATGGCATCACGCAGTTTGGAATGGATTGGATTACTTGAATGCTTTGTCGTATCTATTTCTGTCTAAAATTGTGTCACAATATAGAAAATTGAGCTAGCTTAATGTGGACATTGTATTCATGTCATTCTGAACCCTAAATCAAAAGTTACGAACGATTTAGCGTTGACACATCAAGTTGATCAGCCTGTTAAAGTTATCGTTCTAAACTGATCAATGGTGCTCATTGAGGAAAGGCTAATAAATAAAGCATAATGCATGTCATCACGCTGTTTGGGATAGATTGGATTATTTGGATGCTTTTCCGTATCTTGTTTTGTCTCAAATATTGTCACAATATAGAAAGTTGAACTAGCTTAAAGTGGGTATTGGATTCGTGTCATTCGGAGCTATAAATAAAAAGTGATGGACGATTTAGTGCATACATGTCAAGTTGATCGGTCAGTCAAAATGATCATTCTAAACTAATCATTGGTGCTCACTTATTAAAAGCTTATAAATGAACAATAATGCATGTTAACACGCAGTTTGGGATGTATTGGATTACTTGGACGCTTTTTCATATCTACTCATGTCTCAAATTTTGTTACAAATAGAAAATTGAGCTAGCTTAATGTGGGCATTCGATTCGTGTGTTTCCTTGAAATCAAAAGTTACGGACGATTTAGTGCGGATATGTCAAGTTGATCGGCGTGTTAAAGTGATCATTCTAAACTGATCATTGGTGCTCATTAAGTAAACGCTTATATATAAAGAATAAAGCATTGCATCACGGAGTTTGGGATAGATTGGATTTCTTGAATGCTTTGTTGTCTCTTTTTCTGTCCCAAATTTTGTCAAAATTTAGGAAATTGAGCTACATTAACGTAAACATTGGATTCGTATCATTCTGAGCTCTAAATCAAAAGTTACTGATGATTTTGTGTGGACATGTCAAGTTAATCGGCCAGTTAGAGTGATCATTCTAAACTGATCATTGGTGCTCATTAAGGAAATTCCAATAAATCAAGGATAATGCATGGCATCATGTAGTTTGGGATAGATTGGATTAGTTGGACGCTTTTTCGTCTCTTTTTCTGTCCTAAATTTTGTCAAAATATAGAAAATCGAGCTAGATTAACGTGGACATTGGATTCATGTCATTCTGAGCCCCAAATCAAAAGTTACCGACGATTTAGTGTGGACATGTCAAGTGGATCAGCCATTTAAAGTGATCATTTTATACTGATCATTGGTGCTCATTCAGCAAAGGCTCATAAATGAAGCATAATGCATGGCATCACGCAGTCTGGGATATAATGGATTTCTTGGATGATTTGTTGTATTTAGTTCGGTCTCAAATTTTGTCACAATATAGAAAATTGAACTAGATTAATGTGGGTATCTGATTCGTGTCATTCTGAGCTATAAATCAAAAGTTACCGACGATTTAGTGCAGACATGTCAAGTTGATCAGCCAGTTATATTGATCATTCTAAATCATCATTGGTGCTCATTGAGTAAAAGCTTATAAATAAAGAAGAATGCATGCCATCAAATAGTTTGGGATGGATTAGATTACTTGGACGCTTTGTCGTATATATTTCTTTCTCAAATTTTGTCACAATATAGAAAATTGAGCCAGCTTAACATTGACATTAGATTCGTGTCATTCAGAGCACTAAATCAAAATGTTACGGACAATTTAGTGCAGAAATGTCAAGTTGATCGGCCAATTAAAATGATTATTTTAAACTGATCATTGGTTCTCATTGAGTAAAAGCTTATAAATGAAGAATAATGTATGGCATCACACAGTTTGGGATAGATTGGATTACTTGGACTTTTTGTTGTATCTATTTCTGTCTCAGAATTTGTCACAATATAGAAAACTGAGCTAGCTTAACATGGGCATTTGATTGGTGTCATTCTGCGCTCCAAATCAAACGTTACGGACAATTTAGTGCGTACATGTCAAGTTGATCGGACAATTAAAATGATCATTCTAAAACGATCATTGGTGCTCATTGAGTAAAAGCTTATCAATGAAAGGTAATGCAGAGCATCACGATGATTGCGATGGATTGGATTACTTGGATGCTTTGTCGAATCTATTTCTATCTCAAATTTTAAAAAAGTATAGAAAATTGAGCTAGCTTAACGTGGGCATTGGATTCGTGTCATTTTAAGCGCTAAATCAAAAGTTACAAATGATTTAGTGTGAACATGTCAAGTTGACCGGCCTGCTAAAATGATAATGAAACTGATCATTGGTGCTCATTGAGTAAAGGCTTACAAATGAAGCATAATGGATGGCATCGCAATGTTTTGGATAGATTGGATTACTTGAACGCTTTGTCGTATCTATTTCGGTCTCAAATTTGGTACAATATTGAAAATTGAGCTAGCTTAATATGGGCATTTGGATTCATGTATTTTTGAGCTCAAAATTAAAAGTTACGGACGATTGCGTACGGACTTGTCAAGTTGATCGGCCAGTTAAATTGATCATTCTAAACTGATCAATTGTGCTCATTGAGTGAAGGCTTATAAATGAAGCATAAAGCATGTTATCACGCAGTTTGGGATAGATTTAATTACTTGGATGCTTTGTCGTCTCTTTTTCCCTCCCAAATTTTGTCAAAACATAGAAAATTGAGCTAGCTTAACGTGGATATTGGATTCATGTCATTCTGAGCTCTAAATCTAAAGTTACATACGATTTAGTGTGAACATGTTAAGTTGATCGGCCAGTTAAAGTGATCATTCTAAACTGATCATTAGTGCTCATTGAGGAAAGGCAAATAAATGAAGGATAATGCATGGCATCATAAAGTTTGGAATAGATTGGATTACTTGGAACCTTTGTTGTCTCTTTTTCTGTTTCAATTTTTGTCAAAATATAGAAAATTGAGCTACTTTAACATGGACATTGGATTCGTGTTTTTCGGAGCCCTAAATCAAAAGTTACAAACAATTTAGTGTGGACATGTCAAGTTGACCGGCCAGTTAAAGTGATCCTTCTAAACCGATAATTGGTGCTCATTAATGAAAGGCTAATAAATGAATCATAATACATGGCATCACGCAGTGTGAGATATAGTGGATTACTTGGGCGCTTTGCCATATTTAGTTTTGTCTTAAATTTTGTCAAAATATAGAAAATTGAACTAGATTAATGTGGGTATTGGATTCGTATCATTCTAATCTATAAAAAAAAAGCTATGCACATATCAAGGTTATCAGCAAATAAAAATGATCATTCCAAACTCATCATTGGTGCTCATTGAGTAAAATCTTATAAATGAAGAAGAATGCATGGCATCACGCAGTTTGGGATGGATTGGATTCCTTGAACGCTTTGTCGTACCTATTTATGTCTAAAATTTTGTCACAATATAGAAACCTGAGCCAGCTTAACGTAGACATTGGATTTGTGTCATTTTGAGCTCTAAATCAGAAGTTACGAACCATTTACTGTTGACATGTCAAGTTGATCGGCCAGTTAAAGTGATTGTTCTAAACTGATCATTGGTGCTCATAGAGGAAAGGCTAATAAATAAAGCATAATGCATGGCATCACGCTGTTTGAGATAGATTGGATTATTTGAATGCTTTTTCGTATCTAGTTTTGTTTCAAATTTCGTCACAAGATAAAAAGTTGAACTAGTGTGGTGTGGGTATTGGATTCGTGTCATTCGGAGCAATAAATCAAAAATTATGGACGATTTAGTGCATACATGTCAAGTTGATCGGCCAGTCAAAATGATCATTCTAAACTAGTCATTAGTGCTCATTGAGTAAAAGCTTATAAATGAACAATAATGCATGTTATCACGCAATTTGGGACGGATTGGATTACTTGGATGCTTTTTCATATCTATTCCTGTCTCAAATTTTGTTACAATATAGAAAATTGAGCTATCTTAATGTGGGCATTGGATTCGTGTGTTTCCTCTAAATCAAAAGTCACGGACGATTTAGTGCGGATATGTTAAGTTGATCGGCCAGTTAAAGTGATCATTCTAAACTCATCATTGGTGCTCATTGCGTAAAAGCTTATAAACGAAGAAGAATGCATGGCATCACGCAGTTTAGAATGGATTGGATTACTTGAATGCTTTGTCGTATCTATTTCTGTCTAAAATTGTGTCACAATATAGAAAAATAGCTAGCTTAATGTGGACATTGTATTCATGTCATTCTGAACCCTAAATCAAAAGTTACGAACGATTTAGTGTTGACACGTCAAGTTGATCAGCCTGTTAAAGTGATCGTTCTAAACTGATCAATGGTGCTCATTGAGGAAAGCCTAATAAATAAAGCATAATGCATGTCATCACACTGTTTGGGATAGATTGGATTATTTGGATGCTTTTCCGTATCTTGTTTTGTCTCAAATATTGTCACACTATAGAAAGTTGAACTAGCTTAAAGTGGGTATTGGATTCGTGTCATTCGGAGCTATAAATAAAAAGTGATGGACGATTTAGTGCATACATGTCAAGTTGATCGGTCAGTCAAAATGATCATTCTAAACTAATCATTGGTGCTCATTGAGAAAAAGCTTATAAATGAACAATAATGCATGTTAACACGCAGTTTGGGATGTATTTGATTACTTGGACGCTTTTTCATATCTATTCCTGTCTCAAATTTTGTTACAAATAGAAAATTGAGCTAGCTTAATGTGGGCATTCGATTCGTGTGTTTCCTTGAAATCAAAAGTTACGGACGATTTAGTGCGGATATGTCAAGTTTATCGGCGTGTTAAAGTGATCATTCTGAACTGATCATTGGTGCTCATTAAGTAAAGGCTTATATATAAAGAATAAAGCATTGCATCATGGAGTTTGGGATAGATTGGATTTCTTGAATGCTTTGTTGTCTCTTTTTCTGTCCCAAATTTTGTCAAAATTTAGGAAATTGAGCTAGATTAACGTAAACATTGGATTCGTATCATTCTGAGCTCTAAATCAAAAGTTACTGACAATTTAGTGTGGACATGTCAAGTTGATCGGCCAGTTAGAGTGATCATTCTAAACTGATCATTGGTGCTCATTAAGGAAATTCCAATAAATCAAGGATAATGCATGGCATCATGTAGTTTGGGATAGATTGGATTAGTTGGACGCTTTGTCGTCTATTTTTCTGTCCTAAATTTTGTCAAAATATAGAAAATCGAGCTAGATTAACGTGGACATTGGATTCGTGTCACTCTGAGCCCCAAATCAAAAGTTACCGACGATTTAGTGTGGACATGTCAAGTTGATCAGCCATTTAAAGTGATCATTTTATAGTGATCATTGGTGCTCATTCAGCAAAGGCTCATAAATGAAGCATAATGCATGGCATCACGCAGTCTGGGATATAATGGATTTCTTGGATGATTTGTTGTATTTAGTTCGCTCTCAAATTTTGTCACAATATAGAAAATTGAACTAGATTAATGTGGGTATCTGATTCGTGTCATTCTGATCTATAAATCAAAAGTTACGGACGATTTAGTGCAGACATGTCAAGTTGATCAGCCAGTTATATTGATCATTCTAAATCATCATCGCTGCTCATTGAGTAAAAGCTTATAAATAAAGAAGAATGCATGCCATCAAATAGTTTGGGATGGATTGGATTACTTGGACGCTTTGTCGATATATTTCTGTTTCAAATTTGGTCACAATATAGAAAATTGAGCCAGCTTAACATTGACATTAGATTCGTGTCATTCAGAGCACTAAATCAAAATGTTACGGACGATTTAGTGCAGAAATGTCAAGTTGATCGGCCAATTATAAAGATTATTCTAAACTGATCATTGGTTCTCATTGAGAATAAGCTTATAAATGAAGAATAATGCATGGCATCACACAGTTTGGGATAGATTGGATTACTTGGACTCTTTGTTGTATCTATTTCTGTCTCAGAATTTGTCACAATATAGAAAACTGAGCTAGCTTAACATGGGCATTTGATTGGTGTCATTCTGAGCTCCAAATCAAACGTTACGGACGATTTAGTGCGAACATGTCAAGTTGATCGAACAATTAAAATGATCATTCTAAAACGATCATTGGTGCTCATTGAGTAAAAGCTTATCAATGAAAGATAATGCATTGCATCACGCTGATTGCGATGGATTGGATTACTTGGATGCTTTTTCGAATCTATTTCTGTCTCAAATTTTAACACAGTATAGAAAATTGAGCTAGCTTAACGTGGGCATTGGATTCGTGTCATTTTAAGCCCTAAATCAAAAGTTACAAATAATTTAGTGTGAACATGTCAAGTTGATCGGCCTGCTAAAATGAAAATGAAGCTGATCATTGGTGCTCATTGAGTAAAGGCTTACAAATGAAGCATAATGGATGGCATCACAATGTTTTGGATAGATTAAATTACTTGAACGCTTTGTCGTATCTATTTCGGTCTCAAATTTGGTACAATATTGAAAATTGAGCTAGCTTAATATGGGCAATTGGATTCATGTATTTTTGAGCTCAAAATTAAAAGTGACGGACGATTGCGTACGGACTTGTCAAGTTGATCGGCCTGTTAAATTAATCATTCTAAACTGATCAATTGTGATCATTAAGTGAAGGCTTATAAATGAAGCATAAAGCTTGTTATCACGCAGTTTGGGATAGATTTGATTACTTGGACGCTTTGTCATCTCTTTTTCCGTCAAAATGTTTGTCAAAACATAGAAAATTGAGCTAGCTTAACGTGGATATTGGATTCATGTCATTCTGAGCTCTAAATCTAAAGTTACATACGATTTAGTGTGAACATGTTAAGTTGATCGGCCAGTTAATGTGATCATTCTAAACTGATCTTTAGTGCTCATTGAGGAACGGCAAATAAATGAAGGATAATGCATGGCATCACAAAGTTTGGAATAGATTGGATTACTTGGAACCTTTGTTGTCTCTTTTTCTGTTTCAATTTTTGTCAAAATATAGAAAATTGAGCTACTTTAACATGGACATTGGATTCGTGTTTTTCGGAGCCCTAAATCAAAAGTAACAAACAATTTAGTGTGGACATGTCAAGTTGACCGGCCAGTTAAAGTGATCCTTCTAAACCGATAATTGGTGCTCATTGATCAAAGGCTAATAAATGAATCTTAATACATGGCATCATGCAGTGTGGGATATAGTGGATTACTTGGGCGCTTTGTCATATATTTAGTTTTGTCTTAAATTTTATCAAAATATAGAAAATTGAACTAGATTAATGTGGGTATTGGATTCGTGTCATTCTAATCAATAAAAAAAACTATGCACATATCAAGGTTATCAGCAAGTAAAAATGATCATTCTAAACTCATCATTGGTGCTCATTGAGTAAAATCTTATAAATGAAGAAGAATGCATGGCATCACGCAGTTTGGGATGGATTGGATTCCTTGAACGCTTTGTTGTACCTATTTATGTCTAAAATTTTGTCACAATATAGAAAATTGAGCCAGCTTAACGTAGACATTGGATTCGTGTCATTCTGAGCTCTAAATCAAAATTTACTAACCATTTACTGTTGACATGTCAAGTTGGTCGGCCACTTAAAGTGATTTTTCTAAACTGATTATTGGTGCTCATAGAGGAAAGGCTAATAAATAAACCATAATGCATGGCATCACGCTGTTTGAGATAGATTGGATTATTTGAACAATTTTTCGTATCTGGTTTTGTTTCAAATTTCGTCACAAGATAAAACGTTACACTAGTGTGGTGTGGGTATCGGATTCGTGTCATTTGGAGCAATAAGTCAAAAGTTATGGACGATTTAGTGCATACATGTCAAGTTGATCGGCCAGTCAAAATGATCATTCTAAACTAGTAGTTGGTGGTCATTGAGTAAAAGCTTATAAATGAACAATAATGCATGTTATCACGTAATTTGGGATGGATTGGATTACTTGGATGCTTTTTCATATCTATTCCTGTCTCAAATTTTGTTACAATATAGAAAATTGAGCTATCTTAATGTAGGCATTGGATTCGTGTGTTTCCTCTAAATCAAAAGTCACGGACGAATTAGTGCGGATATGTTAAGTTGATCGGCCAGTTAAAGTGATCATTCTAAACTCATCATTGGTGCTCATTGCATAAAAGCTTATAAACAAAGAAGAATGCATGGTATCACGCAGTTTAGAATGGATTGGATTACTTGAATGCTTTGTCGTATCTATTTCTGTCTAAAATTATGTCACAATATAGAAAATTGAGCTAGCTTAATGTGGACATTGTATTCATGTCATTCTGAACCCTAAATCAAAAGTTACGAACGATTTAGCGTTGACACGTCACGTTGATCAGCCTGTTAAAGTGATCGTTCTAAACTGATCAATGGTGCTCATTGAGGAAATGCTAATAAATAAGGCATAATGCATGTCATCACGCTGTTTGGGATAGATTGGATTATTTGGATGCTTTTCCGTATCTTGTTTTGTCTCAAATTTTGTCACACTATAGAAAGTTGAACTAGCTTAAAGTGGGTATTGGATTCGTGTCATTCGGAGCAATAAATCAAAAGTTATGGACGATTTAGTGCATACATGTCAAGTTGATCGGCCACTCAAAATGATCATTCTAAACTAGTCATTAGTGCTCATTGAGTAAAAGCTTATAAATGAACAATAATGCATGTTATCACGCAGTTTGGGATGCATTGGATTACTTGGATGGTTTTTCGTATCTATTTCTGCCTCAAATGTTTTTACAATATAGAAAATTGAGTTAGTTTAACGTGGGCATTGGATTCGTGTGTTTCCTCTAAATCAAAAGTTACGGATGATTTAGTGCGGATATGTTAAGGTTATCGGCCAGTTAAAGTGATCATTCTAAATTGATCACTGGTGCTCATTAAGAATAGGCTTATAAATGAAGCATAAAGCATGTTATCACGCAGTTTGGGATAGATTTGATTACTTGGACTCTTTGTCGTCTCTTTTTCCATCCCAAATTTTGTCAAAACATAGAAAATTCAGCTAGCTTAACGTGGATATTGGATTCATGTCATTCTGAGCTCTAAATCTAAAGTTACATACGATTTAATGTGAACATGTTAAGGTTATCGGCCAGTTAAAGTGATCATTCTAAACTGATCATTAGTGCTCATTGAGGAAAGGCAAATAAATGAAGGATAATGCATGGCATCACAAAGTTTGGAATAGATTGGATTACTTGGAACCTTTGTTGTCTCTTTTTCTGTTTCAATTTTTGTCAAAATATAGAAAATTGAGCTACTTTAACATGGACATTGGATTCGTGTTTTTCGGAGCCCTAAATCAAAAGTTACAAACAATTTAGTGTGGACATGTCAAGTTGACCGGCCAGTTAAAGTGATCCTTCTAAACCGATAATTGGTGCTCATTAATGAAAGGCTAATAAATGAATCATAATACATGGCATCACGCAGTGTGAGATATAGTGGATTACTTGGGCGCTTTGTCATATTTAGTTTTGTCTTAAATTTTGTCAAAATATAGAAAATTGAACTAGATTAATGTGGGTATTGGATTCGTATCATTCTAATCTATAAAAAAAAAGGTATGCACATATCAAGGTTATCAGCAAATAAAAATGATCATTCCAAACTCATCATTGGTGCTCATTGAGTAAAATCTTATAAATGAAGAAGAATGCATGGCATCACGCAGTTTGGGATGGATTGGATTCCTTGAACGCTTTGTCGTACCTATTTATGTCTAAAATTTTGTCACAATATAGAAACCTGAGCCAGCTTAACGTAGACATTGGATTCGTGTCATTTTGAGCTCTAAATCAGAAGTTACGAACCATTTACTGTTGACATGTCAAGTTGATCGGCCAGTTAAAGTGATTGTTCTAAACTGATCATTGGTGCTCATAGAGGAAAGGCTAATAAATAAAGCATAATGCATGGCATCACGCTGTTTGAGATAGATTGGATTATTTGAATGCTTTTTCGTATCTAGTTTTGTTTGAAATTTCGTCACAAGATAAAAAGTTGAACTAGTGTGGTGTGGGTATTGGATTCGTGTCATTCGAAGCAATAAATCAAAAATTATGGACGATTTAGTGCATACATGTCAAGTTGATCGGCCAGTCAAAATGATCATTCTAAACTAGTCATTAGTGCTCATTGAGTAAAAGCTTATAAATGAACAATAATGCATGTTATCACGCAATTTGGGATGGATTGGATTACTTGGATGTTTTTTCATATGTATTCCTGTCTCAAATTTTGTTACAATATAGAAAATTGAGCTATCTTAATGTGGGCATTGGATTCGTGTGTTTCCTATAAATCAAAAGTCACGGACGATTTAGTGCGGATATGTTAAGTTGATCGGCCAGTTAAAGTGATCATTCTAAACTCATCATTGGTGCTCATTGCGTAAAAGCTTATAAACGAAGAAGAATGCATGGCATCACGCAGTTTGGAATGGATTGGATTACTTGAATGCTTTGTCGTATCTATTTCTGTCTAAAATTGTGTCACAATATAGAAAATTGAGCTAGCTTAATGTGGACATTGTATTCATGTCATTCTGAACCCTAAATCAAAAGCTACGAACGATTTAGCGTTGACACATCAAGTTGATCAGCCTGTTAAAGTTAGCGTTCTAAACTGATCAATGGTGCTCATTGAGGAAAGGCTAATAAATAAAGCATAATGCATGTCATCACGCTGTTTGGGATAGATTGGATTATTTGGATGCTTTTCCATATCTTGTTTTGTCTCAAATATAGTCACAATATAGAAAGTTGAACTAGCTTAAAGTGGGTATTGGATTCGTGTCATTCGGAGCTATAAATAAAACGTGATGGACGATTTAGTGCATACATGTCAAGTTGATCGGTCAGTCAAAATGATCATTCTAAACTAATCATTGGTGCTCACTTATTAAAAGCTTATAAATGAACAATAATGCATGTTAACACGCAGTTTGGGATGTATTGGATTACTTGGACGCTTTTTCATATCTATTCATGTCTCAAATTTTGTTACAAATAGAAAATTGAGCTACTTAATGTGGGCATTCAATTCGTGTGTTTCCTTGAAATCAAAAGTTACGGACGATTTAGTGCGGATATGTCAAGTTGATCGGCGTGTTAAAGTGATCATTCTAAACTGATCATTGGTGCTCATTAAGTAAACGCTTATATATAAAGAATAAAGCATTGCATCACGGAGTTTGGGATAGATTGGATTTCTTGAATGCTTTGTTGTCTCTTTTTCTGTCCCAAATTTTGTCAAAATATAGGAAATTGAGCTAGATTAACGTAAACATTGGATTCTAACATTCTGAGCTCTAAATCAAAAGTTACTGATGATTTTGTATGGACATGTCAAGTTGATCGGCCAGTTAGAGTGATCATTCTAAACTGATCATTGGTGCTCATTAAGGAAATTCCAATAAATCAAGGATAATGCATGGCATCATGTAGTTTGGGATAGATTGGATTAGTTGGACGCTTTGTCGTCTCTTTTTCTGTCCTAAATTTTGTCAAAATATAGAAAATCGAGCTAGATTAACGTGGACATTGGATTCATGTCATTCTGAGCCCCAAATCAAAAGTTACCGACGATTTAGTGTGGACATGTCAAGTTGATCAGCCATTTAAAGTGATCATTTTATACTGATCATTGGTGCTCATTCAGCAAAGGCTCATAAATGAAGCATAATGCATGGCATCACGCAGTCTGGGATATAATGGATTTCTTGGATGATTTGTTGTATTTAGTTCGGTCTCAAATTTTGTCACAATATAGAAAATTGAACTAGATTAATGTGGGTATCTGATTCGTGTCATTCTGAGCTATAAATCAAAAGTTACCGACGATTTAGTGCAGACATGTCAAGTTGATCAGCCAGTTATATTGATCATTCTAAATCATCATTGGTGCTCATTGAGTAAAAGCTTATAAATAAAGAAGAATGCATGCCATCAAATAGTTTGGGATGGATTAGATTACTTGGACGCTTTGTCGTATATATTTCTTTCTCAAATTTTGTCACAATATAGAAAATTGAGCCAGCTTAACATTGACATTAGATTCGTGTCATTCAGAGCACTAAATCAAAATGTTACGGACAATTTAGTGCAGAAATGTCAAGTTGATCGGCCAATTAAAATGATTATTTTAAACTGATCATTGGTTCTCATTGAGTAAAAGCTTATAAATGAAGAATAATGCATGGCATCACACAGTTTGTGATAGATTGGATTACTTGGACTCTTTGTTGTATCTATTTCTATCTCAGAATTTGTTACAATATAGAAAACTGAGCTAGCTTAACATGGGCATTTGATTGGTGTCATTCTGCGCTCCAAATCAAACGTTACGGACAATTTAGTGCGTACATGTCAAGTTGATCGGCAATTAAAATGATCATTCTAAAACGATCATTGGTGCTCATTGAGTAAAAGCTTATCAATGAAAGATAATGCATAGCATCACGATGATTGCGATGGATTGGATTACTTGGATGCTTTGTCGAATCTATTTCTGTCTCAAATTTTAACACAGTATAGAAAATTGAGCTAGCTTAACGTGGGCATTGGATTCGTGTCATTTTAAGCCCTAAATCAAAAGTTACAAATGATTTAGTGTGAACATGTCAAGTTGACCGGCCTGCTAAAATGATAATGAAACTGATCATTGGTGCTCATTGAGTAAAGGCTTACAAATGAAGCATAATGGATGGCATCACAATGTTTTGGATAGATTGGATTACTTGAACGCTTTGTCGTATCTATTTCGGTCTCAAATTTGGTACAATATTGAAAATTGAGCTAGCTTAATATGGGCATTTGGATTCATGTATTTTTGAGCTCAAAATTAAAAGTTACGGACGATTGCGTACGGACTTGTCAAGTTGATCGGCCAGTTAAATTGATCATTCTAAACTGATCAATTGTGCTCATTGAGTGAAGGCTTATAAATGAAGCATAAAGCATGTTATCACGCAGTTTGGGATAGATTTGATTACTTGGACGCTTTGTCGTCTCTTTTTCCGTCCCAAATTTTGTCAAAACATAGAAAATTGAGCTAGCTTAACGTGGATATTGGATTCATGTCATTCTGAGCTCTAAATCTAAAGTTACATACGATTTAGTGTGAACATGTTAAGTTGATCGGCCAGTTAAAGTGATCATTCTAAACTGATCATTAGTGCTCATTGAGGAAAGGCAAATAAATGAAGGATAATGCATGGCATCATAAAGTTTGGAATAGATTGGACTACTTCGAACCTTTGTTGTCTCTTTTTCTATTTCAATTTTTGTCAAAATATAGAAAATTGAGCTACTTTAACATGGACATTGGATTCGTGTTTTTCGGAGCCCTAAATCAAAACTTACAAACAATTTAGTGTGGACATGTCAAGTTGACCGGCCAGTTAAAGTGATCCTTCTAAACCGATAATTGGTGCTCATTGATGAAAGGCTAATAAATGAATCATAATACATGGCATCACGCAGTGTGAGATATAGTGGATTACTTGGGCGCTTTGTCATATTTAGTTTTGTCTTAAATTTTTTCAAAATATAGAAAATTGAACTAGATTAATGTGGGTATTGGATTCGTATCACTCGAATCTATAAAAAAAAGCTATGCACATATCAAGGTTATCAGCAAGTAAAAATGATCATTCTAAACTCATCATTGGTGCTCATTGAGTAAAATCTTATAAATGAAGAAGAATGCATGGCATCACGCAGTTTGGGATGGATTGGATTCCTTGAACGCTTTGTTGTACCTATTTATGTCTAAAAGTTTGTCACAATATAGAAACCTGAGCCAGCTTAACGTAGACATTGGATTCGTGTCATTTTGAGCTCTAAATCAAAAGTTACGAACCATTTACTGTTGACATGTCAAGTTGATCGGCCAGTTAAAGTGATTGTTCTAAACTGATCATTGGTGCTCATAGAGGAAAGGCTAATAAATAAAGCATAATGCTTGGCATCACGCTGTTTGAGATAGATTGGATTATTTGAATGCTTTTTCGTATCTAGTTTTGTTTCAAATTTCGTCACAAGATAAAAAGTTGAACTAGTGTGGTGTGGGTATTGGATTCGTGTCATTCGGAGCAATAAATCAAAAATTATGGACGATTTAGTGCATACATGTCAAGTTGATCGGCCAGTCAAAATGATCATTCTAAACTAGTCATTAGTGCTCATTGAGTAAAAGCTTATAAATGAACAATAATGCATGTTATAACGCAATTTGGGATTGATTGGATTACTTGGATGCTTTTTCATATCTATTCCTGTCTCAAATTTTGTTACAATATAGAAAATTGAGCTATCTTAATGTGGGCATTGGATTCGTGTGTTTCCTCTAAATCAAAAGTCACGGACGATTTAGTGCGGACATGTTAAGTTGATCGACCAGTTAAAGTGATCATTCTAAACTCATCATTGGTGCTCATTGCGTAAAAGCTTATAAATGAAGAAGAATGCATGGCATCACGCAGTTTGGAATGGATTGGATTACTTGAATGCTTTGTCGTATCTATTTTGTCTAAAATTGTGTCACAATATAGAAAATTGAGCTAGCTTAAAGTGGACATTGTATTCATGTCATTCTGAACCCTAAATCAAAAGTTACGAACGATTTAGCGTTGACACGTCAAGTTGATCAGCCTGTTAAAGTGATCGTTCTAAACTGATCAATGGTGCTCATTGAGGAAAGGCTAATAAATAAAGCATAATGCATGTCATCACACTGTTTGGGATAGATTGGATTATTTGGATGCTTTTCCGTATCTTGTTTTGTCTCAAATATTGTCACACTATAGAAAGTTGAACTAGCTTAAAGTGGGTATTGGATTCGTGTCATTCGGAGCTATAAATAAAAAGTGATGGACGATTTAGTGCATACATGTCAAGTTGATCGGTCAGTCAAAATGATCATTCTAAACTAATCATTGGTGCTCATTGAGTAAAAGCTTATAAATGAACAATAATGCATGTTAACACGCAGTTTGGGATGTATTGGATTACTTGGACGCTTTTTCATATCTATTCATGTCTCAAATTTTGTTACAAATAGAAAATTGAGCTAGCTTAATGTGGGCATTCAATTCGTGTGTTTCCTTGAAATCAAAAGTTACGGACGATTTAGTGCGGATATGTCAAGTTGATCGGCGTGTTAAAGTGATCATTCTAAACTGATCATTGGTGCTCATTAAGTAAAGGCTTATATATAAAGAATAAAGCATTGCATCATGGAGTTTGGGATAGATTGGATTTCTTGAATGCTTTGTTGTCTCTTTTTCTGTCCCAAATTTTGTCAAAATTTAGGAAATTGAGCTAGATTAACGTAAACATTGGATTCGTATCATTCTGAGCTCTAAACAAAAAGTTACTGACGATTTAGTGTGGACATGTCAAGTTGATCGGCCAGTTAGAGTGATCATTCTAAACTGATCATTGGTGCTCATTAAGGAAATTCCAATAAATCAAGGATAATGCATGGCATCACGTAGTTTGGGATAGATTGGATTAGTTGGACGCTTTGTCATCTCTTTTTCTGTCCTAAATTTTGTCAAAATATAGAAAATCGAGCTAGATTAACTTGGACATTGGATTCGTGTCATTCTGAGCCCCAAATCAAAAGTTACCGACGATTTAGTGTGGACATGTCAAGTTGATCAGCCAATTAAAGTGATCATTTTATACTGATCATTGGTGCTCATTCAGCAAAGGCTCATAAATGAAGCATAATGCATGGCATCACGCAGTCTGGGATATAATGGATTTCTTGGATGATTTGTTGTATTTAGTTCGCTCTCAAATTTTGTCACAATATAGAAAATTGAACTAGATTAATGTGGGTATCTGATTCGTGTCTTTCTGAGCTATAAATCAAAAGTTACCAACGATTTAGTGCAGACATGTCAAGTTGTTCAGCCAGTTATATTGATCATTCTAAATCATCATAGGTGCTCCTTGAGTAAAAGCTTATAAATAAAGAAGAATGCATGCCATCAAATAGTTTGGGATGGATTAGATTACTTGGACGCTTTGTCGTATATATTTCTTTCTCAAATTTTGTCACAATATAGAAAATTGAGCCAGCTTAACATTGACATTAGATTCGTGTCATTCAGAGCACTAAATCAAAATGTTACGGACGATTTAGTGCAGAAATGTCAAGTTGATCGGCCAATTAAAATGATTATTCTAAACTGATCATTGGATCTCATTGAGTAAAAGCTTATAAATGAAGAATAATGCATGGCATCACACAGTTTGAAATAGATTGGATTACTTGGACTCTTTGTTGTATCTATTTCTGTCTCAGAATTTGTCACAATATAGAAAACTGAGCTAGCTTAACATGGGCATTTGATTGGTGTCATTCTGCGCTCCAAATCAAACGTTACGGACAATTTAGTGCGTACATGTCAAGTTGATCGGACAATTAAAATGATCATTCTAAAACGATCATTGGTGCTCATTGAGTAAAAGCTTATCAATGAAAGATAATGCATAGCATCACGATGATTGCGATGGATTGGATTACTTGGATGCTTTGTCGAATCTATTTCTATCTCAAATTTTAAAAAAGTATAGAAAATTGAGCTAGCTTAACGTGGGCATTGGATTCGTGTCATTTTAAGCCCTAAATCAAAAGTTACAAATAATTTAGTGTGAACATGTCAAGTTGATCGGCCTGCTAAAATGAAAATGAAGCTAATCATTGGTGCTCATTAAGTAAAGGCTTACAAATGAAGCATAATGGATGGCATCACAATGTTTTGGATAGATTGGATTACTTGAATGCTTTGTCGTATCTATTTCGTTCTCAAATTTGGTACAATATTGAAAATTGTGCTAGCTTAATGTGGGCATTGGATTCATGTATTGTTGAGCTCTAAATCAAAAGTTACGGACGATTGCGTACGGACTTGTCAAGTTGATCGGGCAGTTAAATTGATCGTTCTAAACTGATCAATTGTGCTCATTAAGTGAAGGCTTATAAATGAAGCATAAAGCAAGGCATCACGCAGTTTGGTATAGATTGGATTATTTGGGCGCTTTGGCGTATCTAGTTTTTTCTCAAATTTTGTCTCAATATAAAAAATTGAACTAGCTTAATGTGGTCATTGGATTCGTGTCATTTTAATCTCTAAATCAAAAGTTACGAATAATTTAGTGCGGACATGTCAAGGTTATCGGCCAATTAAAATGATCGTTCTAAATTGATCATTGGTGCTCATTGAGAAAAATCTTATAAATGAAGAATAATGCATTGCATCACGCTGTTTGGATGGATTGGATTACCTGTACGCTTTGTCGTATCTATTTCTGTTTCAAATTTTGTCACAATATAGAAAATATAGCTGGCTTAATGTGGACATTATATTCATGTCATTTAGAGCTCTAAATCAGAAGTTACGGACAATTTAGTGTGGACATGTCAATTTGCTCGGCCACTTAAAGTGATCATTCTAAACTAATCATTGGTGCTCACTAAGCAAAGGCTTATAAATGAAGCATAAAGCATGGCATCACGCATTTTTGGATAGATTGGATTGCTTGGACGCTTTGTCGTCTCTATTTCTATCTCAAACTGTGTCCAAATATTAAAAATTGAGCTTGCTTAACGAGGGTATTGGACGGTAATGTGTGGAAGAGCTAATAAACTGAATTAGGAACACTAAGAAGGCCAGAAGGGAAAACGACCCCAATGGGGAGATTACCTACTGGTACGTCAAGATCCGATTGGTCATGAACATCGTAAGGTACTACTCTTCGCGAATCCCAGCATACCCTTGGTTGGGATGGGTAGGTTTCGTGTCATTCTAAGCTCTAAATTTAAAGTTACAGACAATTTAGGGTGGATATGTCAAGTTGATCGGTCAGTTTAAGTGTTCATTCTAAACTGATCATTGTTGCTCATTGAGTAAAAGCTTATAAATGGAATCATAATGCATAGCATCACAGAGTTTTGGATAGATTGGATTACTTGGACTCATTTTCGTATCAATTTCTGTCTCAAATTTTGTTAGTATATAGAAAATTGAGCTAGCATAATGTAGGCATTGGATTCGTGTCATTCTGAGCGATAAATCAAAAGTTAGGGATGATTTAGTGCAGACATGACAAGTTGATCGACCAGTTAAAATGATCATTCTAAACCGATCATTGTTGTTCATTCAGTAATCCCTTATAATTGAAGAATATTGCATGGTATCACGCAATTTGGGATGGATTGGATTACTTGTACGCTTTGTCGTATCTATTTCGGTTTCAAATTTTGTCCCAGTATAGAAAATTGATCAAGCTTAACGTGGATATTGGATTCGTGCCATTCTGAGCTCTAAATCAAAAGTTACGGACGATTTAGTGTGGACATGTCAAGTTGATCGGCCAGTTAAAGTGATTACTATAAACTGATCATTGGTGCTCATTGAGGAAAGACTAATAAATGAAGCATAATGCATGGCATCACACTGTTTGGGATATATTGGATTACTTGAACGCTTTTTCGTATCTAGTTTTATCTCAAATTTTGTCACAATATTGAAAATTGAACTAGCTTAATGTGGGTATTGGATTTGTGTCATTCTGAGCTATAAATCAAAGTTACGGACGATTTAGTGCATACATGTCAAGTTGATCGGCTAGTCAAAATGATCATTCTAAACTGATCATTGGTGCTCATTGAGTAAAAGCTTATAAATGAACAATAATGCATGGTATCATGCAGTTTGGGATGCATTGGATTACTTGGATGGTTTTTCGTATCTATTTCTCTCTCAAATTTTTTTACAATATAGAAAATTGAGTTAGTTTAACGTGGGCATTGGATTCGTGTGTTTCCTCTAAATCAAAAGTTACAGATGATTTAGTGCGGATATGTTAAGGTTATCGGCCAGTTAAAGTGATCATTCTAAATTGATCACTGGTGCTCATTAAGAATAGGCTTATAAATGAAGCGTAAAGCATGTTATCACGCAGTTTGGGATAGATTTGATTACTTGGACGCTTTGTCGTCTCTTTTTCTGTCCCAAATTTTGTCAAAACATAGAAAATTGAGCTAGCTTAACGTGGATATTAGATTCGTGTCATTCTGAGCTCTAAATCAAAAGTTACATACGATTTAGTGTGAACATGTTAAGTTGATCGGCCAGTTAAAGTGATCATTCTAAACTGATCATTAGAGCTCACTGAGGAAAGGCAAATAAATGAAGGATAATGCATGGCATCACAAAGTTTGGAATAGATTTGATTACTTGGAACCTTTGTTGTCTCTTTTTCTGTTTCAATTTTTGTCAAAATATAGAAAATTGAGCTACTTTAACATGGACGTTGGATTTGTGTCTTTCGGAGCCCTAAATCAAAAGTTACAGACAATTTAGTGTGGACATGTCAAGTTGACTGGCCAGTTAAAGTGATCCTTCTAAACCGATCATTGGTGCTCATTGATGAAACACTAATAAATCAATCATAATACATGGCATCACGCAGTGTATATAGTGTATTACTTGGGCGCTTTGCCATATGTAGTTTTGTCTTAAATTTTTTCAAAATATAGAAAATTGAACTAGATTAATGTGGGTATTGGATTCGTGTCATTCTAATCTATAAAAAAAAAGCTACGGACGATTTAGTGCATACATATCAAGGTTATCAGCCAGTAAAAATGATCATTCTTAACTCATCATTGGTGCTCAATGAGTAAAATCTTATAAATGAAGAAGAATGCATGGCATCACGCAGTTTGGGATGGATTGGATTCCTTGAACGCTTTGTTGTACCTATTTATGTCTAAAATTTTGTCACAATATAGAAAATTGAGCCAGCTTAATGTAGACATTGGATTCGTGTCATTCTAAGCTCTAAATCAAAAGTTACGAATCATTTACTGTTGATATGTCAAGTTGATCGGCAAGTTAAAGTGATTGTTCTAAACTGATTATTGGTGCTCATAAAGGAAAGGCTAATAAATAAAGCATAATGCATGGCATCACGCTGTTTGAGATAGATTGGATTATTTGAACGCTTTTTTGTATCTAGTTTTGTTTCAAATTTTGTCACAAGATAAAATGTTGAACTAGTGTGGGGTGGGTATTGGATTCGTGTCATTCAGAGCAATAAATCAAAAGTTATGGACGATTTAGTGCATACATGTCAAGTTGATCGGCCAGTGAAAATGATCGTTCTAAACTAGTCATTAGTGCTCATTGAGTAAAACCTTATAAATGAACAATAATGCATGTTATCACGCAATTTGGGATGGATTGGATTACTTAGACGCTTTTTCATATCTATTCCTGTCTCAAATTTTGTTACAATATAGAAAATTGAGCTATCTTAATGTGGGCATTGGATTCGTGTGTTTCCTCTAAATCAAAAATTACGGACGATTTAGTGCTGATATGTTAAGTTGATCGGTCAGTTAAAGTAATCATTCTAAACTGGTCATTGGTGCTCATTGAGTAAAATATTATAAATGAAGAATAATGCATGGCATCACGCAGTTTGGGATGGACTGGATTAGTTGTACGTTTTGTCGTATCTATTTCTACCTCAAATTTTGTCACAATATAGAAAATTGAACTAGCTTAATGTGGACATTGGATTCGTGTCATTCAGAGCTCTAAATCAAAAGTTAAAGTGATTGTTCTAATCTGATCATTGGTGCTCATAGAGGAAAGGCTACTAAATAAAGAACAATGCATGGCACCACTATGTTTGGGATAGATTAGATAATTTGGATGCATTTTCGTTTCTAGTTTTGTCTCAAATTTTATCACCGTATAGAAAGTTGCACTAGCTTAATGTGGGTATTTTAATCGTTTCATTCGGAGCAATAAATCAAAAGTTATGGACGATTTAGTGTTACATGTCAAGTTGATCGGCCAGTCAAAATGACCATTCTAAACTAATCATTGGTGCTCATTAAGTAAAATCTTATAAATGAACAATAATGCATGTTATTACAAAGTTTGGGATGTATTGGATTACTTGGACACTTTTTCGTATCTGTTCCTGTCTCAAATTTTGTTACAGTATAGAAAATTGAGCTACCTTAATGTGGGCATTGGATTCGTGTGTTTCCTCTAAATCAAAGGTTACCGACGATTTAGTGCGGATTTGTCAAGTTGATCAGCCTATCAAAGTGATCATTCTAAACTGATCATTGGTGCTCAATTAGTAAAAGCTTATGAATGATGAACAATGCATAGCATCACGCATTTGGGATGGACTGGATTTCTTGTACACTTTGTCGTATCTATTTCTGTCACAAATTTCGTCACAATTTAGAAAATTGAACTAGCTTAACGTGGACATTGGATTCGTGTCATTCGGAGCTCTAAATCAAAAGTTACGGGCGATTTAGTGTGGACATGTCAAGTTGATCGGCCAATTAAAGTGATCAGTCTAAACTGATCATTGGTGCTCACAAAGTAAAGGCTTATAAATGAAGCATAAGGCATGACATCACATTGTTTGGGATGAATTGGATTATTTGGACGCTTTGCTATATCTAATTCTGTCTCAAATTTTGTCACAATATAGAAAATTGAAACAACTTAATGTGGGTATTGGATTCTTGTCATTCTGAGCTATAAATCAAAATTTATGGACGATTTAGTGCAGACATGTCAACTTGACTAGCCCAATAAAATGATCATTCTAAACTGATCATTGGTGCTCATTAAGTAAAGGCTTAGAAATAAAGCAGAAAGCATGACATCACGCATTTTGGGATAGATTGGATTACTTGGATGCTTTTTCATCTCTATTTCTATCTCAAATTTTGTCAAAATATAGAAAATTGAGCTAGCTTAACGAGGGCATTGGATTCGTGTTATTCTGAGCTCTAATTCAAAAGTTACAGACGAATTAGTGTGGATATATCAAGTTGATCGGCCAGTTAAAAGTGATCATTCTAAGCTGATCATTAGTGCTCATTGAGTAAAAGCATACAAATGAATCATAATGCATGGCATCACTTAGTTTTGGATAGACAGGATTACTTTGACTCATTTTTGTATCAATTTCTCTCTAAAATTTTGTTAGCAAACAGAAAACTGATCTAGCTTAACGTAGGCATTGGATTCGTGTCATTATAAGCTATAAATCAAAAGTTATGGACGATTTAGTGCAAACATGACAAGTTGATCGACAAGTTAAAATGATCATTATAAACTGATCATTGGTGATCATTCAATAAAACCTTATAAATGAAAAATAATGCATGACATCACGCATTTTGGCATGGATGAGATTACTTGGACGCTTTGTCAAATCTATTTCTGTCCCAAATTTTGTCATATTATAGAAAATTGAGCTACCTTAACATGGGCATTGGATTCATGTCATTTTAAGCTCTAAATAAAAAGTTACAAACAATTTAGTGCGGACATTTCAAATTGATCGGCAATTAAATTGATAATTCTAAACTGATCAATGGTGCTCATTGAGTAAAATCTTATAAATGAAGAATAATGCACGGCATCACGCAGTTTGAATGGGTTGGATTACTTGTATGCTTTGTCGTATCTATTTCTACCTAAAATTTGTCACAGTATAGAAAATTGAGCTAGCTTAACGTGGACATTGGATTCGTGTCATTCAGAGCTCTAAATCAAAAGTTACGGACGATTTAGTGTGGACATGTAAAGTTGATCGGCCACTTAAAGTGATCATTCTAAACCGATCATTGGTGCTCACTAAGTAAAGGCTTAGGAATGAAGCATAAGGCATGGTATCACGCTGTTTGGGATAGATTGGATTACTTGGACGCTTTGTTTTATCTACTTCTATCTCAAATTTTGTCACAATATAGAATATAAAACTAGCTTAATGTGGGTATTGGACTCGTGTCATTCGGAGCTATGAATCATAAGTTATGGACGATTTAGTGTAGACATATTAAGTTGAGCGGCCAGTTAAAGTGATCATTCTAAACTGATCATTGTTGCTCATTACGTAAAGGCTTATAAATGAAGCATCACGCAGTTCGGGATAGATTGGATTACTTCGACGCTTTGTCATCTTTTTTTCTGTCCCAAATTTTGTCACAATATAGAAAATTGAGCTAGATTAAAGTGGACATTGGACTCGTGTCATTCAGAGCTTTAAATCAAAAGTTATGGCCGATTTCGCTTTAAACCAAATTTTGTCACAATATAGAAAATTGAGGTAGCTTAACGTTGACATTGGATTCGTGTCATTCTGAGCTCTAAATCAAAAGTTACGAACGATTTAGTGTTGACATGTCAAGTTGATCTGCCTGTTAAAATGATCATTCTAAACTCATCATTGGTGCTAATTGCGTAAAAGCTTATAAACGAAGAAGAATGCATGGCATCACGCAGTTTGGGATGGATTGGATTACTTGAACGCTTTGTCTAAAATTGTGTCACAATATAGAAATTTGAGCCAGTTTAATGTGGACATTGTATTCATGTCATTCTGAACCCGAAATCAAAAGTTACAAATGATTTAGTGTGGATATGTCAAATTGATCGGCCAGATAAAATGATAATTAAACTGATCATTAGTGCTCTTTGAGTAAAGGCTTACAAATGAAGCATAATGGATGGCATCACAATGTTTTGGATAGATTGGATTACTTGAACACTTTGTCGTATCTATTTCGGTCTCAAACTTGGTACAATATTGAAAATTGAGCTAGCTTAATGTGGGCATTGGATTCGTGTATTTTTGAGCTATAAATCAAAAGTTATGGATGATTGCGTACGGACTTGTCAAGTTGATCGGCTAGTTAAGTTGATCATTCTAAACTGATCATTTGTGCTAATTAAGTGAAGGCTTATAAATGAATCATAAAGCAAGGCATCACGCATTTTGGGATAGATTGGATTACTTCAACGTTTTGTCCTCTCTATTTCTATATTAAATTTTGTCAAAATATAGAAAATTAAGCTAATTTAACGTGGGCATTGGATTGGTGTCATTTTAAGCCCTAAATCAAAACTTACAAATGATTTATTGTGGACATGTCAAGTTGATCGGCCAGTTAAAGTGATCATTCTAAACTGATCATTGGTGCACATGGAGTAAAAGCTTATAAATGAAGTATAATGCATGGCATAAGACAGTTTTAGCTAGATTGGATTAGTTGGACGCTTTGTCTTATCTTTTTTTGTCTCAAATTTTGCTACAATATAGAAAATTGAGCTAGCTTAGCGTGGGCATTGGATTCATGTTTTTCTCAGCTATAAATCAAAAGTTACGACGATTTAGTGTAGACATGTCAAGTTGAACGGCCAGTTACAAGGATCGTTCTAAACAGATCATTTGTGCTCATTGAGTAAAAGCTTATAAATAAAGCATAGTGCATGGCATCACGCAGAATTGGATAGACAAGACTACTTGAATGCGTTGTTGTATCTTGTGTTGTCTCAAATTATATCAAAATATAGAAATTTGAACTAGCTTAATGTGGGCATTGGATTCGTCCCATTCTGAGCTATAAATCAAAAGTCACGGACGATTTAATGCAGGCATGTCAAGTTGATTTGCCAGTTAAAACGATCATTCTAAACTAGTCATTGGTGCTCATTGAGTAAAAGCTTATAAACGAAGAATATTGCATGACATCACATAGTTTGGGATCCATTGGATTACCTGGATGCATTGTCGTATCTATTTCTGTCTCACAGTTTGTCACAATTGAGAAACTTGAGCTAGCATAACGTGGGCATTGGATTAGTGTCATTCGGAGCTCTAAATTAAAAGTTATGGACCATTTACTGCTGACATCTCAAGTTGATGGGCCAGTTAAAGTGATCATTCTAACCTGATCATTCGTGCGCATTGAGTAAAGGCTTATAAATGAAGCATAATGCATGGCATCACACAGTTCTTGGATAGATTGGATTAATTGGATGCTTTTTGTCTCTATTTCTATATAACATTTTGTCAAAATATAGAAAATTTACCTAGCTTAACGTGGGCATTGGATTCGTGTCATTCTAAGCTCAAAATCAAAAGTTACGGACGATTTAGTGCGGACATGTCAAGTTGGTCGGCCAGTTAATATGATTATTCTAAACTGATCATTGGTGCTTATTGAGCAAAAGCATATAAATGAATCATAAAACATGGCATCACGCATTTTGGGATAGATTAGATTACTTGGACGCTTTGTCGTCTCGATTTCAATCTCAAATTTTGTCAAAATATAGATAATAATAGCTTAACGTGGGCATTGGATTTGTGTCATTCTAATCTCTAAATCAAAAGTTACAGACGATTTAGTGTGGATACGTCATGTTGCTCGTCCAGTTAAAGTGATCACTCTAAGTTGATCATTGGTGCTTATTGAGTAAAGGCATATAATTGAATCATAATGCATGGCATTAGACAGTTTTGGACGCATTTTCGTATCTATTTCGGTCTCAAATTTTGTTACCGTATACAAACTTGAGCACGCTTAACGTGGGCATTGGATTCGTGTCATTTTGAGCACTAAATCAATGCGGACGATTTAGTGCGGACATGTCTAGTTGATTGGTGCTCATTAAGTAAAGTCTTATGAATGAAACCTAAAGCATGACATCAAGCAGTTTGGATAGATTGGATTACTTGGACGCTTTCTCGACTCTATTTCTATCTCAAATTCTCTCAAAATATAGAAAATTGATATAGCTCAATGTTGGCATTGGATTCGTGTCATTCTGAGCTCTAAATCAAAAGTTACGGACGATTTAGTGCGTACATGTCAAGTTTATCGTCCAATTAATATGATTATTCTAAACTGATCATTGGTGCTCATTGAGTCAGGACTTATAAATGAAGCATAATGCATGGCATCATGCAGTTTTGGATAGAATGGATTACTTGGACGCTTTGTCATATCTAGTTCTGTGTCAAATTTTGTCACAATATAGAAAATTGAACTAGCTTAATGTGGACATTGGATTGGTGTCATTCTGAGCTATAAATCAAAAGTTACAGACGATTTATTGCAGAAATGTCAAGTTGATCGGCCAGTCAAAAGGATCATTCAAAACTAGTCATGGGTGCTCATTGAGTAAAAGCTTATAAATGAAGAAAAATGCATGGCGTCACGTAGTTTGGGATCGATTGGATTACTTGGATGCTTTGTCGTATCTATTTCTGTCTCAAAGTTTTTTACACTATAGAAATTTGAGCAAGCTTAATGTGGGCATTGGATTCGTGTTATTCTGAGGTATAAATCAAAAGTTACGTACGATAGAGTGCGGACATGTCAAATTGATCGGCCAGTTAAAGTGATCATTCTGAACAGATCCTTGGCGCTCATAAAGTAAAGGCTTATAAATGAAGCATAAAGCATGGCATCACGCATTTTGGGATATATTGGATTACTTGGACTCTTTTTCGTCTCAATTTCAATATTAAATTTAGTCAAAAATATAGAAAATTGAGCTAGCTGAACTTGGGCCTTGGATTTGTGTAATTTTAAGCCAAAATTCAAAAGTTAGGAATGATTTAGGGCGGAAAATTTAAGTTGATCGGCTAGTTAAACTGATCATTCTAAACGGATCATTGGTGCACATTGAGTAAAGGCTTATAAATGGCATCACAGAGTTTTAGATATATTGGATTACTTGGACGCTTGGTCGTATCTATTTTGTCTCAAATTTTGTTAAAATATTGAAAATATAGCTAGCTTAACGTGGGCATTGGATTCATGTCATTCTGAGCTCTAAATCAATGCGGACGATTTAGTGCGGACATATCAAGTTGATTGGCCAGTTAAAGTGATCATTCTAAACTAATCATTGGTGCTCATTAAGTAAAGGCTTATAAATGAAGCATAAAGCAAGGCATCACACCTTTTATGATAAATTGGATTAGTTGGATGCTTTTCCGTCTCTATTTCAATATTATATTTAGTCAAAAATATAGAAAATTGAGGTAGCTTAACGTGGGCAATAGATTCGTGTCATTCTGAGCTCTAAATCAAAAGTTAAGGACGAATTAGTGTGGACCTGTCAAGTTGATCGGTCAGTTAATCTTATTATTCTAAACTGAACAATGGTGCTCATTGAGTCAAGGCTTATAAATGAAGCATAATGCATGGTATCACGTAGTTTGGGATTGATTGGATTATTTCGACGCTTTGTCGTATCTAGTTTTATCTCAAATTTTGTCACAATATAGAAAATTAAACTATCTTAATGTGGACATTGGATTCGTGTCATTCTGAGCTATAAATCAAAAGTTATGGACGAATTAGGGCGAGCATGTCAAGTTGATCGGCAAGTTAAAAGGATCATTATAAACTTATCATTGGTGCTCATTGAGTAAAAGCTTATAAATGAAGAATAATGCATGGCATCACGTATTTTGGGATCGATTGGATTACTTGGACGCTTTGTCGTATCTATTTTTGTCTCAAAGTTTGTCACAATATAGAAAATTGAGCTAGCTTAACGTGGGCACTAGATTCGTGTGTTTCAGAGCTCTAAATCGAAAGTTACAGACCATTTAGTGCGGACATGTCAAGTTGATCGGCCGTTAATGTGATCATTCTAAACTGATCATTGGTTCGCATTGAGTAAAGGCTTATAAATGAAGCATAATGCACGGCATCACACAGTTTTAGATAGATTGGATTACTTGGACGCTTTGTCGTATCTATCTTATCTCAAATTTAGTTACAATATTGAAAATATAGCTAGCTTAAAGTGGGCATTGGATTCATGTCATTCTTAGCTCTAAAAAATGCGGACGATTTAGTGCGGACATATCAAGTTGACTGGCCAGTTAAAGTGATCATTCTAAACTAATCTTTGGTGCTCATTAAGTAAAGGATTATAAATGAAGCATAAAACATGGCATCAAGCAGTTTAGATAGATAGGATTACTTGGAAGCTTTGTCGTCATTATTTCTATCTAAAATTCTATCAAAATATTCAAAATTGAGCTAGCTTAAAGTGGGCATTGGATTCATGTCATTTTGAGCTCTAAATCAAAAGTTACAAACGATTTAGTGCGAACATGTCAAGTTGATTGGCCTGTTAATATGATTATTCTAAACTGATCATTGGTGCTCAGTGAGTCAAGGCTTATAAATGAAGCATAATTCATGGCATCACGCAGTTTGAGATAGATTGGATTACTTGGATGATTTTTCATACCTAGTTTTGTCTCAAATTTTGTCACAATATAGAAAATTGAACTAGCTTAATGTGGGCATTGGATTCGTGACACTCTGAGTTGTAAATCAAAAGTTATGGACGATTTAGTGCGGACATTTTGAGTTGATCGGCCAGTTAAAGTGATCATTCTAAACTTATCATAGGTGCTCATAAAGTAAAGGCTTATAAACGAAGCATAAAGCAAGGCATCACACATTTGGGGATCGATTGGATTAGTTGGATGCTTTGCCGTCTCTATTTCTATATTAAATTTAGTAAAAAATATAGAAAATTGAGCTAGGTTAACGTGGGCATTAGATTCGTTTCATTCTGAGCTATAAATCAAAAGTTACGGACGAATTAGAGCGGATATGTCAAGTTGATCGGCCAGTTAATCTGATTATTCTAAATTGAAAAATGGTGCTCATTGAGTCAAGGCTTATAAATGAAGCATAATGCATGGTATCACGTAGTTTGCGATTGATTGGATACTTCGACACTTTTTCATATCTAGTTTTATCTCAAATTTTGTCACAATATAGAAACTTAAACTATCTTCATGTGGGCATTGGATTCGTGTCATTCCGAGCTATAAATCAAAAGTTATGGACGAATTAGTGAAAACATGTCAAGTTGATCGGCAAGTTAAAACGATCATTATAAACTTATCATTGGTGCTCATTGAGTAAAAGCTTATAAATGAAAAATAATGCATGGTGTCACATAGTTTGGGATCAATTGGATTACTTGGACGATTTGTCGTATCTATTTTTGCCTCAAAGTTTGTCACAATATAAAAAAATGAGCTAGCTTAACGTGGGCGCTGGATTCGTGAGTTTCTGAGCTCTAAATCAGAAGTTACGTACAATTTAGTGCGGATATGTCAAGTGGATCGGCCGTTAAAGTGATCATTCTAAACTGATCATTGGTGCGCATTGAGTAAAGGCTTATAAATGAAGCATAATGCATGGAATAATACAGTTTTAGATAGATTGTATAACTTGGAGGCTTTGTCGTATCTATTTTGTTTCAAATTTTGTTACAATATTGAAAATATAGCTAACTTAAAGTGGGCATTGGATTCATGTCATTTTGAGCTCTAAATCAATACAGACGATTTAGTGCGGACATATCAAGTTGATTGGCCAGTTAAAGTGATCATTCTAAACTAATCATTGGTGCTCATTAAGTAAAGGATTAAAAATGAAGCATAAACCATGGCATCTAGTAGTTTAGATAGATTTGATTATTTGGAAGCTTTGTCCTCATTATTTCTATCTCAAATTCTAACAAAACATTGAAAATTGAGCAAGCTTAACGTGGGCATTGGATTAATGTCATTCTGAGCTCTAAATCAAAAGTTACGAACGATTTAGTGCGAATATGTCAAGTTGATTGGCCTGTTAATATGATTATTCTAAACTGATCATTGGTGCTCAGTGAGTCAAGGCTTATAAATGAAGCATAATTCATGGCATCACGCAGTTTGATATAGATTGGATTACTTTGATGATTTGTCATACCTAGTTTTGTCTCAAATTTTGTCACAATATAGAAAATTGAACTAGCTTAATGTGGGCATTGGATTCGTGACATTCTGAGTTGTAAATCAAAAGTTATGGACGATTTAGTGCGGACATTTCAAGTTGATCGGCCAGTTATAGTGATCATTCTAAATTTATCATAGGTGCTCATTAAGTAAAGGCTTATAGACGAAGCATAAAGCAAGGCATCACACATTTGGGGATAGATTGGATTAGTTGGATGCTTTGCCGTCTCTATTTCTATATTAAATTTAGTCAAAAATATAGAAAATTGAGCTAGGTTAACGTGGGCACTAGATTCGTGTTATTCTGAGCTATAAATCAAAAGTTACGGACGAATTAGAGCAGACATGTCAAGTTGATCGGCCAGTTAATCTGATTATTCTAAATTGAACAATGGTGCTCATTGAGTCAAGGCTTATAAATGAAGCATAATGCATGGTATCACGTAGTTTGGGATTGATTGGATACTTCGATACTTTGTCGTATCTAGTTTTATCTCCAATTTTGTCACAATATAGAAAATTAAACGATCTTCATGTGGGCATTGGATTCGTGTCATTGTGAGCTATAAATCAAAAGTTATGGACGAATTAGTGAAAACATGTCAAGTTGATTGGCAAGTTAAAAGGATCATTATAAACTTATCATTAGTGCTCATTGAGTAAAAGCTTATAAATGAAAAATATTGCATGGCGTCACATAGTTTGGGATCAATTGGATTACTTGGACGCTTTATCGTATCTATTTTTGCCTCAAAGTTTGTCACAATATAAAACATTGAGCTAGCTTAACGTGGGCACTGGATTCGTGAGTTTCTGTGCTCTAAATCAGAAGTTACGTACCATTTAGTGCGGATATGTAAAGTGGATCGGCCGTTAAAGTGATCATTCTAAACTGATCATTGGTGCGCATTGAGTAAAGGCTTATAAATGAAGCATAATGCATGGCATCATACAGTTTTAGATAGATTGTATAACTTGGAGGCTTTGTCGTATCTATTTTGTCTCAAATTTTGTTACAATATTGAAAATATAGCTAGCTTAAAGTGGGCATTGGATTCATGTCACTTTGAGCTCTAAATCAATACGGACGATTTAGTTCGGACATATCAAGTTGATTGGCCAGTTAAAGTGATCATTCTAAACTAATCATTGGTCCTCATTAAGTAAAGGATTAAAAATGAAGCATAAACCATGGCATCAAGTAGTTTAGATAGATTTGATTATTTGGAAGCTTTGTCGTCATTATTTCTATCTCAAATTCTATCAAAATATTGAAAATTGAGCTAGCTTAACGTGGGCATTGGATTAATGTCATTCTGAGCTCTAAATCAAAAGTGACAAACGATTTAGTGCGAATATGTCAAGTTGATTGGCCTGTTAATATGATTATTCTAAACTGATCATTGGTGCTCAGTGAGTCAAGGCTTATAAATGAAGCATAATTCATGGCATCACGCAGTTTGAGATAGATTGGATTACTTGGATGATTTGTCATACCTAGTTTTGTCTCAAATTTTGTCACAATATAGAAAATTGAACTAGCTTAATGTGGCATTGGATTCGTGACATTCTGAGTCGTAAATCAAAAGTTATGGACGATTTAGTGCGGACATTTCAAGTTGATTGGCCAGTTAAAGTATTCATTCTAAACTTATCATAGGTGCTCATTAAGTAAAGGCTTATAAACAAAGCATAAAGCAAGGCATCACACATTTGGGGATAGATTGGATTAGTTGGATGCTTTGCCGTCTCTATTTCTATATTAAATTTAGTCAAAAATATAGAAAATTGAGCTAGGTTAACGTGGGTATTAGATTCGTGTCATTCTGAGCTATAAATCAAAAGTTACAGACGAATTAGAGCGGACATGTCAAGCTGATCGGCCAGTTAATCTGATTATTCTAAATTGAACAATGGTGCTCATTGAGTCAAGGCTTATAAATGAAGCATAATGCATGGGATCACGTAGGATGGGATTGATTGGATACTTCGACACTTTGTCGTATCTAGTTTTATCTCAAATTTTGTCACAATATAGAAAATTAAACTATCTTCATGTGGGCATTCGATTTGTGTCATTCTGAGCTATAAATCAAAAGTTATGGACGAATTAGTGAAAACATGTCAAGTTGATCGGCAAGTTAAAAGGATCATTATAAACTTATCATTGGTGCTCATTGAGTAAAAGCTTATAAATGAAAAATAATGCATGGCGTCACATAGTTTGGGATCAATTGGATTACTTGAACGCTTTGTCGTATCTATTTTTGCCTCAAAGTTTGTCACAATATAAAAAATTGAGCTAGCTTAACGTGGGCACTGGATTCGTGAGTTTCTGAGCTCTAAATCAGAAGTTACGTACCATTTAGTGCGGATATGTCAAGTGGATCGGCCGTTAAAGTGATCATTCTAAACTGATCATTGGTGCGCATTGAGTAAAGGCTTATAAATGAAGCATAATGCATGGCATCATACAGTTTTAGATAGATTGTATAACTTGGAGGCTTTGTCGTATCTATTTTGTCTCAAATTTTGTTACAATATTGAAAATATAGCTAGCTTAAAGTGGGCATTGGATTCATGTCATTTTGAGCTCTAAATCAATACGGACGATTTAGTGCGGACATATCAAGTTGATTGGCCAGTTAAAGTGATCATTCTAAACTAATCATTGGTGCTCATTAAGTAAAGGATTAAAAATGAAGCATAAACCATGGCATCAAGTAGTTTAGATAGATTTGATTATTTGGAAGCTTTGTCGTCATTATTTCTATCTCAAATTCTATCAAAATATTGAAAATTGAGCTAGCTTAACGTGGGCATTGGATTAATGTCATTCTGAGCTCTAAATCAAAAGTTACGAACGATTTAGTGCGAATATGTCAAGTTGATTGGCATGTTAATATTATTATTCTAAACTGATCATTGGTGCTCAGTGAGTCAAGGCTTATAAATGAAGCATAATTCATGACATCACGCAGTTGGAGATATATTGGATTACTTGGACGATTTGTCATACCTAGTTTTGTCTCAAATTTTGTCACAATATAGAAAATTGAACTAGCTTAATGTGGGCATTGGATTCGTGACATTCTGAGTTGTAAATCAAAAGTTATGGACGATTTAGTGCGGACATTTCAAGTTGATCGGCCAGTTAAAGTGATCATTCTAAACTTATCATAGGTGCTCATTAAGTAAAGGCTTATAAACGAAGCATAAAGCAAGGCATCACACATTTGGGGATAGATTGGATTAGTTGGATGCTTTGCCGTCTCTATTTCTATATTAAATTTAGTCAAAAATATAGAATATTGAGCTAGGTTAACGTGGGTATTAGATTCGTGTCATTCTGAGCTATTAATCAAAAGTTACAGACGAATTAGAGCGGACATGTCAAGTTGATCGGCCAGTTAATCTGATTATTCTAAATTGAACAATGGTGCTCATTGAGTCAAGGCTTATAAATGAAGCATAATGCATGGTATCACGTAGTTTGGGATTGCTTGGATACTTTGACACTTTGTCGTATCTAGTTTTATCTCAAATTTTGTCACAATATAGAAAATTAAACTATCTTCATGTGGGCATTCGATTCGTGTCATTCTGAGCTATAAATCAAAAGTTATGGCCGAATTAGTGAAAACATTTCAAGTTGATCGGCAAGTTAAAAGGATCATTATAAACTTATCATTGGTGCTCATTGAGTAACAGCTTATAAATGAAAAATAATGCATGGCGTCACATAGTTTGGGATCAATTGGATTACTTGAACGCTTTGTCGTATCTATTTTTGCCTCAAAGTTTGTCACAATATAAAAAATTGAGCTAGCTTAACGTGGGCACTGGATTCGTGAGTTTCTGAGCTCTAAATCAGAAGTTACGTACCATTTAGTGCGGATATGTCGAGTGGATCGGCCGTTAAAGTGATCATTCTAAACTGATCATTGGTGCGCATTGAGTAAAGGCTTATAAATGAAGCATAATGGATGGCATCATACAGTTTTAGATAGATTGTATAACTTGGAGGCTTTGTCGTATCTATTTTGTCTCAAATTTTGTTACAATATTGAAAATATAGCTAGCTTAAACTAGGCATTGGATTCATGTCATTTTGAGCTCTAAATCAATACGGACGATTTAGTGCGGACATATCAAGTTGATTGGGCAGTTAAAGTGATCATTCTAAACTAATCATTGGTGCTCATTAAGTAAATGATTATAGATGAAGCATAAACCATGGCATCAAGTAGTTTAGATAGATTTGATTATTTGGAAGCTTTGTCGTCATTATTTCTATCTCAAATTCTATCAAAATATTGAAAATTGAGCTAGCTTAACGTGGGCATTGGATTAATGTCATTCTGAGCTCTAAATCAAAAGTTATGAATGATTTAGTGCGAATATGTCAAGTTGATTGGCATGTTAATATGATTATTCTAAACTGATCGTTGGTGCTTAGTGAGTCAAGGCTTATAAATGAAGCATAATTCATGACATCACGCAGTTTGAGATAGATTGGATTACTTGGACGATTTGTCGTACCTAGTTTTATCTCAAATTTGGTCACAATATAGAAAATTGAATTAGCTTTATGTGGGCATTGGATTCGTGACATTCTGAGCTGTAAATCAAAAGTTAGGGACGATTTAGTGCCGAAATGTCAAGTTGATCGGCCAATTAAAGTGATCATTCTAAACTTATCATAGGTGCTCATTAGGTAAAGGCTTATAAATGAAGCATAAAGCAAGGAATCACACAATATCGGATAGATTAGATTAGTTGGAAGCTTTGCTGTCTCTTTTTCTATGTTAAATTTAGTAAAAAATATAGAAAATTGAGCTAGCTTAACGTGGCATTGGATTCGTGTCATTCGGAGCTCTAACACAAAAGTTACGGACAAATTAGGGCGGATATGTCAAGTTGATCAGCCAGTTAATCTGATTATTCTAAATTGAACAATGGTGCTCATTGAGTCAAGGCTTTTAAATGAAGCATAATGCATGGCATCATACAGTTTTAGATAGATTGGATTACCTGTACGCTTTGTCGTATCTATTTTGTCTCAAATTTTGTGACAATAATGAAAATATAGCTAGCTTAAAGTGGGCATTGAATTCATGTCATTCTGAGCTCTAAATCAATGCGGACGATTTAATGCGGACATATCAATTTGATTGGCCAGTTAAAGTGATCATTCTAAACTAATCATTGGTGCTCATTAAGTAAGGGATTATAAATGAAGCATAAAGCATGGCATCAAGCTGTTTAGATAGATTGGATTACTTGGAAGCTTTGTCGTCATTATTTCTATCTCAAATTCTATCAAAATATTGAAAATTGAGCTAGCTTAACGTGGGCATTGGACTCATGTCATTCAGAGCTCTAAATCAAAAGTTACGAAGGATTTAGTGCGAACATGTCAAGTTGATCGGCCTGTTAATATGATTATTCTAAACTGATCATTGGTGCTCAGTGAGTCAAGGCTTATAAATGAAGCATAATTCATGACATCACACAGTTTGAGATAGATTGGATTACTTGGACGATTTGTCCTACCTAGTTTTGTCTCAAATTTGGTCACAATATAGAAAATTGAACTAGTTTAACGTGGGCATTGGATTAATGTCATTCTGAGCTCTAAATCAAAAGTTACGAATGATTGAGTGCGGACATGTCAAGTTGATCGGCCTGTTAATATGATTATTCTAAACTGATCATTGGTGCTCAGTGAGTCAAGGCTTATAAATGAAGCATAATTCATGACATCACGCAGTTTGAGATTGGATTACTTGGACGATTTGTCATACCTAGTTTTGTCTCAAATTTGGTCACAATATAGAAATTGAGCTAGCTTAACGTGGGCATTGGATTCGTGTCATTCGGAGCTCTAATACAAAAGTGACGGACGAATTAGTGCGGATATGTCAAGTTGATCGGCCAGTTAATCTGATTATTCTAAATTGAACAATGGTGCTCATTGAGTCAATGCTTATAAATGAAGCATAATGCATGGTATCACGTAGTTTGGGATTGATTGGATTACTTCGACACTTTGTCGTAACTAGTTTTATCTCAAATTTTGTCACAATATGGAAAATTAAATTTCTTAATGTGGACATTGGATTCGTGTCATTCTGAGCTATAAATCAAAAGTTATGGACGAATTAGTGCAAACATGTCAAGTTGATCGGCAAGTTAAAAGGATCATTATAAACTTATCATTGGTGCTTATTGAGTAAAAGCTTATAAATGAAAAATAATGCATGGCGTCAAATAGTTTGGGATCAATTAGATTACTTGGACGCTTTGTCGTATCTATTTTTGCCTCAAAGTTTGTCACAATATAAAAAATTGAGCTAAGTTAACGTGGGCGCTGGATTCGTGTGTTTCTGAGCTCTAAATCAAAAGTTACGTACCATTTAGTGCGGATATCTCAAGTGGATCGGTCGTTAAAGTGATCATTCTAAACTGATCATTGGTGCGCATTGAGTAAAGGCTTATAAATGAAGCATAATGCATGGCATCATACAGTTTTAGATAGATTGGATTACTTGGACGCTTTGTCGTATCTATTTTGTCTCAAATTTTGTTACAATATTGAAAATATAGCTAGCTTAAAGTGGGCATTGGATTCATGTCATTCTGAGCTCTAAATCAATGTGGACGATTTAATGCGGACATATCAAGTTGATTGGCCAGTTAAAGTGATCATTCTAAACTAATCATTCGTGCTCATTAAGTAAAGGATTATAAATGAAGCATAAAGCATGGCATCAAGCTGTTTAGATAGATTGGATTACTTGGAAACTTTGTCGTCATTATTTCTATCTCAAATTCTCTCAAAATATTGAAAATTGAGCTAGCTTAACGTGGGCATTGGATTCATGTCATTCTGAGCTCTAAATCAAAAGTTACGGACGATTTAGTGCAAACATGTCAAGTTGATCGGCCTGTTAATATGATTATTCTAAACTGATCATTGGTGCTCAGTGAGTCAATGCATATAAATGAAGCATAATTCATGCCATCACGCAGTTTGCGATAGATTGGATTACTTGGACGATTTGTCGTACCTAGTTTTGTCTCAAATTTTGTCACAATATAGAAAATTGAACTAGCTTAATGTGGGTATTGGATTCGTGACATTCTGAGCTGTAAATCATAAGTTATGGACAATTTAGTACAGAAATGTCAAGTTGATCGGCCAGTTAAAGTAATCATTCTAAACTTATCATAGGTGCTCATTACGTAAAGGCTTATAAATGAAGCATAAAGCAAGGCATCACACATTTTGGGATAGAATGGATTAGTTGGATGCTTTGCTGTCTCTATTTCTATATTAAATTTACTCAAAAATATAGAAAATTGAGCTAGCTTAACGTGGGCATTGAATTCGTGTCATTCTGAGCTCTAAATCAAAGGTTACGGACGAATTAGTGCGGAAAAGTCAAGTTGATCGGCCAGTTAATTTGATTATTCTAAATTGAACAATGGTGCTCATTGAGTCAAGGCTTGTAAATGAAGCATAATGCATGGTATCACGTAGTTTGGGATTGATTGAGTTATTTCGACGCTTTGTCGTATCTAGTTTTATCTAAAATTTTTTCACAATACAGAAAATGAAACTATCTTAATGTGGGCATTGGATTCATGTCATTCTGAGCTATAAATCAAACGTTATGGACGAATTAGTGCAAACATGTCAAGTTGATTGGCAAGTTAAAAGGATCATTCTAAACTTATCATTGGTGCTCATTGAGTAAAACCTTATAAATGAAGAATAATACATGGCGTCACGTAGTTTGGGATCGATTGGATTACTTGGACGATTGTTCGTATCTATTTTTGTCTCAAAGTTTGTCACAATATAGAAAATTGAGCTAGCTTAACGTGGGTACTGAATTCGTGTGTTTCTGAGCTCTAAATTGAGAGTTACAGACCATTTAGTGCGGACATGTCAAGTTGATCGGCCGTTAAAGTGATCATTCTAAACTGATCATTGGTGCGCATTGAGTAAAGGCTTATAAATGAAGCATAATGCATGGCATCACACAGTTTTAGATAGATTGGATTACTTGTACGCTTTGTCGTATCTATTTTGTCTCAAATTTTGTGACAATATTGAAAATATAGCTAGCTTAAAGTGGGCATTGGATTCATGTCATTCTGAGCTCTAAATCAATGCGGACGATTTAGTGCGGACATATCAAGTTGATTGGCCAGTTAAAGTGATCATTCTAAACTAATCATTGGTGCTCATTAAGTAAAGGATTATAAATGACGCATAAAGCATGGCATCAAGCAGTTTAGATAGATTGGATTATTTGGAAGCTTTGTCGTCATTATTTCAATCTCAAATTCTATGAAAATATTGAAAATTGAGCTAGCTTAACGTGGGCATAGGATTCATGTCATTCTGAGCTTTAAATCAAAAGTTACGAACGATTTAGTGCGAACATGTCAAGTTGATCGGCCTGTTAATATGATTATTCTAAACTGATCATTGGTGCTCAGTGAGTCAAGGCTTATAAATGAAGCATAATTCATGGCATCACACTGTTTGAGATAGATTGGATTACTTGAACGATTTGTCGTACCTAGTTTTGTCTCAAACTTTTTCACAATATAGAAATTTGAACTAGTTTAATGTGGGCATTGGATTCGTGACATTCTGAGCCATAAATCAAAAGTTATGGACGATTTAGTGCGGAAATGTCAAGTTGATCGGCCAGTTAAAGTGATCATTCTAAACTTATCATAGGTGCTCATTAAGTAAAGACTTATAAACGAAGCATAAAGCAAAGCATCACACATTTTGGAATAGATTGGATTAGTTGGATTCTTTGCCGTCTCTATTACTATATTAAATTTAGTAAAAAATATAGAAAATTGAGCTAGTTTAACGTGGGCATTGGATTCATGTCATTCGGAGCTCCAAATCAAAAGCTACGGACGAATTAGTGCGGACATGTCAAGTTGATCGGCCAGTTAATCTGATTATTCTAAATTGAACAATGGTGCTCATTGAGTCAAGGCTTATAAATGAAGCATAATGCATGGTATCACCTAGTCCGGGATTGATTAGATTACTTCGACGCTTTGTCGTATCTAGTTTTATCTCAAATTTTGTCACAATATAGAAAATTGAACTATCTTAACATGGGCATTGGATTCGTGTCATTCTGATCTCTTAATCAAAAGTTACGGATGATTTAGTGCGGACACTACAAGTTGATCGGCCAGTTAAAGTGATCATTGTAAACTGATCATTGGTGATGATTCAGTAAAGGCTTATAAATGAAGGATAATGCATGGCATCACACAGTTTTGGGATAGATTGATTACTTGGACGCTTTGTCGTATCTATTTCTGTCTCCAATTTTGTATATTATAGAAAATCGATCTAGCTTAACATGGGCATTCAATTCGTGTCATTTTAAGCTCTAAATCAAAAGTTACGGATGATTTAGTGTGAAAATGTCAAGTTGATCAGCCAATTAAGATGATCATTCTAAACTGATCATTGGTGCTCATTGAGTAAAATCCTATGAATGAAGAATAATGCATGACATCACGCAGTATGGGTAGGATTGGATTACTTGTACGATTTGTTGTATCTCTTTATGTATCAAACTTTGTCACAATATTGAAAATTGAGCTAGCTTAACAGAGACATTGGATTCGTGTCATTTTGAGCTCTAAATCAAAAGTTACTAACTATTTAGTGTGGTTATGTCAAGTTGATCGGATAGTTAAAGTGATCATTCTAAACTGATCACTCGTGCTCATTAAGTAAAGGCTTATAAATGAAGCATAATGCATGTCACCACACAGTTTGGGATAGATTGGATAACTTGGACGCTTTGCCATATCTAGTTATGTCTCAAATATTATCACAATATAAAAAATTGAACTAGTTTAATGTGGGCAATTGTTTGTTGTCATTCTGAGCTATAAATCAAAAGTTATGGACGATATAGTGCTGACATTTCAAGGTGATCGGCCAGTAAAAATGATAATTCTAAACTGATCTTTGCTGCTCATTGAGTAAAGGCTGATAAATGAAGCATAATCCAAGGCATCACACAATTTTAGATAGATTGGGTTACTTTAATGCTTATAGTATCTATTTCGGTCTCAAATTTTGTCACAATATAGAAAATTGAGCTAGCTTAACGTGGACATTGGATTCATGTCATTTTGAGCTCTAAATCAGAAGTTACAAGGGATTTAGTGTGGACATGTCAAGTTGATCGGCCAATTAAAGTGATCATTCTAAACTGATCATTGGTGCTCATTAAGTAAATGCAAATAAATGAAGCATAAGGCATGGCATAGCGCTGTTTGGGATAGAATGGATTATTTGGACGCTTTGTTGTATCTAGTTCTGTCTCAAAATATTGTCACAATATATAAAATTGAACTAGGTTAATGTGGGTAATTGATTCGTGTAATTCTGATCTATTAATCAAAAGTTATGGACGATTTAGTTCAAACATGTCAAGTTGATTGGCCAATTGAAATGATCATTCTATACTGATCATTGGTGCTCATTAAGTAAAGGCTTATAAATGAGGCATAAAGCATGGCATCCCATATTTTGGGAGAGTTTGGATTACTTTGATGCTTTGTCATCTCTATTTCTATCTCAAATTATGTCAAAATATACAAAATTGAGCTAGCTTAACGTGGGCATTGGATTCGTGTAATTCTGACCTCTAAATCAAAAGTTACAAACGATTTATTGTGGATATGTCAAGTTGATTAGCCTGTTAAAGTGATAATTCTAAATTGATCATTGGTGCTCATTCAGTCAAGGCATATAAATGAATCATAATGCATGGCATCACAGAGTTTTGGATAGATTTGATTACCTGGATGCATTGTTGTATCTATTTAAGTCTCAAATTTTGTTACCATATAGAAAATTGAGCTAGCTTAACGTGGACATTGGATTCTTATCATTCTGAGCTCTAAATCTAAAGTTGCGGACGATTTAGAGTGGACATGTCAAGTTGCTCGGCCTGTTAAAAGGATCATTCTAAACTGATCATTGGTGCCCATAGAGTAAAAGCTTATGAATGAAGAATAATGAATGGCGTAACGTAGTTTGGGATGGATTGGATTACTTGGACGCTTTGTCGTATCTATTTCTGTCTCAAATTTTGTCATATTATAGGAATTGAGCTAGCTTAAAGTGGGCATTGGATTTTTGTCATTTTAAGCTCTAAATAAAAAGTTACGGACGATTTAGTGCGGATATGTCAAGTTTATCGGCCAGTTAAAGTGATGCTTCTAAACTGATCATTGTGCTCATTGAGTAAAGGCTTGTAAATGAAGCATATTTCATGGCATCACACAATTTTAGATAGATTGGATCACTTGGATGCTTTGTCGTATCTATTTCTGTCTCTAATTTTGTCACAATATAGAAAATTAAGTTAGCTTAACGTGGACATTGGATTCGTGTCATTCTGAGCTCTAAATCAAAAGTTACGACAGATTTAGTGTGGAAATGTCAAGTTGATCGGCCAATTAAAGTGATCATTCTAAACTGATCATTGGTCCTCATTAACTAAAGGCTAATAAATGAAGCATAAGGCATGGCATCACGATGTTTTGGATATTGGATTACTTGGACGCATTGTTGTATCTATTTCTAACTCAAATTTTGTCAGAATATAGAAAATGAACTAGCTTAATGTGGGTATTTGATTCGTGTAATTCTGAGCGATAAATAAAAGGTTATGGACGATTTATTACCGACATGTCAAGTTTATTGGCCAGTTAAAATGATCATTCTAAATTGATCATAGGTGCTCATTAAGTAAAGGCTTATAAATGAAACATAAAGCATGGCGTCACGCATTTTGGAATAGTTTGGATTACTTTGACCCTTTGTCCTCCCTATTACTATCTCAAATTTTCTCAAAATCTAGAAACTTGCGCTAGCTTAATGTGGGTATGTGATACAAGTCTCGATTCAAGGCTTATATGCGCGTGGGCTGTTTGGAGAAGGTTAGGTGAGAAACTCGACCTTAGACTTCTTGGATAGGGGTTTTTGGGTTGGTATTTCATGGAAGGGTGAAGTGAACCACATGAGAGGTGATGAACCTCGTGATAAATCACAAACTTAGAGATAGGAGGGCTGGTCTCAACTAGGTATCTATTTCGGTCTCAAATTTTGTCACAATATAGAAAATTGAGCTAATTTAACGTGTACATTGGATTCGTGTCATTGTGAGCTCTAAATCAAAAGTTATGGCGGATTTAGTGTGGACATGTCTAGTTGATCGGCCAATTAAAGTGATCATTCCAAACTGATCATTGGTGCTCATTAACTAAAGGCTAATAAATGAAGCATAAGGCATGGCATCACGCGGTTTGGGATAGACTGGATTAATCACTTGGATGCTTTGTTGTATCTAGTTCTGTCTCAAATTTTCTGAGAATATTGAAAATTGAACTAGCTTAATGTGGGTATTCGATTCGTGTCATTCTGAGCTATAAATCAAAAGTTATGGACAATTTAGTGCAGAAATGTCAAGTTGATTGGCCAGTTAAAATGATCATTCTAAACTGATCATTGGTGCTCATTAAGTAAAGGCTTATAAATAAACCATAAAGCATGACATCACGTATTTTTGGATAGTTTGGATTACTTTGACACTTTGTTGTCTCCATTTCTATCTCAAATTTTCTCAAAATATAGAAAATTGAGCTAGCTTAACGTGGGCATTAGGTTCGTGTCGTTCAGAACTCTAAATCAAAAGTTACAAACGATTTAGTGTGGATAGGTCAAGTTGATCGGCTAGTTAAAGTGATCATTCTAAACTAATCATTGGTGCTCATTCAGCAAAACCTTATAAATGAAAAATAATGCATGGCATCACGTAGTTCGGGATGGAGTGGATTAGTTTAACGCTTTTTCGTATCTATTTTTGTCTCAAATTTTGTCATATTATAGAAAATCTAGCTAGCTTATCGTGGGCAGTGGATTCATGTCATTTTAAGTTCAAAATCAAAAGTTACGGACGATTTAGTGCGTACATGTCAAGTTTATTGGCCAATTAAAATGATCATTTTAAACTCATCATTGGTGCTCATTGAGTTAAAGTTTATAAATGAAGAATAATTCATGGCATCACGCAGTTTGGGATGGATTGGGTTACTTGTACGCTTTGTCGTATCTAGTTCTGTCTCAAATTTTGTCACAATATAGAAAATTGAACTAACTTAATATGGGTATTGGATTCATGTCATTCTAAACAATAAATCAATAGTTATGGATTGTTTAGTGCAGATATGTCAAGTTGATGGGACAGTTAAAATGATCAATCTAAACTGATCATTAGTGCTCATTAAATAAAGGCTTATAAATGAAGCATAAAGCATGGCATCACACATTTTCGGATAGTTTGGTTACTTTGACGCTTTGTCATCTCTATTTCTATCTCAAATTTTTCCAAAATATAGAAAATATAGCTAGGCTAACCTGGGCATTGGATTCCTATCATTCTGAGCTGTAAATCAAAAGCTACATACGCTTTAGTGTGAATATGTCAAGTTGATCTGCTAGTTAAAGTGATCATTCAAAACTGATCATTGGTGCCCATTGAGTAAAAGCTTATAAATGAAGAATAAAGCATGGCGTCACATAGTTTGGGATGGATTGGATTACTTGGACGCTTTGTCGTATCTATTTCTATCTCAAATTTTGTCATATTATAGAAAATTGAGCTAGCTTAACGTGGGCATTGAATTCGTGTCATTTAAGCTCTAAATAAAAAGTTCTGGACGATTTAGTTCGGACATGTCAAGTTGATCGCCCAGTTAAAGTGATGATTCTAAACTGATCATTGGTGCTCATTGAGTAAAGGCTAATAAATGAAGCATAATCCAAGGCATCGCACAATTTTGTATCTGTTTCTGTCTCAAAATTTGTCACAATATAGCAAATTGAGCTAGCTTAACGTGGACATTGGATTCGTGTCATTCGGAGCTCTAAATCAAAAGTTATGGCGGATTTAGTGTGGACTTGTAAAGTTGATCGGCTAGTTAAAGTGATCATTCAAAAATGATCATTGGTACCCATTGAGTAAAAGCTTATAAATGAAGAATAACGCATGGCGTCACGTAGTTTGGGATGGATTGGATTACTTCGACGCTTTGTCGTATCTATTTCTATCTCGAATTTTGTTATATTATATGAAATTGTGTTATCTTAACGTGGGCATTGGATTCGTGTCATTGTAAGCTCTAAATCAAACGTTAAGGATGACTTAGTGCAGACATGTCAAGTTGATTTGCCAGTTAAAGTGATGATTCTAAATGATCATTGGTGCTCATTGAGTAAAGGCTTATAAATGAAGCATAATCCAAGGCATCACACAATTTTAGATAGATTGGATTACTTGGATGCTTTGTCGTATCTATTTCTGTCTCAAATTTTGCTACAATATAGAAAATTGAGCTAGGTTAACGTGGACATTTGATTCGTGTCATTCTGAGCTCTAAATCAAAAGTTACTGGGGATTTAGTGTGGACATGTCATGTTGATCGGCCAATAAAAGTGATCATTCTAAACTGATCATTGGTGCTCATTAATTAAAGGCTAATAAATGAAGCATAAGGCATGACATAACGCAGTTTGGGATAGATTGGATTACTTGGACGCTTTGTTATATCTAGTTTTGTCTCACATATTGTCACAACATAGAAAATTGAACTAGCTTAATTTGGGTAATTGATTCGTGTCATTCAGAGCTATAAATCAAAAGTTATGGACGATTTAGTGCAGACATGTCAAGTTGATCGCCCAGTTAAAGTGATGATTCTAAATTGATCATTGTGCTCATTGAGTAAAGGCTTATAAATGAAGCATAATCCAAGTCATCACACAATTTTAGATAGATTGGATTACTTGGATGTTTTGTCGTATCTATTTCTGTATCAAATTTTGTCACAATATAGAAAATTGAGCTAGCTTAACGTTGACATTGGATTCGTGTCATTCTAAGCTCTAAATCAAAAGTTACGGCGGATTTAGTGTAGATATGTCAAGTTGGTTGGCCAATTAAAGTTATCATTCCAAAATGATCATTGGTGCTCATTAACTAACGGCTAATAAATGAAGCATAAGGCATGGCATCACGCAGTTTAGGATAGATTGGATTACTTGGACGCTTCGTTGTATCTAGATCTGTCTCAAATTTTGTCAGAATATAGAAAATGGAACTAGCTTAAAGTGGGTATTGCATTCATATCATTCTGAGTTATAAATCAATATTTATGGATGATTTAGTGCAGACAAGTCAAGGTTATTGGCCATGCAAAATGATCATTCTAAACTGATTATTGGTGCTCATTAAGTAAAGGCTTATAAATGAAGCATAAAGCATGACATCACACATATTCGGAAAGTTTGGATTACTTTGACACTTTGTCGTCTCTATTTCTATCTCAAATTTTCTCAAAATATAGAAAATTGAGCTAGCTTAACGAGGGCATTAGATTCGTATCATTCTGAGCTCAAAATCAAAAGTTACAAACGATTTAGTGTGGATATGTCAAGTTGACCAGCCTGTTAAAGTGATCATTCTAAACTGATCATTGGTGCCCATTGAGTAAAAGCTTATTAATGAAGAATAATGCATGGCGTCATGTAGATTGGGATGGATTGGGTCACTTGGACGATTTGTCGTATCTATTCTGTCTCAAATTTTGTCATGTTATAGGAATTTAGCTAGCTTAACGTGGGCATTGGATTCATGTCAATTTAAGCTCTGAATCAAAAGTTATGGACGATTTAGTGCGGACATGTCGAATTGATCGCCCAGTTAAAGTGATAATTCTAAAGTGATCATTGTGCTCATTGAGTAAAGGCTTTTAAATGAAGCATAATCCAAGGCATCACACAATTTTAGATAGATTGGATTACTTGGATGCTTTGTCGTATCTATTTCTATCTCAAAATTTGTCACAATATAGAAAATTGAGTTAGCTTAACGTGGACATTGGATTCGTGTCATTCTGAGCTCTAAATCAAAAGTTACAGACGATTTAGTGTGGACATGTCAAGTTGATCGGCCAATTAAACTGATCATTCTGAACTGATCATTGGTGCTCATCAACTAAAGGCTAATAACTGAAGCATAAGGCATGACATCACATAGTTTTGTATAGATTGGATAACTTGGACGCTCTGTCATATCTATTTCTGTCTAAAATTTTGTCCCAACATAGAAAATTGAGCTAGCTTAACGTGGGCATTTGATTCCGGTGTTTTTGTGCACTAAATCAAAAGGTACAGACGATTTAGTATGGACATGTCAAATTGATCGGCCAGTTAAAGTGATTATTTTGAACTGATCATTGGTGCACATTATGGAAACGCTAATAAATGAAGCATAATGCATGGTATCACGAAGTTTGGGATAGATTGGATTACTTGGATGCTTTGTCGTATCTAGTTCTGTCTCAAATTTTGTGACAATATAGAAAATTCAACTATATTAATGTGGGTATTGGATTCATTTCATTATGAGCTATGAATCAAAAGTTATGGATGGATTAGTGTAGACATGTCAAGTTGATCGTCCAGTTAAAATGATCATTAGAAACTGATCATTGGTGCTCATTGCGTAAAAGCTTTTAAATGAAGAATAATGCATGGCGTCACGTAGTTTGGGATGGATTGGATTACTTGGATGCTTTGTCGTATCTATTTCTGTTTCAAAGTTTGTCGCAATATAGAAAATTGAGCTAGCTTAACGTCGGCATTGAATTCGTGTCATTTTGAGCTTCAAATAAGAAGTTACGGACGATTTATTGCTGACATGTCAAGTTCATCGCCCGGATAATATGATTATTCTGAACTGATCATTGGTGCTCATTGATTCAATGCTTATAAATGAAGCATAATGTATGGTATTACAGAGTTTGGGATACATGGGATTACTTGGAGGCTTTGTCATCTCCATTTCGGTCTTAAATTTTGTCATAACATAGAAAATTCAGCTAGATTATCAAGGGCACCGGAGCTCTAAAACAAAAGTTACAGACGATTTAGTGTGGATATGTCAAGTTGATCGGCCAATTAAAATGATCATTCTAAAATGATCATTGGTGCTCTTTAAGTAACGGCTTATAAGGGAAGCGTAAGGAATGGCAACATGGAGTTTGGGATAGATTGGATTACTGGGACGCTTTTTCTTATCTAATTCTATCTCAAATTTTGTCACAATATAGAAAATTGAACTAGCTTAATGTGGATATTGGATTCGTGCCATTCTGAGCTATAAATAAAAAGTTATGGATGATTTAGTGCATACATGTCAAGTTGATCGGCCAGTTAAAATGATCATTCGACAGTGACGATTGCTGGTCATTGAGTAAAAGCTTATAAATGAAGAATGATGCATGGCATCATGCTTTTTGGGGTGGATTGGATTATTTGGACTCTTTGTCGTATCTGTTTATGTCTCAAATTTTTTCATATCATAGAAAATTGAGCTAGTTCACGTGGGCATTGGATTCATGTCATTTTAAGCTCTAAGTCAAAAGTTACCAATGATTTAGTGCGGACATGTCAAGTTGCTCGGCTAGTTAAAAGGATGATTCTAAACTGATAATTGGTGCTCATTGAGTAAAAGCTTATAAATGAAGCATAATCCATGGCATCACACAATTTCAGATAGATTTGATTACTTGGATGCTTTTTCGTATTTAATTCTATCTCAAATTTTGTTACAATATAGAAAATTCAGTTAGCTTAACGTGGGCATTGAATTCGTGTGTTTCTGAACTGTAAATCAAAAGTTACAGATAATTTGTGCAGACATGTCAAGTTGATCGGCCAGTTAAAGTGATCATTCTAAACTGATTATTGGTTCTCATTAAGTAAAGGCCTATAAATGAAGCATAGAGAATGGCATCACGTAGTTTGGGATAGATTGGATTACTTAGATGCTTTGTCGTCTCTATTTCTGTCTCAAATTTTGTCAAAATATAGAAAATTGAGCAAGCTTAACGTGGGCATTGGATTCGTGTCATTCTGATATCTAAATCAAATGATCTAGACAATTATTGCGGATATGTCGATCATTCTAAAATGATTATTGGTGCTCATTATGTAAAGGTTTATAAATGAAGCATAAAGCATCGCATCATGAAGTTTGGCATATATTGGATTACTTGAACACTTTTTCGTATCTAGTTCTATCTCAAATTTTGTCACAGAATAGAAAATTGAATTTGCTTAATCTGGGCATTGGATTTGTTTCATTTTGAGCTATAAATCAAAAGTTATGGACGATTTAGAGCAGGCATGTCAAGTTGATCGGCCTGATAAAATGATCATTCTAATCTGATCATTGGTGCCCATAGAGTAAAAGCTTATGAATGAAGAATAATGAATGGCGTCACGTAGTTTGGGATGGATTGGATTACTTGGACACTTTGTCGTATCTATTTCTGTCTCAAATTTTGTAATATTATAGGAATTGAGCTAGCTTAAAGTGGGCATTGGATTTTTGTCATTTTAAGCTCTAACTAAAAAGTTACGGACGATTTAGTGCGGATATGTCAAGTTTATCGGCCAGTTAAAGTGATGCTTCTAAACTGATCATTCTGCTCATTGAGTAAAGGCTTGTAAATGAAGCATATTCCATGGCATCACACAATTTTAGATAGATTGGATCACTTGGATGCTTTGTCGTATCTATTTCTGTCTCTAATTTTGTCACAATATAGAAAATTAAGTTAGCTTAACGTGGACATTGGATTTGTGTCATTCTGAGCTCTAAATCAAAAGTTACGACAGATTTAGTGTGGAAATATCAAGTTGATCGGCCAATTAAAGTGATCATTCTAAACTGATCATTGGTCCTCATTAACAAAAGGCTAATAAATGAAGCATAAGGCATGGCATCACGATGTTTTGGATATTGGATTACTTGGACGCATTGTTGTATCTATTTCTATCTCAAATTTTGTCAGAATATAGAAAATGAACTAGCTTAATGTGGGTATTTGATTCGTGTAATTCTGAGCTATAAATAAAAGGTTATGGACGATTTATTACCGACATGTCAAGTTTATTGGCCAGTTAAAATGATCATTCTAAATTGATCATTGGTGCTCATTAAGTAAAGGCTTATAAATGAAACATAAAGCATGGCGTCACGCATTTTGGAATAGTTTGGATTACTTTGACCCCTTGTCCTCCCTATTACTATCTCAAATTTTCTCAAAATCTAGAAAATTGCGCTAGCTTAATGTGGGTATGTGATACAAGCCTCGATTCAAGGCTTATATGCGCGTGGGTTGTTTGGAGAAGGTTAGGTGAGAAACTAGACCTTAGACTTCTTGGATAGGGGTTTTTGGGTTGGTATTTGATGGAAGGGTGAAGTGAACCACACGAGAGGTGATGAACCTCGTGACAAATCACAAACTTAGAGCTAGGAGGGCTGGTCTCAACTAGGCATCTATTTCGGTCTCAAATTTTGTCACAATATCGAAAATTGTTCTAATTTAACGTGTACATTGGATTCGTGTCATTGTGAGCTCTAAATCAAAAGTTATGGCGGATTTAGTGTGGACATGTCAAGTTGATCGGCCAATTAAAGTGATCATTCCAAACTGATCATTGGTGCTCATTAACTAAAGGCTAATAAATGAAGCATAAGGCATGGCATCACGCCTTTTGGGATAGATTGGATTACTTGGATGCTTTGTTGTATCTAGTTCTGTCTCAAAATTTATGAGAATATAGAAAATTGAACTAGCTTAATGTGGGTATTGGATTCGTGTCATTCTGAGCTATAAATCAAAAGTTATGGACGATTTAGTGCAAAAATGTCAAGTTGAATGGCCAGTTAAAATGACCATTCTAAACTGACCATTGGTGCTCATTAAGTAAAGGCTTATAAATAAACCATAAAGCATGACATCACGTATTTTTGGATAGTTTGGATTACTTGACACTTTGTTGTCTCCATTTCTATCTCAAATTTTCTCAAAATATAGAAAATTGAGATAGCTTAACGTGGGCATTAGGTTCGTGTCATTCAGAGCTCTAAATCAAAAGTTACAAACGATATAGTGTGGATAGGTCAAGTTGATCGGCCTGTTAAAATGATCATTCTAAACTGATCATTGGTGCTCATTCAGCAAAACCTTATAAATGAAAAATAATGCATGGCATCACGTAGCTTGGGATGGAGTGGATTAGTTTAACGCTTTTTCGTATCTATTTCTGTCTCAAATTTTTTCATATTATATAAAATCTAGCTAGCTTAACCTGGGCAGTAGATTCATGTCATTTTAAGTTTGAAATCAAAAGTTACGGACGATTTAGTGCGTACATGTCAAGTTGATCGGCCAATTAAAATGATCATTCTAAACTAATCATTGGTGCTCATTGAGTTAAAGTTTATAAATGAAGAATAATCCATGGCATCACGCAGTTTGGGATGGATTGGATTACTTGTATGCTTTGTCGTATCTAGTTCTGTCTCAAATTTTGTCACAATATAGAAAATTGAACTAACTTAATATGGGTATTGGATTCATGTCATTCTAAACAATAAATCAATAGTTATGGATTATTTAGTGCAGACATGTCAAGTTAATCGGACAGTTAAAATGATCAATCTAAACTGATCATTAGTGCTCATTAAATAAAGGCTTATAAATGAAGCATAAAGCATGGCATCACGCATTTTGGGATAGTTTGGTTACTTTGATGCTTTGTCGTCTCGATTTGTATCTCAAATTTTTTCAAAATATAGAAAATATAGCTAGGCTAACCTGGACATTGGATTCCTATCATTCTGAGATGTAAATCAAAAGCTACATACGCTTTAGTGTGAATATGTCAAGTTGATCTGCCAGGTAAAGTGATCATTCAAAACTGATCATTGGTGCCCATTGAGTAAAAGCTTATAAATGAAGAATAAAGCATGGCGTCACATAGTTTGGGATGGATTGGATTACTTGGACGCTTTGTCGTATCTATTTCTATCTCAAATTTTGTCATATTATAGAAAATTGAGCTAGCTTAATGTGGGCATTGAATTCGTGTCATTTTAAGCTCTAAATAAAAAGTTCTGGACGATTTAGTTCGGACATGTCATGTTGATCGCCCAGTTAAAGTGATGATTCTAAACTGATCATTGGTGCTCATTGAGCAAAGGCTAATATATGAAGCATAATCCAAGGCATCGCACAATTTTAAATAGATTGGATTGCTTAGATGCTTTTTCGTATCTATTTCTGTCTCAAAATTTGTCACAATATAGCAAATTGAGCTAGCTTAACGTGGACATTGGATTCGTGTCATTCGGAGCTCTAAATCAAAAGTTATGGCATATTTAGTGTGGACTTGTAAAGTTGATCGGCTAGTTAAAGTGATCATTCAAAACAGATCATTGGTACCCATTGAGTAAAAGCTTATAAATGAAGAATAATGCATGGCGTCACGTAGTTTGGGATGGATTGGATTACTTCGACACTTTGCCGTATCTATTTCTATCTCAAATTTTGTTATATTAAATGAAACTGTGTTATCTTAACGTGGGCATTGGATTCGTGTCATTGTAAGCTCTAAATCAAACGTTAAGGACGACTTAGTCCAGACATGTCAAGTTGATCGGCCAGTTAAAGTGATGATTCTAAATGATCATTGGTGCTCATTGAGTAAAGGCTTATAAATGAAGCATAATCCAAGGCATCACACAATTTTAAATAGATTGGATTACTTGGATGCTTTGTCGTATCTATTTCTGTCTCAAAATTTGCCACAATATAAAAAATTTAGCTAGGTTAACATGGACATTGGATTTGTGTCATTCTGAGCTCTAAATCAAAAGTTACTGGGGATTTAGTGTGGACATGTCAAGTTGATCGGCCAATAAAAGTGATCATTAAACTGATCAAACTGATCATTGGTGCTCATTAATTAAGGCTAATAAATGAAGCATAAGGCATGACATAACATGTCAAGTTTTGATAGATTGGAGTACTTGGACGCTTTGTCGTATCTATTTCTGTATCAAATTTTGTCACAATATAGAAAATTGAGCTAGCTTAATGTGGACATTGGATTCGTGTCATTCTAAGCTCTAAATCAAAAGTTACAACGGATATAGTGTAGACATGTAAAGTTGGTTGGCCAATTAAAGTTATCATTCCAAAATGATCATTGGCGCTCATTAACTAAAGGCTAATAAATGAAGCATAAGGCATGGCATCACGCAGTTTTGGATAGATTGGATTACTTGGATGCTTCGTTGTATCTTGATCTGTCTCAAATTTTGTCAGAATATAGAAAATGGAACTAGCTTAATGTGGGTATTGCATTCATATCATTCTGAGTTATAAATAAATAGTTATGGTTGATTTAGTGCAGACATGTCACGGATTACTTGGAGCCATGCAAATATAGAAAATCTAGCTTTCTCAAACTGATTTATTGCAGGTGCTCATTGAAGTGAATTGGTGCTCAGGCTTATAAATGAAGCATAAAGCATGGCATCACGCATATTCGGAAAGTTTGGATTACTTTGACGCTTTGTCGTCTCTATTTCTATCTCAAATTTTCTCTAAATATAGAAAATTGAGCTAGCTTAACGAAGGCATTAGATTCGTATCATTCTGAGCTCAAAATCAAAAGTTACAAACGATTTAGCGTTGATATGTCAAGTTGACCGGCCTGTTAAAGTGATCATTCTAAACTGATCATTGGTGCCCATTGAGTAAAAGCTTATAAATGAAGAATGATGCATGGAGTCATGTAGTTTGGTATGGATTGGGTCACTTGGACGATTTGTCGTATCTATTATGTCTCAAATTTTGTCATGTTATAGGAATTTAGCTAGCTTAACGTGGGCATTGGATTCATGTCATTTTAAGCTCTGAATCAAAAGGTACGGACGATTTAGTGCGGACATGTCAAATTGATCGGCCAGTTAAAGTGATAATTCTAAAGTGATCATTGTGCTCATTGAGTAAAGGCTTTTAAATGAAGCATAATCCAAGGCATCAAACAATTTTAGATAGATTGGATTACTTGGATGCTTTTTCGTATCTATTTCTATCTCAAATTTTGTCACAATATAGAAAATTGAGATAGCTTAACGTGGACATTGGATTCGTGTCATTCTGAGCTCTAAATCAAAAGTTACAGACGATTTAGTGTGGACATGTCAAGTTTATCGGCCAATTAAACTGATCATTCTGAACTGATCATTGGTGCTCATTAACTAAAGGCTAATAACTGAAGCATAAGGCATGACATCACATAGTTTTGTATAGATTGGATAACTTGGACGCTCTGTCGTATCTATTTCTGTCTAAAATTTTGTCCCAACATAGAAAATTGAGCTAGCTTAACGTGGGCATTTGATTCCGGTGTTTTTTAGCACTAAATCAAAAGGTACAGACGATTTAGTATGGACACGCCAAATTGATCAGCTAGTTAAAGTGATTATTTTAAACTGATCATTGGTGCACATTACGGAAAGGCTAATAAATGAAGCATAATGCATGGTATCACGAAGTTTGGGATAGATTGGATTACTTGGATGCTTTGTCGTATCTAGTTCTATCTCAAATTTTGTGAAAATATAGAAAATTCAACTAGATTAATGTGGGTATTGGATTCATTTCATTATGAGCTATGAATCAAAAGTTATGGATGGATTAGTGTAGACATGTCAAGTTGATCGTCCAGTTAAAATAATCATTCTAAACTGATCATTGGTGCTCATTGCGTAAAAGCATATAAATGAAGAATAATGCATGGCGTCACGTAGTTTGGGATGGATTGGATTACTTGGATGCTTTGTCATAGCTATTTCTGTTTCAAACATTGTCGCAATATAGAAAATTGAGCTAGCTTAACGTCGGCATTGATTCATGTCATTTTGAGCTTCAAATAAGAAGTTACGGACGATTTATTGCAGACTTGTCAAGTTCATCGCCTGGATAATATGATTATTCTGAACTGATCATTGGTGCTCATTGATTCAATGCTTATAAATGAAGCATAATGTATGGCATTACAGAGTTTGGGATACATGGGATTACTTGGAGGCTTTGTCATCTCCATTTCGGTCTTAAATTTTGTCATAACATAGAAAATTGAGCTAGCTTAACAAGGGCACTGGAGCTCTAAAACAGAAGTTACAGACGATTTAGTGTGGATATGTCAAGTTGATCGGCCAATTAAAATGATCATTCTAAAATGATCATTTGTGCACATTAAGTAAAGGCTTATAAGGGAAGCATAAGGCATGACAACACAGAGTTTGGGATAGATTGGATTACTGGGACGCTTTTTCTTATCTAATTCTATTTTAAATATTGTCACAATATAGAAAATTGAACTAACTTAATGTGGATATTGGATTCGTGCCATTCTGAGCTATAAATAAAAAGTTACGGACGATTTAGTGCATACATGTCAAGTTGATCGGCCAGTTAAAATGATCATTCGAAAGTGACGATTGCTGGTCATTGAGTAAAAGCTTATAAATGAAGAATGATGCATGGCATCACGCTTTTTGGGACGGATTGGATTATTTGGACTCTTTGCTGTATCTGTTTATGTCTCAAATTTTGTCATATTATAGAAAATTGATCTAGTTCACATGGGCATTAGATTCATGTCATTTTAAGCTCTAAATCAAAAGTTACGGACGATTTAGTGCGAACATGTCAAGTTGATCGGCTAGTTAAAATGATGATTCTAAACTGATAATTGGTGCTCATTGAGTAAAAGCTTATAAATGAAGCATAATCCATGGCATCACACAATTTCAGATAGATTGGATTACTTGGATGCTTTTTCGTATCTAATTCTATCTCAAACTTTGTTACAATATAGAAAATTCAGTTAGCTTAACGTGAGCATTGAATTCTTGTGTTTCTGAACTCTAAATCAAAAGTTACAGATAATTTGTGCAGACATGTCAAGTTGATCGGCCAGTTAAAGTGATCATTCTAAATTGATCATTGGTTCGCATTAAGTAAAGGCCTATAAATGAAGCATAAAGCATGGTATCACGTAGTTTGGGATAGATTGGATTACTTAGATGCTTTGTCGTCTCTATTTCTGTCTCAAATTTTGACAAAATATAGAAAATTGAGCAAGCTTAACATGGGCATTGGATTCGTGTCATTCAGATATCTAAATCAAATGAACTAGCCAATTATTGCGGACATGTCCATCATTCTAAAATGATTATTGGTGCTCATTATGTAAAGGCTTATAAATGAAGCATAAAGCATCGCATCATGAAGTTTGGCATATATTGGATTACTTGAACACTTTTTCGTATCTAGTTCTATCTCAAATTTTGTCACAGAATAGAAAATTGAACTTGCTTAATCTGGGCATTGGATTCGTTTCATTTTGAGCTATAAATCAAAAGTTATGGACGATTTAGAGCAGACATGTCAAGTTGATGGGCCTGATAAAACGATCATTCTAAACTGATCGTTGTTGCCCATTGAGTAAAAGCTTATAAATGAAGAATAATGCATGGCGTCACGTAGTTTGGGATAGATTTCATTACTTGGATGCTTTGTTTTATCTATTTCTATCTCAAAGTTTGTCACAATATAGAAAATTGAGCTAGTTTAACGTGGGCATTGGATTCGTGTCATTCTGATCTCTAAATCAAAAGTTACAGACGATTTAGTGCAGACATGTCAAGTTGATCGGCCAGTTAATATGATTATTCTAAATTGAACAATGGTGCTCATTGAGTCAAGGCTTATAAATGAAGTACAAGGCATGGCATCACGCAGTTTGGGATAGATTGGATTACTTGGACGCATTGTAATATCTAGTTTTGTCTCAAACTTTGTCACAACATAGAAAATTGCACTAACTTAGAGTGGACATTGGATTCGTGTCATTCTGAGCTATAAATCAAATGTTACGGACGATTTAGTGTAGACATGTCAAGTTGATTGGCCAGTTAAAAGGATCATTATAAACTGATTATCGGTGCGCATTGAGTAAAAGCTTATAAATGAAGAATAATGCATGGCGTCATGTAGTTCGTGATGGATTAGATTACTTGGATGCTTTGACGTCTCTATTTCTGTCTCAAATTTTGTCACAATATAGAAAATTGAACTAGCTTAGCGTTGGCATTGGATTCGTGTCATTACAAGCTCTAAATCAAAAGCTACGTACAATTTAGTGCAGAAAAGTCAAGTTGATAGGCCAGTTAAAGTGATCAATCTAAACTGATCATTGGTGCTCATTAAATAAAGACTTGTCAATGAAGCATAATGCATGGCATCAAACAGTTTGGATAGATTTGATTACTTGGATGCTTTGTCGTCTCTATTTCTGTCTCAAATTTTTTCAAAATATGGAAAACTGAGCTAGATTAACGTAGGCGTTGGATTCGTGTCATTCTAAGCTCTAAATCAAAGGTTACGGATGATTTGTGCCGACATATCAAGTTGATCGGCCAGTTAAATTGATCATTCTAAACTCAAGCATAATGCTCATTGAATTACTTGGATGCTAGGCCGTCTCTATTGTTGTCTCAAATTATAACAAATTATAGAAAATTGAGCTTAACGTGGGCATTGGATTCGTCAAAAGTTATGGATGATTTAGTGTGGACATGTCAAGTTGATCAGCGAGATAAAGTTATCATTCTAAATTGATCATTAGTGCTCATTGAGTAAAGGCTTATAAATGAAGCATAATGCATGGCATCACACAGTTTTGGATTGATTGGATTACTTGGATGCTTTGTCGTATCTATTTCTGTCTCAAATTTTTTTTACAATATAGAAAATTGAGCTAGCTTAACGTGGGCACTGGATTCATGTGTTTCTAAGCTCGAAATCAAAAGTTACGGACGATTTAGTGCGTACATGTAGAGCTCATCGACCAGTTAAAGTTATCATTCTAAACTAATCAATGTTGCTCATTAAGTCAAGGCTTATAAATGAAGCATAAAGCATGACATCACACATTTTGGGATAGATTGGATTACTTGGACGCTTTGTCGTCTCTAATTCTGTTTCAAATTTTGTTACAACATAGAAAATTGAGCTATATTAATGTGGGGATTTGATTCGTGTGTTTCCGAGTTCTAAATCAAAAGTTACGTATGGTTTAGTACGTACATGTCAAGTTGATCGGCCAATTAAAGTGATCATTCTAAATTGATCATTGGTGCTCATTAAGTAAAAGGCTTATAAATGAAGCATAAAGCATGGCATCACGTAGTTCGGGATAGATTGGATTACTTGGACGCTTTGTCATCTCTATTTCTATCTCAAATTTTGTTAAGGAATAGAGAATTGAGCTAGCTTAACATTAAAATTGGATTCGTGTCATTCTGAGCTCTAAATCAAAAGTTACAGATGATTTAGTGCAGACACGTCAAGTTGATTGGCCAGATAAAGTGATAATTCAAAACTGATCATTGATGCTCATTAAGTAAAGGCTTATAAATGAAGCCTAAAGAATGGCTTCACGCAGTTTCGGATGGATTGGATTAACTGCACGCTTTTTCGTATCTATTTCCCTCTCAAACTTTTTCACAATATAGAAATTGAGCTAGCTTAACGTGGGCACTAGATTCCGGTCATTCCGAGCTCTAAATCAAAAGTTACGACGATTTACTGCGGACATGTGAAGTTGATCAGCCTGTTAAAGTGATCATTCAAAAGTGATCATTGACGCTCATTAAGTAAAGAGTTATAAATGAAGCCTAGAGAATGGCATCATGGAGTTTGAGATGGATTGGATTACTTGGACGCTTTGTCGTATCTATCTCTGTTTGAAACTTTGACACAATATTGAAAATTGAGCTAGCTTAATGTGGGCACTAGATTCGTGTCATTCCGAGCTCTAAATCAAAATTTACGAACGATTTAGTGCGGACATATCAAGTTGATCGGCCAGTTAAAGTGATCATTATAAACTGATCATTGGTCCTCATTGAGTAAAGGCTTATAAATGAAGCATAATGCAAGGTATCACACAATTTTAGATAGATTGGATTACTTGGATGCTTTCTCATATCTATTTCGTCTCAAATTTTGTTACAATATAGAAAATTGAGCTAGATTAACGTGAGCATTTGATTTGTGTGTTTCGGAGCTTTAAATCAAAAGTTACAGACGATTTAGTGCAAACATGTCAAGTTGATCGGCCAGTTAAATTGATCATTTTAAACTAATCATTAGTGCTCATTAAATAAAGGCTTATAAATCAAGCATAATGCATGACATCAAGCAGTTTGGATTGATTGGATTACTTGGACACTTTTTCGTCTCTATTTCTGTCTCAAATTAAGTCAAAATATAGAAAGTTGAGCTAGCTTAACGTGGGCATTGAATTCGTGTCATTCTAAGCTCTAAATCAAAAGTTATGGATGATTTAGTGTGGACATGTCTAGTTGATCGGCCAGTTAAAGTGACATTCTAAACTAATCATTAGTGCTCATTGGGTAAAGGCTTATAAATGAAGCATAATGCATGGCATCACACAGTTTTGGATAGATTGGATTACTTGGATGCTTTGTCGTATCTATTTCTGTTTCAAATTTTGTTACAAATAGAAAATTGAGCTAGTTTAACGTGGTCATTTGATTCGTGTGTATCTGAGATCTAAATCAAAAGTTACGGACGATTTAGTACGTACGTGTCAAGTTGATCGGCCAGTTAAAGTGATCATTCTAAACTGATCATTGGGTTCAAAAAGTAAAGGCTTATAAATGAAGCATAAAGCATGGCATCACGCAGTTTGGTATAATTTGGATTACTTGGATGCTTTGTCATCTTTATTTCTAACTCAATTGTTTTCAAAATATAGAGAATTGAGCTAGTTTAACTTGGACATTGGATTCGTGTCATTCTGAGCCCTAAATCAAAAGTTATGGAAATTTTTATATGGTCATGTCAAGGTGATCGGCCTGTTAGAGTGATTATTCTAAACTGATCATTGGTGCTCATTAAGTAAAGGCTTATAAATGAAGTATAAAGCATGGCATCACACAATTTGGGATAGATTGGATTATTTGTACGCTTTGTCGTCTCTATATTTGAATCAAATTTTGTCAAAGAATAGAGAATTGACCTAGCTTAACGTGGGCATTGGATTCGTGTCATTTTGAGCTCTAAATCAAAAGTTACGGACGATTTAGTGCGGAGATGTCAAGTTGATCGGCCTGTTAAAGTGATCTTTCAAAACTCATCATTGGTGCTCATTAAGTAAAGGCTTATATATAAAGCTTAAAGAATGGCATCACGCAGGTTGGGATGGATTGGATTACTTGGACGCTTTGTCGTATCTATTTCGGTCTCAAATTTTGTCAAAATAAAGAAAATTGAGCTAGCTTAACGTGGGCACAGTATTCGTGTCATTCTGAGAACTAAATCAAAAGTCACAGACGATTTACTGCGGTCGTGTCAAGTTGATCGACTTGTTAAAGTGATGATTCTAAACTGATCATTGGTGCTCATTAAATAAATTCTTATAAATGAAGCATAATGCATGGCATCAAGCAGTTTGGGATAGATTGGATTACTTGGACGCTTTGTCATCCCTATTTCTGTCTCACATTTTGTCAAAAAATAGAGAATTGAGCTAGTTTAACGTGGGCATTGGATTCGTGTCATTCGGAGTTCTAAATAAAAAGTTATGGATGATTTAGTGCGGACATGTCAAGTTGATCAGCCAGTTAAAGTGATCATTCTAAACTGATCATTGGTACTCATTGAGAAAAGGCTTATAAATGAAGCATAATGCATGGTCACACAGTTTTGGATAGATTGGATTAATTGAATGCTTTGTCGAATCTATTTCATCTCAAATTTTGTTACAATTTAGAAACTTGAGCTAGCTTAACGTGAGCATTTGATTCTTGTGTTTCTGAGTTCTAAATAAAAAATTACGGACGATTTAGTGCATATATGTCACGTTGATCGGCCAGTTAAAGTTATCATTCTAAAGTGATCATTGATGCTCATTAAATAAAGGCTTATGTATAAAGAATTATGGATGACATCAAGCAGTTTAGATATTACTTGGACGCTTTGTCATCTCTATTTCTGTCTCAAATTAAGTCAAAATATAGAAAATTAAGCTAACTTAACGTGGGCATTGGTTTCGTATCATTCGGAGTTCTAAATTAAAAGTTATGGATGATTTAGTGTGGACATGTCAAGTTGATCGTGCAGTTAAAATGATCATTCTAAACTAAACAATAGTGCTCATTGAGCAAAGGCTTATAAATGAAACATAATGCATGGCATCATACGGTTTTGGATAGATTGGATTACTTGGACGCTTTGTCATATCTATTTTTGTCTCAAATTTTGTTACAATATAAAAAATTGAGCTAACTTAATGTGAGCATTGGATTCATGTGTTTCTAAGCTCTAAAACAAAAGTTACGGACGATTTATTGCGCACATGTCAATTTGAACGGCCAGTTATAGTGATAACTCTAAACTGATCATTGGTGCCCATTAAATAAATGCTTATAACTGAAACTTAATGCATGGCACCAAGCAGTATGGATATACTGGATTTCTTGGACACTTTGTGGTATCTATTTCCATCTAAAATTTTGTTACAATATAGAAAATTGAGCTAACTTAACATGGGCATTTGATTTCAGTGTATCTGAGCTCTAAATCAAAAGTTATTGATGCTTTAGTGAGTACATGTCAAGTTGATCGGCATGTTAAAGTGATCATTCTAAACTTATCATTTGGTTCATTCAGTAAAGGGTTATAAAAGAAGCATAAAGCATGACATAACGCAGTTTGTTATAAATTGGATTACTTGGTTGCTTTCTCGTCTCTATTTTTGTTTGAAATTTTGTCAAAATAGAGAAAATTAAGCTAACTTAACGTGGGCATTGGATTCATGTCATTCTGGTCTCTAAATCAAAACTTATGTATAATTTAATGTGGACATGTCAAGTTCATCAGCCAGTTAAAGTGATTATTCTAAACTGATCATTGGTCTTCATTAACTAAAGGCTTATAAATGAAGCATAAAGAATGGCATCACGCAGTTTGAGATAGATTGGATTACTTATAGGCTTTGTCGTCTCTATTTCTGTCTCAAGTTTTTGTTAAAGTATAATCAAATCTCGTATAATATAAAGTCACATTTATATAAGTTAGTTAATAATTAAGAGTCATGAATTATCAATTCGTAAAGTTGTGTCTATTCACTTATACAGTCGTGTTAGTTCAACACAAATAGTTGTGACTTTTCAAGTAAAGAGTCGTGTCCTTTCAAGTAAAGAGTCGTGTCCTTTCAAGTAAAGAGTCGTGTCCTTTCAAGTATAGAGTCGCGTCTTTTCAAGTAAAAAGTCGCGTTGTTTCAAATTGTGCATGACATAAAGCTGTTTGGATGGATTCAATTACTTGGACGCTTTGTCGTCTCTATATCAGTCTTAAATTTGTCAAAATATAGAAAATTGAGCTAGCTTAACGTGGGTATTGGATTCGTGTAATTATGAGCTCTAAATCAAAAGTTACGGATGAATTAATGAGGACATGTGAAGTTGATCGGCCAGTTAAAGTGATCATTCTAAACTAATCATTGGTGCTCATTGAGTAAAGGCTTATAAATGAAGCATAATGCATGGCATCATACAGTTTTGAATAGATTGGATTACTTAGACGCTTTGTCCTACATATTTATGTCTCATATTTTGTTATGATATAGAAAATTGAGCTAGCTTAACGTGGGCAATGGAATCGTGTGTTTGTGAGCTCTAAATCAAAAGTTACAAAAGATTTAGTGTAGACATGTAAAGTTGATCCGCCAGTTAAAGTGATCATTATAAACTGATCATTGGTGCTCATTAAGTAAAGGCTTATAAATAAAGCATAAAGCATGGCATCACATAGTTAGGGATAAATTCGATTACTTAGACACTTTGTCGTCTCTATTTTTGTCTCAAATTTTGATACAATACAAAAATTGAGCTAGCTTAATGTGGGCTTGGATTCGTGTCATTCTGAGCTCTAAATCAAAACCTAGAGACGATTTAGTGCGGACAAGTCAAGTTGACCGGCCAGTTAAAGTGATCATTATAAACTGATCATTGGTGCTCATTATGTGAAGGCTTATAAATGAAACATAAGGCATGACATCACACAATTTGGGATAGATTCGAGTACTTGGGTGCAGTGTCATCTCTATTTCTGTTCCAAATTTCGTCAAAATAGAGAAAATTGAGCTAGATTAACGTGGGCATTGGATTAGTGTCATTATGAGCTCTAAATCAAAAGTTATAGACGATGTAGTGTGGATATGAGCTCTTGTGTTGTTGAGAAGCCTTTGGACTCTAATGATGAGGACATCAGGTCGTACATCCAGCCAGGAGACCAGACTGGCCGACCAGGAAGCTTGCCTGAGACAGCAGGACCATCTGGCACGTCTGCCGGACCAGACAGTACCGCCGGACCCTCGACCTATAGGACCAGACCGGTCAGCATCGCCGGCGGAGAGGCCCAAGCTTCCGGCACACTTGGTGGGGGCGTGGATGACACCGCCGGTCCCTCTGGTGATGCTGCCGACTCCGGGACGAACTTGGCCGGTCCTGAAGGCATCCCGGCCAGTACCGCGCACAATCCAGCCGGTACAGCCGATCCAGCCGAGTACACACGCATTTCCACTTCCACACAAGAGGACTCGTACCAAATGAGCTACCAGCTCCAGGACATGCACCTAGAAGAAGTATCTACACCAGTGGTACCTCCAGGAGCAATGACAAGAAGCAGATCAAGAGCACTCTTCCACAAATTCAGCGTATTGGTCGACAAGCTCCTAGAGGAAGATAAGCTAAGGACAATGGGCCAGAAGAGCAAAGTAGAGTCCAAAGGCTTCTCAACAACACAAGGAACATCAGAGACTTGGGCTTTAGTGGCAAGAGAGGTCAGGGCCCAAAGCTATTTAACCCTACTCCAAGTCGAAGACTAGGAGCAAGGCGCGTGCATGCCACAAGGACGGCCACCTTCCATATCTTGGCCGTGAGGTAAGTTAAGGTAAGTTTCAATTCAAATATATGCCTCTTTCTGTTTTGCAGGGTAGGATCTAGATGCTTTACATTTTTGAGTCAAGAACATTTTAGGAATAGGTCCTTTTTTCGGTTATACACTTTTGTATCTTTTCCTTTTGTGCACTTTTGTAAACTTTCCTTTTATTTGTTTGAGTCGACCCTAGAAGGTCAAGCTGTCGAGCATATTAATAAGGCTCCTTCCAGCATTGTAGTTCGACAACCTTTTTGCTAATTAATAAAGATCGAATTTTCTTTACAAGTTATTCTCTCAAAGAAGCTTGTGCGCTTAGAACCTAGTTGAGACCAGCCCTCCTAGCTCTAAGTTTGTGATTGATCACGAGGTTCATCACCCCTCGTGTGGTTCACTTCACCCTTCCATCTTTTACCAACCAGAAAACCCCCATCCAGAAGCCTAAGGTTAAGTTTCTCACCTAATCTTCTACAAACAGCCCACGCGCATACATCCTTGAATCAAGGCTTGTATCACATGACATCACACAATTTGGGATAGATTCGAGTACTTGGGCGCATTGTCATCTCTATTTCTGTTCCACATTTTATCAAAATAGAGAAAATTGAGCTAGATTAACGTGGGCATTGGATTAGTGTCATTATGAGCTCTAAATCAAAAGTTACAGATGATGTAGTGTGGATATGTCAAGTTGATCGACCAATTAAAGTGATAATTCCAAACTGATCACTGGTGCTCATTAAGTAAAGGCTAATAAATAAAGCATAAAGCATGGCATCACACAATTTGGGATAGATTTGATTACTTGGTTGGTTTGTCGTCTCTATTTCTGTTCCCAATTTTGTCAAAATATAGAAAATTGAGCTACCTTAAGTGGGCATTGGATTCGTATCATTCTGAGCTCTAATCAAAAGTTACGGATGATTTAGTGCAGAAATGTCAAGCTGATTGGCCTGTTAAACTGATCATTCAAAACTGATCATTGGTGCCCAATAAGTAAAGGCTTATAAATGAAGCATAATGCATGTCCTCAAGCTGTTTGGGATAGATTGGATTACTTGGACACTTTATCGTCTCTATTTCTGTCTCAAATTTTGACAAAATATAGAAAACTGAGCTAGCTTAACGTGGGCATTGGATTCGTGTCATTCCGAGCTTTAAATCAATAGGTACGGACGATATAGGGCGTACATGTTAGATTGGATTACTTGGACACTTTATCGTCTCTATTTCTGTCTCAAATTTTGAGAAAATATAGAAAACTGAGCTAGCTTAACGTGGGCATTGATTATAACGTGGGATAGATTGGATTACTTGGACACTTTATCGTCTCTATTTCTGTCTCAAATTTTGACAAAATATAGAAAACTGAGCTAGCTTAACGTGGGCATTGGATTCGTGTCATTCCGAGCTTTAAATCAATAGATACGGACGATATAGGGCGTACATGTTAAGTCGATCGGTCAGTTAAAGTGATAATTCCTAACTGATTATTGGTGCTCATTGAGTAAAGCCTTATAAATGAAGTGTAAGGCATGACATCACGCAGCTTGGGATAGATTGGATTACTTGGACGCTTTGGCATATCTACTTATGTCTCAAATTTTATCACAATATTGAAAATTGAACTAGCTTAATGTGGGTAATGGATTCGTGTCATTTTGAGCTATAAATCAAAAGTTATGAATGATATAGTGCATACATGACAAGTTGATTGACCAGTTAAAATAATGATTTTAAACTGATTATTGGTGATCATTGAGTAAAAGCTTATGAATGAAAATTAGTGCATGGCATCACGCAGTTTGGGATGGATTGGATTAGTTGGACGCTTTTCATATCTATTTCTATCTCAAAAATTTTCACAATATAGAAATTGAGCTAGCTTAACGTGGGCAATTGATTCGTGTCATTCTGATCTCTAAATCAAAAGTTACGAACAATTTAATGCGTTCATGTCAAGTTGATCGGCCAACTAAAGTCATCATTCTAAACTGATCATTGGTGCTCTTGAGTAAAGGCTTATTAATGAAGCATAATGGATGGCAACACACACTTTTCGATATATTGGTTTACTTGGACGCTTTGTCTTATCTATTTCTATCTCAAAATCTGTCACAATATAGAAAATTGATCTAAGTTAACGTGGGCACTCGATTCGTGTGTTTCTAAGCTCTAAATCAAAAGTTACGGACGATTTAGTGCATACATGTCAAGTTGATCGGCGAGTTAAACTGATCATTCTAAACTGATCATTGGTGCTCATTAAGTAAAGCCTTGAAAATGAAGCATAAAGCATGGCGCTACACAGTTTGGAATATATTGGATTACTTGGACGCTTTGTCGCCTCTATTTGTGTCTCAAATTTTGTCAAAATAGAGAGAATTGAGATAGCTTAATGTGGGCATTGGATTCGTGTGATTCCGAGCTTTAAATCAAAAGTTATGGACGATTTAGTATGGACACGACAAGTTGATCGGCCAGTTACAATGATCATTCTAAACTGATCATTGGGGCTCATTAACTAAAGACTTATAAATGAAGCCTAAAGAATGGCATCACACATTTTGGTATAGATTGGATTACTTGGCACTTTGTCGTCTCTACTTCGGTCTCAAATTTTGTCATAATGTAGAACATTTATCCATATTAACGTGGGCATTCGATTTGTGTCATTATGAGCTCAAATCAAGAGGTACGGACGATTCACTGAGGACATGTCAAATTGATTGGCCAGTCAAAGGGCTCATTAACAAAAGGCTTATAAATCAAGCATAATGCATGGCATCAAACAGTTTTCGATATATTGGATTACTTGGACACTTTGTCGTATCTATTTCTGTCTAAAATATTGTTATAATATACAAAATTGATCTAGATTAACGTGAGGGTTGGATTCGTGTCATTCTGAGCTCTAAATCAAAAGTTAAGGGCGAGTTAGTGCAGACATGTCAAGTTGAGTGTCTAGTTAAAGTGATCATTATATACAGATCACTCGTGCTCATTTAGTAATGGCTTATCAATGAAGCATAAAGGATGGCATCAAGAAGCTTGGATAGATTGCATTAATTGGATGCTTTTTCGTCTCTATTTCTGTCTCAAATTTTTTCAAAACTTAGAAAATTTATCTAGCTTAACGTGGGCATTAGATTCGTGTCATTCTGAGCTATAAACCAAAAGTTGTGGACGATTTAGTCTGACATGTCAATTTCATCAGCCAGTTAAAGTGATCATTGGTGTTCATTGAGTAAAGGCTTATAAATGAGGCATAATGTATGGCATCACGCAATTTGAGATAGATTGGATTACTTCTACGCTTTATCGTATCTAGTTCTGTCTCAAATTTTGTCAAAATATATAAAATTGAGCTAACTTATCGTGGGCATTGGATTCGTGTCATTCTGAGCTCTAAATCAAAAGTTAGGAACAATTTAGGGTGGACATGTCAAATTGATCGGCCAGTTAAAGTGATCATTCTAAATTCATCATTGGTGCGCAATAAAAATAACTCTTATAAATGAAGAATAATGCATGACATCATAAAGTTTAGATGGATTTGATTACTTGGACGCTTTGTCGTCTCTATTTTTGTCTCAAATTTTGTCAAAATATAGATAATTGAGATAGCTTAACGTGGGTATTGGATTCATGTCATTCTGAGCTTTGAATCAAGAGTTACGGACGATTTAGTGCGGACATGTCAAGTTGATCAGCCAGTTAAAGTGATCATTTTAAACTGATCATCGGTGGTCATTAACTAGAGGCTTATAAATGAAGCCTAAAGAATGGTATCATGCAGTTTAGGATAGATTGGATTACTTGTACGCTTTGTCATCTCTACTTCTATCTCAAATTTTGTCAAAATATAAAACATTTATCTAGCTTAACGTGGGAATTCGATTCGTGTCATTATGAGCTAAAATCAAGAGGTAAGGACGATTTACTGAGGACATGTCAAGTTGATCGGGCAGTTAATATGATTATTTTAAATTGATCAATGGTGCTCATTGAGTAAAGGCTTATAAATGAAGCATAATGCATGGTATCAAGAAGTTTTAGATAGATTGCATTACTTGGATGTTTTGTCGTATCTATTTCTGTCTAAAATATTGTATAATATAGAAACTTGATCTAGCTTAATGTGAGCATTGGATTCGTAACATTCTGATCTCTAAATCAAAAGCTACGGACGATTTAGTGTGGACATGTCAACTTGGTGCACATTAGGTAAAGGCTTATAAATGAAGCATAAAGCATGGCATCAAGCAGTTTGGATAAATTGGATCACTTGACGCGTTTTTGTCTCTATTTCTGTTTCAAATTTTGTCAAAATATAGAGAATTGAGCTAGCTTAATGTGGGCATTGGATTCGTATCATTTTAAGCTCTAAGTCAAAAGTTATGGACGATATAGTGCAGAAATGTCAAGTTGATCAGCCAGTTAAAGTGAATATTCTAAACTGATGATTGGTGTTCATTGAGTAAAGGCTTATAAATGAAGCATAATGCATGACATCACTAAGTTTAAGATAGATTGGATTACTTTGACGCTTTTTCGTATCTAGTTCTGTCTCAAATTTTGTCACAATATTTAAAATTGAGCTAGCATAACCTTGGCATTGGATTCGTGTCAAATTTTGTCACAATATTCAAAGTTACGCACCATTTAGTGCAGACATGTCAAGTTGTTTGGCCAGTTAAAGTGATCATTCTAAATTCATCATTGGTGCTCATTAAGTAAAGGCTTATAAATGAAGCATAATGCATGACATCACACAATTTTGGATATATTGAATTAATTGGATGCCTTGTCGTATCATTCTGTCTCAAATTCTGAGCTCTAAATAAAAAATTACGAACTATTTACGGCAGACATGTAAAGTTGATCGGCCAGTTAAAGTGATCATTCTAAATTCATCATTGGTGCTCATTACAAAAACTCTTATAAATGAAGCATAATGCATGCCATCACACAGTTTGGATGGATTGGATTACTTGGATGCTTGGTCATCTCTATTTTTGTCTCAAATTTTGTCAAAATATAGAGAATTGAGATAGCTTAACGTGGGCATTGGATTCGTGTCATTCAGAGCTTTAAATCAAACGTTACGGACCATTTAGTGCGGACATGTCAAGTTGATCAGCCAGTTAAAGTGATCATTCTAAACTGATCATTGCTACTCATTAACTAAAGGCTTATAAATGAAGCCTAAAGAATGGCATCACACAGTTTAGGATAGATTGGATTACTTGGACGCTTTGTCGTCTCTACTTCTTTCTTGAATTTTGTTAAAATATAGAAGATTTATCTAGCTTAATGTGGGAATTCAATTCGTGTCATTATGAGCTCAAATCAAGAGGTAGGGACGATTTACTGAGGATATGTCAAATTTATGGGCCAGTTAATATGATTATTCTAAACTGATCATTGTTGCTCATTAAGTAAAGGCTTATAAATGAAGCATGACGCATGACATCAAACAGTTTTTTATAGATTGAATTATTTAGACCCTTTGTCATATCTATTTGTCTCAAATATTGTTACAATATAGAAAATTTATCTAGCTTAACGTGAGCATTGAATTCGTATCTTTATGAGCTCTAAATCAAAAGTTACGAATGATTAAGTGCGGAAATGTCAAGTTGAGTGGCCAGTTAAAGTGATCATTCTATACAGATCATTGGTGCTCATTCAGTAAAGGCTTATAAATGAATCATAAAGCATGGCATCAAGCAGTTTGGATAAATTACATTACTTGGATATTTTTTCGTCCCTATTTATGTCTAATATATTGTCCAAAATAGAGAATTGAGCTAGTTTAACATGGGCATTGGATTCGTGTTATTCTGAGCTCTAAATCAAAAGTTATGGATGATTTAGTGTCAAGTTGATCGGCCTGTTAAAGTGATCATTTTAAACCGATCATTGGTGTTCATTGAGTCAAGGCTTATAAAAGAAGCATACTGCAAGGTATCACACAGTTCTAGATCAATTGCATTACTTGGACGCTTTGTCATATCTCTTTCTGTCTCAAATTTTTTTACAAAGTAGAAACTTGAGCTAGCTTAACGTGGGCATTGGATTCGTGTGTTTCTGAGCTCTAAATCAAAAGTTAAGGACGATTTAGTACAGACATGTCAAGTTGATCGGCTAGTTAAAGTGATCATTGTAAACTGATCATTGGTGCTCATTATCTAAAGGCTTATAAGTGAAGCATAGACCATGGCATCACGTAATTTGGGATAAACTGGATTACTTGGATGCTTTTTCGTCTCTATTTCCTTTCCAAATTTTGGCAAACTATAGAAAATTGAGCTAGCTTAACGTAGGCATTGGATTCGTGTCATTCTAAGCTCTAAAACAAATGTCACGGACGATTTAGAGCAGACATGTCAAGTTGATCGGCCAGTTAAATTGATCATTATAAACGGATCATTGGTGCCCATTGAGTAAAGGCTTGTCACTTAAGCATAATACAAGACATCACACAGTTTTGGATAGATTAGATTACTTGGACGCTTTGGTGTATCTAGTTCTGTCTTCAATTTTGTTACAATATAGAAATTTGAGCAAGCCTAACATGGGCATTCGATTTATGTGTTTCTTAGCTCTAAATCGAAAGTTACACACAATTTAGTGCGGACATGTCAATTTGATCGGCCAGTTAAAGTGATAATTCTAAACTGATTATTGGTGCTCATTAACTAAAGGCTTATAACTGAACCACAAAGCATGGCATTACGCTATTTGGGATAGATTGGATTACTTAAACGCTTTATGGTCTCTATTTCTATCTCAAATTTTGTCAAAATATTGAAAATTGAACTAGCTTAAGGTTGGCATTGGATTCGTAACATTTGGAACCCTAAATCAAAAGTTACAGACGATTTAGTGCGGACATGTCAAGTTGATCGGCCAGTTAAAATGATCATTTTAAACTGATTATTGAGCTCATTGAGTAAAAGCTTATAAATGAAGCATAAGGCATGACATCACGCTGTTTGTGATAGATTGGATTACTTGGACACTTTGTCGAATCTAATTTTGTCTCAAAATTTTTCACGAAATCGAAAATTGATCTAGCTTAATGTGAGCATTAGATTCGTGTCATTATGAGCTAATAATAAAAAAATACGGACGATTTAGTGCATGCATGTCAAGTTGATCAGCTAGTTAAACTCAACATTCTAAACTGAACATTGGTGCTCATTGAGTAAAGTCTATAAATGAAGCATAATGCATGACACCACAAAGTTTTGGATAGATTGTATTACTTGGACGCTTTGTCGTATCTATTTATGTCTTAAATTTTGTTCTAAATCAAAAGTTACGCACGATTTGGTGCATACATGTCAAGTTGATCGACCAGTTAAAGTAATCATTATAAACTGATCATTGGTGCTCATTAAGTAAGGGCTTATAAATTAAGTATAAAGCATGGCATCACCAAGTTTGTTATAAATTGGATTACTTGGACGCTTTGTTGGCTGTATTTCTGTTTCCAATTTTGTCAAAATATAGAGAATTGAGCTAGCTTAACGTGGGCATTTGATTCATGTCATTATGAGCTTTAAATCAAAAGTTATGGAGGATTTAGTGCGAACATGTCCAGTTGATCACCAGTTAAAATGATCATTCTAAACTGATCATTGGACCTCATTAACTAAAGGCTTATCAATGAAGCCTAAAGAAAGGCATCACTATGTTTGGGATAGATTGGATTACTTGGACGCTTTGTAATCTCTACTTATGTCTCAAATTTTCTCAAAATATAGAAAATTTATATAGCTTAACGTGGGCAATCGATTCATGTCAATATGAGCTCAAATCAAGAGGTATGGATGATTTAACCCAGACATGTCAAGTTGATCAGTCAGTTAATATGATTATTCAAAACTGATCATTGGTGCTCATTGATTAAAGGCTTATAAATGAAGCATAATGCATGACATCAAAGATTTTTCGAGAGATTGGATTACTTGGATGCTTTTTGGTCTCTATTTCTGTTTCAAATTTTGTTAGAATATAGAAAATTGAGCAGCTTAACGTGGGCATTGGTTTCGTCTCATTCTGAGCTCTAAATCAAAAGCTACAGACAATTTAGTGCGGACATGTCAAGTTGAGTGGCCAGTTAAAGTGATCATTCTATACAGATCATTGGTGCTCATTAAGTAAAGCCTTTTAAATGAAGCATAAAGCATGGCATCATGCAGATTGGATAGATTGGATTAATTGGTCGCTTTGTCGTCTCTATTTCCTGCTCAAATTTTGTCAAAATATAAAAATTGAGCTAGATTAACGTGACATTGGATTCGTGTCATTTTGAGCTCTAAATGAAAAGTTATGAACAGTTTATTGCGGACATATCAAGTTGATCGGCCAGTTAATATGATTATTCAAAACTGATCATTCGTGTTTATTGAGTAAAGGCTTATAAATGAAGCATAATGCATGACATCAAGCCGTCTGAGATAGATTGGATTACTTGGACGCTTTGTCGGATCTAGTTCTGTCTCAAACTTTGTAACAACTTATAAATTGAGCAAGCTTAATGTTGGAATTGGATTCGTGTCATTTTGAGCTCTAAATCAAAAGTTATAGAAGATTTAGTGCGGATATGTCAAGTTGATCGGCCAGTTAAACTGATCATTCTAAACTGATCACTGGCGCTCATTAAGTAAAGTCTATAAATGAAGAATAAAGCATGGCATCACACAATTTGGGATAGATTGGATTACTTGGATGGTTTTTCATCTCTATTTCTGTTCCCAACTTTGTGAAAATATCGAAAATTGAGCTACATTAAGTGGGCACTGGGTTCGTGTCATTCTGAGCTCTAAATAAAAAGTTATAGACGATTTAGTGCGGACATGTCAAGTTGATCGGCCAGTTAAAATGATCATTTTAGAATGATCATTGGTGCTCATTAAGCATGGTATATGAAGTATAAAGCATGGTATCACACAGTTTGGGATAGATTCAAGTACTTGGGCGCTTTGTCGTCTCTATTTATGTTCCGAATTTTGTTAAAATATAGAAAATTGAGCTAGCTTATGCGGCCATTGGATTCGTGTCATTCTGAGCTCTAAATCAAAAGTTACGGACGATTTAGTGCGGACATGTCAAGTTGTTCGGCCACTAAAAGTGATCATTCTAAACTGATCATTGGTACTCATTGAGTAAAGGCTTATAAATGAAGCATAATGCATGACATCACACAGTTTTGGATAGATTGGATTACTTGGATGATTTGTCATATCTATTTCTGTCTCAAATTTAGTTATAATAGAAATTGAGCTATATTAACGTGGGCATTGGATCTGTGTGTTTCCGAGCTCTGAATAAAACGTTAGGGACGATTTAGTGCAGACACGTCAAATTCATCGGGTAGTTAAAGTAATAATTCTAGACTGATCTTTGGTGCTTACTAAGTGAAGGCTTATAAAGGAAACATAAGGCATGATATCACACAATTTGGGATAGATTTTAGTACTTGGGCGCTTTGTCGTCTCTATTTTTGTTCCAATTTTTGTTAAAATATAGAAAATTGAGCTAGCTTAAGTGGCTATTGGATTCGTGTCATTCTGAGCTCTAAATCATAAGTTACAGACGATTTAGTGTGGACATGTAAAGGTTATCAGCCATATAAAGAGATCATTCTAAACAAATCATTGGTGCTCATTAAGTAAAGGCTTATAAATGAAGCATAATGCATGACATAAGGCTGTCTGGATGGATTTGATTACTTGGACGCTTTGTCGTCTCTATATCAGTCTTAAAGTTTGTTAAAATGTAGAAAATTGAGCAAGATTAACGCGGGCATTGGATTCGTGTCATTATGAGCTCTAAAACAAAAGTTACGGACGATTTAGTGCGGATATGTGAAGTAGATCGGCCAGTTAAAGTGATCATTCTAAACTAATCATTGGTGCTCATTGAATAAAGGCTTATAAATGAAGCATAATGCATGGCATCATACAGTTTTGAATAGATTGGATTACTTAGACGCTTTGTCATATCTATTTCTGTCTCAAATTTTGTTATGATATAGAAAATTGAGCTAGCTTAACGTGGCCATTATATTCGTGTATTTGTGAGTCTAAATCAAAAGTTACGAACGATTTAGTGCAGACATGTCAAGTTAATCGGCCAGTTAAAGTGATCATTTTAAACTGATCATTGGTGCTCATTAAGAAAAGGCTTATAAATTATGCATAAAGCATGGCATCAAATAATTTGCGATAGATTGCATTACTTGGACGCTTTGTCGTCTCTATTTTTGCCACAAATTTTGTCACAATATAGCAAATTGAGCTATCTTACCATGGGCATTGGATTCGCGTTATTATGAGCTCTAAATCAAAACCTACAGACGATTTAGTGCGGATAAGTCAAGTTGATCGGCCAGATAAAGTGATCATTCTAAACTGATCATTGGTGCTTCTTGAGTAAAGGCTTATAAATGAAGCAGAATGCATGGCATTACACAGTTTTGGATAGATTGGATTACTTGGACGCTTTTTCATATCTATTTCTGTTTCAAATTTAGTTACAATAGAAATTGAGCTATATTAACGTGGGATTGGATTTGTGTGTTTCCGAGATCAAAATCAAAAGTTACGGACGATTTAGTGCAGACATGTCAAGTTGATTGGGAAGTTAAAGTGATAATTCTAAACTGATCATTGGTTCTTATTAAGTGAAGGCTTATAAATGAAACATAAGGCATGACATGACGCAATTTGGGATAGATTCGAATACTTGGGCGCTTTGTTGTCTCTATTTCTGTTCCAAATTTTGTTAAAATATTGAAAATTGAGCTACCTTAAGTGGCCATTGAATTCGTGTCACTCTGAGCTCTAAATCAAAAGTTTTGGACGATTTAGTGCGGACATGTCAAGTTGATCAGCCACTAAAAATGATCATTCTAAAGTGATCATTGGTGCTGATTGAGTAAAGGCTTATAAATGAAGCATAATGCATAGCATCACACAGTTTTGGATAGATTGGATTACTTGGACGCTTTGTCATATCTATTTCTGTCTCAAATTTAGTAACAATAGAAATTGAGCTATATTAACGTGGGCATTGGATTCGTGTGTTTCCGAGTTCTAAATCAAAAGTTACGGACGATTTAGTGCAGACATGTCAAGTTGATCGGCTAGTTAAAGTGATAATTCTAAACTGATCATTGGTGCTTATTAAGTGAATGCTTATAAATGAAACATAAGGCATGACATCACGCAATTTGGGAAAGATTCAAGCACTTGGGCGCTTTGTTGTGTCTATTTCTGTTCCAAATTTTGTTAAAATATTGAAAATTGAGCTAGCTCAAGTGGCCATTGGATTCGTGTCATTCTGAGCTCTAAATCAAAAGTTACAGACGATTTAGTGTGGACATGTAAAGTTGTATCAGCTACAAAAAGTGATCATTCTAAACTGATCATTGGTGCACATTGAGTAAAGGCTTATAAATGAAGCATAATGCATGGCATCACACAGTTTTGCATATATTGGATTACTTGGACGCTTTGTCATATTTATTTCTGTTTCAAATTTAGTTACAATAGAAATTGAGCTGTATTAACGTGGGCATTGGATTCGTGTGTTTCCGAGCTCTAAATCGAAAGTTACTGACGATTTAGTGCAGACATGTCAAGTTGATCGGCTACTTAAAGTGATAATTCTAAACTGATCATTGGAACTTATTAAGTGAAGGCATATAAATGAAACATAAGGCATGACATCACACAATTTGGGATAGATTCGAGTACTTGGGCGCTTTGTTGTCTCTTTTTCTGTTCCAAATTTTGTTAAAATATAAAAAATTGAGCTAGCTTAATTGGCCATTGGATTCCTGTTATTCTTCTCTAAATCAAAAGTTACGGACGATTTAGTGTGGACATGTCAAGTTGATCGGCCACTAAAAGTGATCATTCTAAACTGATCATTGGTGCTCATTGAGTAAAGCTTTATAAATGAAGCATAATGCATTGCATCACACAGTTTTGGATAGATTGGATTACTTGGACGCTTTGTCATATCTATTTCTGTCTCAAATTTAGTTACAATAGAAATTGAGCTTTAAATCAAAAGTTATGGATGATTTAGTGCGGACATGTCAAGTTGATCGGCCAGTTAAAATGATCATTTTAGAATGATCATTGGTGCTCAACAAGTTTATAAATGAAGCATAATGCATGGCATCACGCAGTTTGGGATAGATTGGATTACTTGTATGCTTTGTTGTCTCTATTTTTGTCTGAAATTTTGTCACAATATAGAAAATTGAGGTAGCTTAACGTGGGCACTGTATTCGTGTCATTCCGAGCTCTAAATTAAAGGTTACAGATGATGTAGTGCGGACATGTCAAGTTGATCGGCCAGTTAATGTGATCATTCTAAAATGATCATTGGTGCTCATTAAATAAAGGCTTATAAATGAAGCATAATGCATGGCATAAAGCTGTTTGGGATAGATTGGATTACGTGGATGCTTTGTCGTCCCCATTTCTGTCTCACATTTTGTCAAGAAATAGAGAACTGAGCTAGATTAACGTGGGCATTGGATTCGTGTAATTCTGAGCTCTAAATAAAAACTTATGGATGATTTGGTGTGGACATGTCAAGTTGATTGGCCAGCTAAAGGGATCATTCTAAAGTGATCATTAGTGCTCTTTGAGTAACGGCATATAAATGAATCATAATGCATGGCATCACACAGTTTTATGATAGATTGGATTACTTGGATGCTTTGTCGTATCAATTTCAGTCTCAATTCTTAACGTTGGCATTGGATTTATGTGTTTTTAAGCTCAAAATAAAAAGATACGGACGATTTAATGTGTCCATGTAGAGTTGATCGGCCAGTTAAAGTGATCATTCTAAACTGATCATTCGGGCTTATTTAGTAAATGCTTATAAATGAAGCGTAATGCATGACATCAAACAGTTTTCGGTAAATTGGATTACTTGGACGCTTTTTCGTATCTATTTCTATCTCAAATATTTTATAATATATAAAACTGAGGTAGCGTAACGTGGCCATTGGATTCGTGTCATTCTAAGCTTTAAATAAAAAGTTACAGACGATTTAATGGGGACATGTCAAGGTTATCAGCCATTTAAAGAGATCATTCTAAACAAATCATTGGTGCTCATTAAGTAAAGGCTTATAAATGAAGCTTAGTGCATGACATAAAGCTGTTTGGATGGATTCAATTACTTGGACGCTTTGTCGTCTCTATATCAGTCTTAAATTTGTCAAAATATAGAAAATTGAGCTAGCTTAACGTGGGTATTGGATTCGTGTAATTATCAGCTCTAAATAAAAAGTTACGGATGAATTAGTGAGGACATGTGAAGTTGATCGGCCAGTTAAAGTGATCATTCTAAACTAATCATTGGTGCTCATTGAGTAAAGGCTTATAAATGAAGCATAATGCATGGCATCATACAGTTTTGAATAGATTGGATTACTTAGACGCTTTTTCCTACATATTTATGTCTCATATTTTGTTATGATATAGAAAATTAAGCTAGCTTAACGTGGGCAATGGAATCGTGTGTTTGTGAGCTCTAAATCAAAAGTTACAAAAGATTTAGTGTAGACATGTAAAGCTGATCCGCCAGTTAAAGTGATCATTATAAACTGATCATTGGTGCTCATTAAGTAAAGGCTTATAAATAAAGCATAAAGCATGGCATCACATAGTTAGGGATAAATTCGATTACTTAGACACTTTGTCGTCTCTATTTTTGTCTCAAATTTTGATACAATACAAAAAATTGAGCTAGCTTAATGTGGGCATTGGAATCGTGTCATTCTGAGCTCTAAATCAAAACCAAGAGACGATTTAGTGCGGACAAGTCAAGTTGATCGGCCAGTTAAAGTGATCATTATAAACTGATCATTGGTGCTCATTATGTGAAGGCTTATAAATGAAACATAAGGCATGAAATCACACAATTTGGGATAGATTCGAGTACTTGGGCGCAGTGTCATCTCTATTTATGTTCCAAATTTTGTCAAAATAGAGAAAATTGAGCTAGATTAACGTGGGCATTGGATTAGTGTCATTATGAGCTCTAAATCAAAAGTTACAGACGATGTAGTGTGGATATGAGCTCTTGTGTTGTTGAGAAGCCTTTGGACTCTAATGATGAGGACATCAGGTCGTACATCCAGCCAGGAGACCAGACTGGCCGACCAGGAAGCTTGCCTGAGACAGCAGGGCCATCTGGCACGTCTGCCGGAACAGACAGTACCGCCGGACCCTCGACCTATAGGACCAGACCGGTCAGCATCGCCGGCGGAGAGGCCCAAGCTTGCGGCACACTTGGTGGGGGCGTGGATGACACCGCTGGTCCCTCTGGTGATGCCGCCGACTCCGGGATCAACTTGGCCGGTCCTGAAGGCATCCCGGCCAGTACCGCGCACAATCCAACCGGTACAGCCGGTACAGCCGATCCAGCCGAGTACACGCGCATTTCCACTTCCACACAAGAGGACTCGTACCAAATGAGCTACCAGCTCCAGGACATGCACCTAGAAGAAGTATCTACACCAGTGGTACCTCCAGGAGCAATGACAAGAAGCAGATCAAGAGCACTCTTCCACAAATTCAGCTTATTGGTCAACAAGCTCCTAGAGGAAGATCAGCTAAGGACAATGGGCCAGAAGAGCAAAGTAGAGTCCAAAGGCTTCTCAACAACACAAGGAACATCAGAGACTTGGGCCTTAGTGGCAAGAGAGGTCAGGGCCCAAAGCTATTTAACCCTACTCCAAGTCGAAGACTAGGAGCAAGGCGCGTGCATGCCACAAGGACGGCCACCTTCCATATCTTGGCCGTGAGGTAAGTTAAGGTAAGTTTCAATTCAAATATATGCCTCTTTCTGTTTTGCAGGGTAGGATCTAGATGCTTTACATTTTTGAGTCAAGAACATTTTAGGAATAGGTCCTTTTTCGGTTATACACTTTTGTATCTTTTCCTTTTGTGCACTTTTGTAAACTTTCCTTTTATTTGTTTGAGTCGACCCTAGAAGGTCAAGCTGTCGAGCATATTAATAAGGCTCCTTCCAGCATTGTAGTTCGACAACCTTTTTGCTAATTAATAAAGATCGAATTTTCTTTACAAGTTATTCTCTCAAAGAAGCTTGTGCGCTTAGAACCTAGTTGAGACCAGCCCTCCTAGCTCTAAGTTTGTGATTGATCACGAGGTTCATCACCCCTCGTGTGGTTCACTTCACCCTTCCATCTTTTACCAACCAGAAAACCCCCATCCAGAAGCCTAAGGTTAAGTTTCTCACCTAATCTTCTACAAACAGCCCACGCGCATACATCCTTGAATCAAGGCTTGTATCACATGACATCACACAATTTGGGATAGATTCGAGTACTTGGGCGCATTGTCATCTCTATTTCTGTTCCACATTTTATCAAAATAGAGAAAATTGAGCTAGATTAACGTGGGCATTGGATTAGTGTCATTATGAGCTCTAAATCAAAAGTTACAGATGATGTAGTGTGGATATGTCAAGTTGATCGACCAATTAAAGTGATAATTCCAAACTGATCACTGGTGCTCATTAAGTAAAGGCTAATAAATAAAGCATAAAGCATTGCATCACACAATTTGGGATAGATTTGATTACTTGGATGGTTTGTCGTCTCTATTTCTGTTCCCAATTTTGTCAAAATATAGAAAATTGAGCTACCTTAAGTGGGCATTGGATTCGTATCATTCTGAGCTCTAATCAAAAGTTACGGATGATTTAGTGCAGAAATGTCAAGCTGATTGGCCTGTTAAACTGATCATTGGTGCCCAATAAGTAAAGGCTTATAAATGAAGCATAATGCATGTCCTCAAGCTGTTTGGGATAGATTGGATTACTTGGACACTTTATCGTCTCTATTTCTGTCTCAAATTTTGACAAAATATAGAAAACTGAGCTAGCTTAACGTGGGCATTGGATTCATGTCATTCCGAGCTTTAAATCAATAGGTACGGACGATATAGGGCGTACATGTTAGATTGGATTACTTGGACACTTTATCGTCTCTATTTCTGTCTCAAATTTTGACAAAATATAGAAAGCTGAGCTAGCTTAACGTGGGCATTGATTATAACGTGGGATAGATTGGATTACTTGGACACTTTATCATCTCTATTTCTGTCTAAAATTTTGACAAAATATAGAAAACTGAGCTAGCTTAACGTGGGCATTGGATTCGTGTTATTCCGAGCTTTAAATCAATAGGTACGGACGATATAGGGCGTACATGTTAAGTCGATCGGTCAGTTAAAGTGATAATTCCTAACTGATTATTGGTGCTCATTGAGTAAAGCCTTATAAATGAAGTGTAAGGCATGACATCACGCAGCTTGGGATAGATTGGATTACTTGGACGCTTTGGCATATCTACTTATGTCTCAAATTTTATCACAATATTGAAAATTGAACTAGCTTAATGTGGGTAATGGATTCGTGTCATTTTGAGCTATAAATCAAAAGTTATGAATGATATAGTGCATACATGACAAGTTGATCGACCAGTTAAAATAATGATTTTAAACTGATTATTGGTGCTCATTGAGTAAAAGCTTATGAATGAAAATTAGTGCATGGCATCACGCAGTTTGGGATGGATTGGATTAGTTGGACGCTTTTCATATCTATTTCTATCTCAAAAATTTTCACAATATAGAAATTGAGCTAGCTTAACGTGGGCAATTGATTCGTGTCATTCTGAGCTCTAAATCAAAAGTTACGAACAATTTAATGCGGTCATGTCAAGTTGATCGGCCAACTGAAGTCATCATTCTAAACTGATCATTGGTGCTCTTGAGTAAAGGCTTATTAATGAAGCATAATGGATGGCAACACACACTTTTCGATATATTGGTTTACTTGGACGCTTTGTCTTATCTATTTCTATCTCAAAATCTGTCACAATATAGAAAATTGATGTAAGTTAACGTGGGCACTCGATTCGTGTGTTTCTAAGCTCTAAATCAAAAGTTACGGACAATTTAGTGCGTACATGTCAAGTTGATCGGCGAGTTAAACTGATCATTCTAAACTGATCATTGGTGCTCATTAAGTAAAGCCTTGAAAATGAAGCATAAAGCATGGCGCTACGCAGTTTGGTATATATTGGATTACTTGGACGCTTTGTCGCCTCTATTTGTGTCTCAAAAATTGTCAAAATAGAGAGAATTGAGATAGCTTAATGTGGGCATTGGATTCGTGTGATTCTGAGCTTTAAATCAAAAGTTATGGACGATTTAGTACGGACACGACAAGTTGATCGGCCAGTTACAATGATCATTCTAAACTGATCATTGGGGCTCATTAACTAAAGACTTATAAATGAAGCCTAAAGAATGGCATCACACATTTTGGTATAGATTGGATTACTTGGCACTTTGTCGTCTCTACTTCGGTCTCAAAATTTGTCATAATGTAGAACATTTATCCAGATTAATGTGGGCATTCGATTTGTGTCATTATGAGCTCAAATCAAGAGGTACGGACGATTTACTGAGGACATGTCAAATTGATTGGCCAGTCAAAGGGCTCATTAACAAAAGGCTTATAAATCAAGCATAATGCATGGCATCAAACAGTTTTCGATATATTGGATTACTTGGACACTTCTTCGTATCTATTTCTATCAAAAATATTGTTATAATATAGAAAATTGATCTAGATTAACGTGAGGGTTGGATTCGTGTCATTCTGAGCTCTAAATCAAAAGTTAAGGGCGATTTAGTGCAGACATGTCAAGTTGAGTGTCTAGTTAAAGTGATCATTATATACAGATCACTCGTGCTCATTTAGTAATGGCTTATCAATGAAGCATAAAGGATGGCATCAAGCAGCTTGGATAGATTGCATTACTTGGAGCTTTTTCGTCTCTATTTCTGTCTCAAATTTTTTCAAAACTTAGAAAATTTATCTAGCTTAACGTGGGCATTAGATTCGTGTCATTCTGAGCTATAAACCAAAAGTTATGGACGATTTAGTGTGATATGTCAATTTCATCGGCCAGTTAAAGTGATCATTGGTGTTCATTGAGTAAAGGCTTATAAATGAGGCATAATGTATGGCATCACGCAATTTGAGATAGATTGGATTACTTCTACGCTTTATCGTATCTAGTTCTGTCTCAAATTGTGTCAAAATATATAAAATTGAGCTAACTTATCGTGGGCATTGGATTCGTGTCATTCTGAGCTCTAAATCAAAAGTTAGGAACAATTTAGGGTGGACATGTCAAATTGATCGGCCAGTTAAAGTGATCATTCTAAATTCATCATTGGTGCGCAATAAAAATAACTCTTATAAATGAAGAATAATGCATGACATCATAAAGTTTAGATGGATTGGATTACTTGGATGCTTTGTCGTCTCTAATTTTGTCTCAAATTTTGTCAAAATATAGATAATTGAGATAGCTTAACGTGGGTATTGGATTCATGTCATTCTGAGCTTTGAATTAAGAGTTACGGACGATTTAGTGCGGACATGTCAAGTTGATCAGCCAGTTAAAGTGATCATTTTAAACTGATCATCGGTGGTCATTAACTAAAGGCTTATAAATGAAGCCTAAAGAATGGCATCATGCAGTTTAGGATAGATTGGATTACTTGTACGCTTTGTCATCTCTACTTCTATCTCAAATTTTGTCAAAATATAAAACATTTATCTAGCTTAACGTGGGAATTCGATTCGTGTCATTATGAGCTAAAATCAAGAGGTAAGGACGATTTACTGAGGACATGTCAAGTTGATCGGGCAGTTAATATGATTATTTTAAATTGATCAATGGTGCTCATTGAGTAAAGGCTTATAAATGAAGCATAATGCATGGTATCAAGAAGTTTTAGATAGATTGCACTACTTGGATGTTTTGTCGTATCTATTTCTGTCTAAAATATTGTATAATATAGAAACTTGATCTAGCTTAATGTGAGCATTGGATTCGTATCATTCTGATCTCTAAATCAAAAGCTACGGACGATTTATTGTGGACATGTCAAGTTGGTGCTCATTAGGTAAAGGCTTATAAATGAAGCATAAAGCATGGCATCAAGCAGTTTGGATAAATTGGATCACTTGACGCGTTTTCGTCTCTATTTCTGTTTCAAATTTTGTCAAAATATAGAGAATTGAGCTAGCTTAACATGGGCATTGGATTCGTATCATTTTAAGCTCTAAGTCAAAAGTTATGGACGATATAGTGCAGAAATGTCAAGTTGATCAGCCAGTTAAAGTGAATATTCTAAACTGATGATTGGTGTTCATTGAGTAAAGGCTTATAAATGAAGCATAATGCATGGCATCACTAAGTTTAAGATAGATTGGATTACTTTGACGCTTTTTCGTATCTAGTTCTGTCTCAAATTTTGTCACAATATTTAAAATTGAGCTAGCTTAACCTTGGCATTGGATTCGTGTCAAATTTTGTCACAATATTCAAAGTTACGCACCATTTAGTGCAGACATGTCAAGTTGTTTGGCCAGTTAAAGTGATCATTCTAAATTCATCATTGGTGCTCATTAAGTAAAGGCTTATAAATGAAGCATAATGCATGACATCACACAATTTTGGATATATTGAATTAATTGGATGCCTTGTCGTATCATTTCTGTCTCAAATTCTGAGCTCTAAATAAAAAATTACGAACTATTTACGGCAGACATGTAAAGTTGATCGGCCAGTTAAAGTGATCATTCTAAATTCATCATTGGTGCTCATTACAAAAACTCTTATAAATCAAGAGGTAGGGACGATTTACTGAGGATATGTCAAATTTATCGGCCAGTTAATATGATTATTCTAAACTGATCATTGTTGCTCATTAAGTAAAGGCTTATAAATGAAGCATGACGCATGATATCAAACAGTTTTTTATAGATTGCATTATTTAGACCCTTTGTCATATCTATTTGTCTCAAATATTGTTACAATATAGAAAATTTATCTAGCTTAACGTGAGCATTGAATTCGTATCTTTATGAGCTCTAAATCAAAAGTTACGAATGATTAAGTGCGGAAATGTCAAGTTGAGTGGCCAGTTAAAGTGATCATTCTATACAGATCATTGGTGCTCATTCAGTAAAGGCTTATAAATGAATCATAAAGCATGGCATCAAGCAGTTTGGATAAATTACATTACTTGGACATTTTTTCGTCCCTATTTATGTCTAATATATTGTCCAAAATAGAGAATTGAGCTAGTTTAACGTGGGCATTGGATTCGTGTTATTCTGAGCTCTAAATCAAAAGTTATGGATGATTTAGTGTCAAGTTGATCGGCCTGTTAAAGTGATCATTTTAAACCGATCATTGGTGTTCATTGAGTCAAGGCTTATAAAAGAAGCATACTGCAAGGTATCACACAGTTCTAGATCAATTGCATTACTTGGACGCTTTGTCATATCTCTTTCTGTCTCAAATTTTTTTACAAAGTAGAAACTTGAGCTAGCTTAACGTGGGCATTGGATTCGTGTGTTTCTGAGCTCTAAATCAAAAGTTAAGGACGATTTAGTACAGACATGTCAAGTTGATCGGCTAGTTAAAGTGATCATTGTAAACTGATCATTGGTGCTCATTATCTAAAGGCTTATAAGTGAAGCATAGACCATGGCATCACGTAATTTGGGATAAACTGGATTACTTGGATGCTTTTTCGTCTCTATTTCCTTTTCAAATTTTGGCAAACTATAGAAAATTGAGCTAGCTTAACGTAGGCATTGGATTCGTGTCATTCTAAGCTCTAAAACAAATGTCACGGACAATTTAGAGCAGACATGTCAAGTTGATCGGCCAGTTAAATTGATCATTATAAACGGATCATTGGTGCCCATTGAGTAAAGGCTTGTCACTTAAGCATAATACAAGACATCACACAGTTTTGGATAGATTAGATTACTTGGACGCTTTGGTGTATCTAGTTCTGTCTTCAATTTTGTTACAATATAGAAATTTGAGCAAGCCTAACATGGGCATTCGATTCATGTGTTTCTGAGCTCTAAATCGAAAGTTACACACAATTTAGTGCGGACATGTCAATTTGATCGGCCAGTTAAAGTGATAATTCTAAACTGATTATTGGTGCTCATTAACTAAAGGCTTATAACTGAACCACAAAGCATGGCATTACGCTATTTGGGATAGATTGGATTACTTAAACGCTTTGTGGTCTCTATTTCTATCTCAAATTTTGTCAAAATATTGAAAATTGAACTAGCTTAAGGTTGGCATTGGATTCGTAACATTTGGAACCCTAAATCAAAAGTTACAGACGATTTAGTGCAGACATGTCAAGTTGATCGGCCAGTTAAAATGATCATTTTAAACTGATTATTGAGCTCATTGAGTAAAAGCTTATAAATGAAGCATAAGGCATGACATCACGCTGTTTGTGATAGATTGGATTACTTGGACGCTTTGTCGAATCTAGTTTTGTCTCAAAATTTGTCACGAAATCAAAAATTCAACTAGCTTAATGTGAGCATTAGATTCGTGTCATTATGAGCTAATAATAAAAAAATACGGACGATTTAGTGCATACATGTCAAGTTGATCAGCCAGTTAAACTCAACATTCTAAACTGAACATTGGTGCTCATTGAGTAAAGTTTATAAATGAAGCATAATGCATGACACCACAAAGTTTTGGATAGATTGTATTACTTGGACGCTTTGTCGTATCTATTTATGTCTTAAATTTTGTTCTAAATCAAAAGTTACGCACGATTTGGTGCATACATGTCAAGTTGATCGACCAGTTAAAGTAATCATTATAAACTGATCATTGGTGCTCATTAAGTAAGGGCTTATAAATTAAGTATAAAGCATGGCATCACCAAGTTTGTTATAAATTGGATTACTTGGACGCTTTGTTGGCTGTATTTCTGTTTCCAATTTTGTCAAAATATAGAGAATTGAGCTAGCTTAACGTGGGCATTTGATTCATGTCATTATGAGCTTTAAATCAAAAGTTATGGAGGATTTAGTGCGACCAACTCCAGTTGATCACCAGTTAAAATGATCATTCTAAACTGATCATTGGGGCTCATTAACTAAAGGCTTATCAATAAAGCCTAAAGAAAGGCATCACTATGTTTGGGATAGATTGGATTACTTGGACGCTTTGTAATCTCTACTTCTGTCTCAAATTTTCTCAAAATATAGAAAATTTATCTAGCTTAACGTGGGCAATCGATTCATGTCAATATGAGCTCAAATCAAGAGGTATGGATGATTTAACCCAGACATGTCAAGTTGATCAGTCAGTTAATATGATTATTCTAAACTGATCATTGGTGCTCATTGATTAAAGGCTTATAAATGAAGTATAATGCATGACATCAAAGATTTTTCGAGAGATTGGATTAATTGGATGCTTTTTGGTCTCTATTTCTGTTTCAAATTTGGTTAAAATATAGAAAATTGAGCTAGCTTAACGTGGGCATTGGTTTCGTCTCATTCTGAGCTCTAAATCAAAAGCTACAGACAATTTAGTGCGGACATGTCAAGTTGAGTGGCCAGTTAAAGTGATCATTCTATACAGATCATTGGTGCTCATTAAGTAAAGCCTTTTAAATGAAGCATAAAGCATGGCATCAAGCAGATTGGATAGATTGGATTAATTGGTCGCTTTGTCGTCTCTATTTCTTGCTCAAATTTTGTCAAAATATAAAAATTGAGCTAGATTAACGTGACATTGGATTCGTGTCATTTTGAGCTCTAAATGAAAAGTTATGAACAGTTTATTGCGGACATATCAAGTTGATCGGCCAGTTAATATGATTATTCAAAACTGATCATTCGTGTTTATTGAGTAAATGCTTATAAATGAAGCATAATGCATGACATCAAGCCGTCTGAGATAGATTGGATTACTTGGACGCTTTGTCGGATCTAGTTCTGTCTCAAACTTTGTAACAACTTATAAATTGAGCAAGCTTAATGTTGGAATTGGATTCGTGTCATTTTGAGCTCTAAATCAAAAGTTATAAAAGATTTAGTGCGGATATGTCAAGTTGATCGGCCAGTTAAACTGATCATTCTAAACTGATCACTGGCGCTCATTAAGTAAAGTCTTATAAATGAAGCATAGTGCATGACATCAAGCAGTTTGGATGGATTGGATTACTTGTACGCTTCGTCGTCTCTATTTCTATCTTAAATTTTGACAAAAATAGAAAATTAAGATAGCTTACCGTGGACATTGGATTCGTGTAATTCAGAGCTATAAATCAAAAGTTACGGACGATTTAGTGTGGATATGTCAAGTTGATGGGCCAGTTAAAGTGATCATTCTAAGCTGATCATTGGTGCTCATTGAGTAAAGGATTATAAATGAATCCTAATGCGTGGCATCACACCGTTTTGGATAGATTGGATTACTTGGATGCTTTTTCATATCTATTATTGTCTCAAATTTTGTTGCAATACAGAAAATTGAGCTAGATTAACGTTGGCATTGGATTTGTGTGTTTCAGAGCTCTAAATCAAAAGCTACGGACGATTTAGTGCTGACACGTCAGTTTATCAGCCAGTTAAAGTGATCATTCTAAACTGATCATTGTTGCTCATAGAGTAAAGGCTTATAAATGAAGCATAAAACATGGCATCACGCAATTTGGGATATATTGAATAACTTGGACGCTTTTTTGTCTCAATTTCTGTTCCAAATTTTGTCGAAATATGGAAAATTCAGCTATCTTAACATGGGCCTTGGATTCGTATCATTCTGAGCTCTAAATCAAAAGTTAAGGATGATTTAGTGTGAACATGTCAAGTTGATCCGCGAGCTAAACTGATCATTATAAACTGATCACTGCTGCCCATTGAGTACCGGCTTCTCAATGAAGTATAATGCATGGCAACACACAGTTTTGGATAGATTGGATTACTTGGACGCTTTATCATATCTAGTTTTGGCTCAAATTTTATTACAATATAAAAAATTGAGCTATATTAACGTGGGCATTGGGTTCGTGTCATTCAGAGCTCTAAATTAAAAGTTAGAGATTATTTAATACTAACATGTCAAGTTGAACGGCCAGTTAAAGTGATCATTCTAAACTTATCGTTGGTGCTCATTGAGTAAAGGCTTATAAATGAAGCATAATGCATTGCATCATACAGTTTTGGTTAGATTGGATTACTTGGACGCTTTGTCATATCTATTTCTTTCTCAAGTTTTGTTACAATATAGAAAATTGAGCTAGCTTAACGTGGACATTGGATTTGTGTCATTCCGAGCTCCAAATCAATAATTACGGATGATTTAGTCAGACATGACAAGTTGATCGGCCAGTTAAAGTGATCATTCTAAACAGATCATTGGTGCTCATTGAGTAAAGGCTTATAAATGGAGCATAATGCATGGCATCACACAGTTTTGGATAGATTGGATTACTTGGAGGCTTTGTCATATCAATTTCTATCTCAAATTTTCTCACAATATAGAAAATTGAGGTAGCTTAAAGTGGGGATTGGATTCATATCATTCTGAGCTTTAAATCAAAAGCAATGGACGATATAGTGCATACATATCACGTTGATGGGCTAGTTAAAGTTATCATTCTAAACACATAATTGGTGCTCATTGAGTAAAGGCTTCTAAATGGAAAATAATGCATGACATCACACAGTTTGGGATGGATTGGATTATTTGGATGCTTTGTCGTATCTATTTTAGTCACAAATTTTGTTACAATATAGAATTTGAGCTAGCTTCACGTGGGCATTGGATTTGTGTCATTCTAAACTCCAAATCAAAAGTTACATTTAATTTAGTGCGGACATGTCAAGTTGAGTGGCCAGTTAAAGTGATCATTCATAATAGATCGTTGGTGCTCATTAAGTAAAGGCTTATAAATGAAGCATAACGCATGGCATCACACAGTTTTCGATATATTGGATTACTTGGATGCTTTTTGTATCTATTTCTGTCTCAAACTTTGAAACAGTATAGAAAATTGAGCTTGCTTAACGAGGGCATTGGATTTGTGTCATTCTGAGCTCCAAAGCAAAAGTTACGGACGATTTAGTGAGAACATATCAAGTTAGTGGCCTGTTAAAGTGATCATTCTAAACAGATCGTTGTTGCTCATTAAGTAAAGGCTTATAAATGAAGCATAAAGGATGGCATCAAGTAGTTTGGATAGATTGAATTACTTGTACGCTTTGTCGTCTCTATTTCTCTCTCAAATTTTGTCAAAATATAGAAAATTGGGCTTGTTTAACGTGGGAATTGGATTCGTGTCATTCTGAGCTCTAAATTAAAAGTTACAGACAATTTAGTGTGGACATGTCAATTTGATCTGCCAGTTAATATGATTATTCTAAACTGATCATTGGTGCTCATTGAGTGAAGGCTTATAAATGAAGCATAATGCATGACATCATGCAATTTGGGTTAGATTGGATTACTTGGATGCTTTTTCGTATCAAGTTATGTATTCAATTTTGTCACAATATACAGAATTGAACTAGCTTAATGTGGGTATATGATTCATGTCATTCGGAGTTACAAATCAAAATTAATGGACGATTTAGTGTGGACATATCAAATGGATCGGCTGGTTAACATGATCACTCTAAACTGATTATTGGTGATCATTGGGTAAACGCTTATAAATGAGGAATAATGCATGGCATCACGCAGTTTGGGATGGAATCGATTACTTGAATGCTTTATCGTATCTATTTATTTTTGAAATTTTGTCACAATATAGAAAACTGAGCCATTGGATTTGTGTCAGTCTGAGCTCTAAATCAAAAGTTACAGACGATTTAGTGCCTACATGTCAAGTTGAGTGGCCAGATAAAGTGATCATTCTAAACTGAACATTGGTGCTCATTGGATAAAGGCTGATAAATGGAGCATAATGCATGGCATCGCACAATTTTGTATCGATTGGATTACTTGCAGGCTTTTGTCCTATCTATTTCTGTCTCAAATTTTGTTACATTATAGAAAATTGAGCTAGCTTAACGTGGGCAATTGATTGTTGTCATTCTAAGCTCTAAATCAAGTGTTATGGACGATATAGTGCAAACATGTCAAGGTGTTCGGCCTGTTAAAATGATCATTCTAAACTGATCGTTGTTGCTCATTGAGTAAAAGCTTATAAATGAAGAATAATGCACAGCTTCACACAGTTTGGGATGGAATGGATTACTTGAACGCTTGTCGTATCTATTTCTATCTAAAATTTTGCCACAATATAGAAAATTGAGCTAGCATAAAGTGGGCAATGGATTCGTGTCATTATGGGCTCTAAATCAAAAGTTACGTACGATTTAGTGTGGACATGTCAAGTTGATCGGCCAGTTGATATGATTATTCTAAACTGATCGACGGTGCTCATTGAGTAAAGGCTTAAAATGAAGCATAATGCATGGCATCACACAGTTTGGGATAGATTGGATTACATGGACGCTTTTTCATATCTAGTTGTGTCTGAAATTTTGTCACAATATAGAAAATTGAAGTAGCTTAACGTGGGCATTAAATTCGTGACATTTTGAGCTCCAAAATAAAAAAGTTATGGATGTTTTAGTGCGGACATGTCAAGTTGATCAGTGGGTTAAAATGATCATTCTAAACTGATCATTGGTGTTCATTAAGTAAAGGATAATAAATGAGGCATAAAGCATGGCATCACACATTTTGGAATAGATTAGATTACTTGGACGCTTTTTCCTATCTAGTTTTGTTTCAAATTTTATCACAACATAGAAAATTGAATTAGCTTAATGTGGGCATTCAATTCGTGTCATTCTGAGCTATAAATCAAAAGTTATTGATGATTTAGTGCAGAGATGTTAGTTTGATCGGCCAGTTAAAATGATCATTCTAAACTTATCGTTGGTGTTCATTGAGTAAAAGATTATAAACGAAGAATAATGCATGGCATCACGGAGTTTTGGATTGACTAGATTACTTGGATGCTTTGTTGTATATATTTTGGTCTCAAATTTTGTCACAATATAGAAGATTTAGCTAGCTTAACGTAAGCATTGGATTCGTGTCATTCCAAGCTCTAAATCAAAAGCTATAGATGATTTAGTGCGGACATGTCAAGTTCATCGCCCAGTTAAAGTGAACATTCTAAACTGATCATTGGTGCTCATTGAGTAAAGTCTTATAAATGAAGCATAATGCATGGAATCACGCAGTTTGGGATAGACTGTATTACTTGTATGCTTTGTCGTATCTAGTTATGTCTCAAATTTTGTCACAATATAGAAATCTGAACTAGCTTAATGTGGGCAATTGATTCGTGTCATTTTGACCTATAAATCAAAAATTATGTACGATATAGGGCATACATGTTAAGTTGATCGACCAGTTAAAATGATCATTCTAAACTAAGCGTTGGTGCTCATTGAGTAAAAGTTTATGAATAAAGAATAATGCATGGCATCATGCAGTTTGGGATGCACTGGATTACTTGGACGCTTTGTTGTATCTATTTCTGTCTCAAATTTTATTACACTTTAGAAAATTAAGCTAGCTTAACTTGGGCATTGGATTCGTCTGTTTCTGAGCTCTAAATCAAAATTTACGGACGATTTAGTGCGGACATGTCAAGTTGATCAGCGAGTTAAAATGCTCGTTCTAGATTGATCATTGGTGCTCATTAAGTAAAGGCCTATAAATGAGGCATAAAGCATGGCATCACGCAGTTTGAGATAGATTGGATTACTTGGACGATTTGTCATATCTAGCTTTGTTTCAAATTTTGTCAAATATAGAAAATTGAACTAGCTTAATGTGGGAATTCGATTCGTGTCATTCTGAGCTATAAATGGACGATTTAGTGCAGAAATGTCAAGTTGACCGGCCAGTTAAAATGATTATTCTGAACTGATTGTTGGTAGTCATTAAGAAAAAGCTTATAAATGAAGAACAATACGTGGCATCACACAGTTTGGGATTTACTAGATTACTTCAATGCTTTGTCAAATCTGTTACTATCTCAATTTTTTCACAATATAGAAAATTGAGCTAGCTTAACATAAGCATTGGATTCGTGTCATTCTGAGCTCTAAATCAAAAGTTAAGGATGCTTTTGTGCGGACATGTCTAGTTGATCGGACAGTTAAAGTGATCATTCTAAACTGATCATTGGTGGTAATTGAGTAAAGGCTTATAAATGAAGCATAATGCATGGCATCACAAGGTTTGGAATAAATTGGATTACTTGGACGTTTTGTCGTATCTAGTTCTATCTCAAATTTTGTCACAATATAGAAAATTGAACTAGCTTAATGTGGGCAATTGATTACGTAAACGCTTTTAAATGAAGAAAAGTTATGGACGATTTAGTACAGCCATGTCAAGTTGTTCGGCCAGTTAAAGTGATCATTCTAAACTGATCATTGGTGCTCATTGAGTAAAGGATTATAAATGGAGCATAGTGCATGGCATCAAATAATTTTGGATAGATTGGATTACTTGGCCGCTTTTGTCGTATCTATTTATGTCTCAAATTTTGTTACACTATAGAAAATTGAGCTAGGTTAACGTGGGCACTGGATGTTGTGTGTTTATGAGCTCTAAATCAAATGTTATAGATGATTTAGTGCAGGCATGTCAAGTTGATCGGGGAGTTAAAATGATCATTCTAAACTGATCATTGGTGCTCATTAAGTAAAGACTTATAAATGAGGCATAAACCATGGCATCACGTAGTTTGGGATAGATTGGATTACTTGGATGCTTTGTCGTATCTAATTCTGTTTCAAATTTTGTCACAATGTAGAAAATTAAACTAGCTTAATGTGGGCATTGGATTCGTGTCATTCTGAGCTATAAATCAAAAGTTATGGACGATTTAGTGCAGACATGACAAGTTGTTTGGCTAGTTAAAATTATCATTCTAACCTGATCATTGCTGCTCATTGAGTAAAGGCTTATAAATGAAGCATAATGCATGGCATCACACAGTTTGGGCTAGATTGGATTAGTTGGACGTTTTGTCGTATATATTTATATCTCAAATTTTATCACAATATAGAAAATTGATATAGCTTAATGTGAGGCATTGGATTTGTGTCATTCTGAGCTCTAAATAAAAAGTTATGGACGATATAGTGTAGACATGTCAAGTTGATCAGCCAGTTAAAGTGATCATTCTAAACTGATCATTGTTGCTCATTGAGTAAAGGCTTGTAAATGGAGCATAATGCATGGCATCACACAGTTTTGGATAGATTGGAGAACTTGGATGGTTTTGTCATATCTATTTCTATCTCAAATTTTGTTACACTATAGAAAATTCAGCTAGCTTAACGTGGCACTAGATTCATGTGTTTCTGAGCCCAAAATCAAAAGTTAAAGACGATTTATTGCGGATATGTTAAGTTGATCGGCGAGTTAAAATTTTCATTCTAAACTGATCATTGGTGCTCATTAAGTAAAGGCTAATAAATGAGGCATAAAGAATGGCATCACACAATTTGAGATAGATTGGATTACTTGGACGCTTTGTCGTATCTAGTTCTGTTTCCAATTTTGTCACACTATAGAAAATTAATCTAGCTTAATGTGGGCAATTGATTCGTGTCATTTTGACCTATAAATCAAAAATTATGTACGATATAGGGCATACATGTTAAGTTGATCGACCAGTTAAAATGATCATTCTAAACTAAGCGTTGGTGCTCATTGAGTAAAAGCTTATGAATAAAGAATAATGCATGGCATCATGCAGTTTGGGATGCACTGGATTACTTGGACGCTTTGTTGTATCTATTTCTGTCTCAAATTTTATTACACTTTAGAAAATTAAGCTAGCTTAACATGGGCATTGGATTCGTCTGTTTCTGAGCTCTAAATCAAAATTTACGGACGATTTAGTGCGGACATGTCAAGTTGATCAGCGAGTTAAAATGCTCGTTCTAGATTGATCATTGGTGCTCATTAAGTAAAGGCCTATAAATGAGGCATAAAGCATGGCATCACGCAGTTTGAGATAGATTGGATTACTTGGACGATTTGTCATATCTAGCTTTGTTTCAAATTTTGTCAAATATAGAAAATTGAACTAGCTTAATGTGGGAATTCGATTCGTGTCATTCTGAGCTATAAATGGACGATTTAGTGCAGAAATGTCAAGTTGACCGGCCAGTTTAAATGATTATTCTGAACTGATTGTTGGTAGTCATTAAGAAAAAGCTTATAAATGAAGAACAATACGTGGCATCACACAGTTTGGGATTTACTAGATTACTTCAATGCTTTGTCAAATCTGTTACTATCTCAAATTTTTTCACAATATAGAAAATTGAGCTAGCTTAACATAAGCATTGGATTCGTGTCATTCTGAGCTCTAAATCAAAAGTTAAGGATGCTTTTGTGCGGACATGTCTAGTTGATCGGACAGTTAAAGTGATCATTCTAAACTGATCATTGGTGGTAATTGAGTAAAGGCTTATAAATGAAGCATAATGCATGGCATCACAAGGTTTGGAATAAATTGGATTACTTGGACGTTTTGTCGTATCTAGTTCTATCTCAAATTTTGTCACAATATAGAAAATTGAACTAGCTTAATGTGGGCAATTGATTACGTAAACGCTTTTAAATGAAGAAAAGTTATGGACGATTTAGTACAGCCATGTCAAGTTGTTCGGCCAGTTAAAGTGATCATTCTAAACTGATCATTGGTGCTCATTGAGTAAAGGATTATAAATGGAGCATAGTGCATGGCATCAAATAATTTTGGATAGATTGGATTACTTGGCCGCTTTTGTCGTATCTATTTATGTCTCAAATTTTGTTACACTATAGAAAATTGAGCTAGGTTAACATGGGCACTGGATGTTGTGTGTTTATGAGCTCTAAATCAAAAGTTATAGATGATTTAGTGCGGGCATGTCAAGTTGATCGGGGAGTTAAAATGATCATTCTAAACTGATCATTGGTGCTCATTAAGTAAAGACTTATAAATGAGGCATAAACCATGGCATCACGTAGTTTGGGATAGATTGGATTACTTGGATGCTTTGTCGTATCTAATTCTGTTTCAAATTTTGTCACAATATAGAAAATTAAACTAGCTTAATGTGGGCATTGGATTCGTGTCATTCTGAGCTATAAATCAAAAGTTATGGACGATTTAGTGCAGATATGACAAGTTGTTTGGCTAGTTGAAAATATCATTCTAACCTGATCATTGCTGCTCATTGAGTAAAGGCATATAAATGAAGCATAATGCATGGCATCACACAGTTTGGGCTAGATTGGCTTAGTTGGACGTTTTGTCGTATATATTTATATCTCAAATTTTATCACAATATAGAAAATTGATATAGCTTAATGTGAGGCATTGGATTTGTGTCATTCTGAGCTCTAAATAAAAAGTTATGGACGATATAGTGTAGACATGTCAAGTTGATCAGCCAGTTAAAGTGATCATTCTAAACTGATCATTGTTGCTCATTGAGTAAAGGCTTGTAAATGGAGCATAATGCATGGCATCACACAGTTTTGGATAGATTGGAGAACTTGGATGGTTTTGTCATATCTATTTCTATCTCAAATTTTGTTACACTATAGAAAATTCAGCTAGCTTAACGTGGCACTAGGTTCATGTGTTTCTGAGCCCAAAATCAAAAGTTAAAGACGATTTATTGCGGATATGTTAAGTTGATCAGCGAGTTAAAATTTTCATTCTAAACTGATCATTGGTGCTCATTAAGTAAAGGCTAATAAATGAGGCATAAAGAATGGCATCACACAATTTGAGATAGATTGGATTACTTGGACGCTTTGTCGTATCTAGTTCTGTTTCCAATTTTGTCACACTATAGAAAATTAATCTAGCTTAATGTGGGCATTGGATTTGTGTCTTTCTGAGTTTTAAATCAAAAGTTATGAACGATTTAGGTCAGACATGACAAGTTGATCGGCCCGTTAAAATGATCATTATAAACTGATCATTGGTGCTCATTGACTAAAAGCTTATAAATGAAAAATAATGCATGTCATCACAGAGTTTGGGATAGATTGGATTACTTGGATGCTTTGTCGTATCTATTTCTGTCTCAAATTTTGTCATAATATAGAAAATTGAGCTATCTTAACGTGGGCATTCGATTCGTGGCATTATGAGCTATACGGATGATTTATTGCGGACATGTCAAGATGATCGGCCAGTTAAAGTGATCATTCTAAACTGATCATTCGTTCTCATTAAGTAAAGACTTATAAATGAAGCATAATGTATGGCATCACACAGTTTTGGATAGATTATATTTCTTGGACTCCTTATCGTAACTATTTCGGTCTCAAATTTTTTGTCAGTATAGAAAATTCAGCTAATTTAACGTCGGCATATAATTTGTGTCATTCTGAGCTCCAAATCAAAGTTACGAATGATTTAGTGCGGACATTCTAAGTTGACCGGCCCGTTAAAATGATCATTCTAAACTTATCCTTGGTACTCATTGAGTAAAAGCTTATAAATGAAAATTAATGTATGACATCACGCTGTTTGGGATGGATTCGATTACTTGGATGCTTTGTCGTATCTATTTCTGTCTCAAATTTTGTCACGTTATAGAAAATTGAGCTAGCTTAACATGGGCATTGGATTCTTGTCATTCTGATCTCTAAATCAAAAGTTATGGAAAATTTAGTGCGCACATGTCAAGCTGATCGGCCTGTTAATGTGATTATTCTAAAATCATCATTGGTGCTCATTAAGTAAAGGCTTACAAATGAAGCATAACGCATGGCATCACACAGTTTGGATAGATTGGATTACTTGGATGCTTTGTCGTGTCTATTTATGTCTCGAATTTTGTTACAATATAGAAAATTGAGCTAGCTTAACATGGGCATTAGATTTGTCTCATTCTGAGCTCTAAATCATTAAGGATCATTTAGTGCGGACATGTCAAGTTGATCGGCCAGTTAAAGTGATCATTGGTGCCGATTGAGTAAAAACTTATAAATGAAGATAATGCATGTAATCACACTTGTGGGATAGATTGGATTACTTGGACGCTTTGTCGTATCTATTTCGGTCTCAAATTTTGTCAAAATATAGAAAATTGAGCTTGCTTATCATTGGCATTGGATTTGTGTCATTTTGTGCTATAAATCAAAAGTTACGGACGATTTAGTGTGGTCATGTCAAGTTGATCAGCCAGTTGATATGATTATTCTAAACTGATCGACGGTGCTCATTGAGTAAAGGCTTAAAATGAAGCATAATGCATGGCATCACACAGTTTGGGATAGATTGGATTACTTGGACGCTTTTTCGTATCTAGTTCTGTCTGAAATTTTTTCACAATATAGAAAATTGAAGTAGCTTAACGTGGGCATTAAATTCGTGTCATTTTGAGCTCCAAAATAAAAAAAGTTATGGATGTTTTAGTGCGGACATGTCAAGTTGATCAGTGAGTTAAAATGATCATTCTAAACTGATCATTGGTGTTCCTTAAGTAAAGGATAATAAATGAGGCATAAAGCATGGCATCACACATTTTGGAATAGATTGGATTACTTGGACGCTTTTTCGTATCTAGTTTTGTTTCAAATTTCATCACAACACAGAAAATTGAATTAGCTTAATGTGGGCATTCGATTCATGTCATTCTGAGCTTTAAATCAAAAGTTATTGACGATTTAGTGCAAAGATTTTAGTTTGATCGGCCAGTTAAAATGATCATTCTAAACTTATCGTCGGTGATCATTGAGTAAAAGATTATAAATGAAGAATAATGCATGGCATCACGGAGTTTTGGATTGACTAGATTACTTGGATGCTTTGTTGTATATATTTTGGTCTCAAATTTTATCACAATATAGAAGATTTAGCTAGCTTAACGTAAACATTGGATTCGTGTCATTCCGAGCTCCAAATCAAAAGTTATAGATGATTAAGTGCGGACAAGTCAAGTTCATCAGCCAGTTAAAGTGATCATTCTAAACTGATCATTGGTGCTTGTTGAATAATGCATGGAATCACGCAGTTTGGGATAGATTGTATTACTTTTACGCTTTGTCGTATCTAGTTATGTCTCAAATTTTGTCACAATATAGAAATCAGAACTAGCTTAATGTGAGCAATTGATTCGTGTTATTTTGACATATAAATCAAAAATTATAGATGATATAGGGCATACATGTTAAGTTGATCGACCAGTTAAAATGATCATTCTAAACTAATCGTTGGTGCTCATTGAGTAAAAGCTTATAAATGAAGAATAATGCATGGCATCATGCAGTTAGGGATGCACTGGATTACTTGGACGCTTTGTCGTATCTATTTCTGTCTCAAATTTTATTACACTTTAGAAAATTAAGCTAGCTTAACGTGGGCATTGGATTCGTCTGTTTCTGAGCTCTAAATCAAAATTTACGGACGATTTAGTGCAGACATGTCAAGTTGATCAGCGAGTTAAAATGCTTGTTCTAGACTGATCATTGCTGCTCATTTTAAGTAAAGGCTTATAAATGAGGCATAAAGCATGGCATCACGCAGTTTGAGATAGATTGGATTACATGGACGATTTGTCATATCTAGCTTTGTTTCAAATTTTGTCACAACATAGAAAATTGACCTAGCTTAATGTGGGAATTCGATTCGTGTCATTCTGAGCTATAAATGGACGATTCAGTGCAGAAATGTCAAGTTGACCGGCCAGTTAAAATGATCATTCTAAACTGATCGGTTGTGGTCATTAAGAAAAAGCTTATAAATGAAGAACAATACATGGCATCACACAGTTTCGGATTTACTAGATTACCTCAACACTTTGTCAAATCTGTTACTATCTCAAATTTTTTCACAATATAGAAAATTGAGCTAGCTTAACGTAAGCATTGGATTCGTGTCATTCTGAGCACTAAATCAAAAGTTAAGGATGCTTTTGTGCGGACATGTCAAGTTCATCGGCCAGTGAAAGTGATCATTCTAAACTCATCATTGGTGCTGATTGAGTAAATACTTATAAATGAAGTATAATGCATAGCATCAACCAGTTTTGGATAGATTGGATTACTTGGACGCTTTGTGTTATCTATTTTGTCTCAAATTTTGTTAGACTATAGAACATTGAGCTAGCTGGACGTGGGCATTAAATTCATGTCTTTCTGAGCTCTAAATAAAAAGTTACAGATGATTTAGTGCTGACATAGTTGATCGGCGAGTTAAAATGATAATTCTAAACTGATTATTGGTGCTCATTAAATAAAAGCTTATAAATGAGGCATAAAGCATGACATCACACAGTGGGATAGATTGGATTACTTTGATGGTTTGTCGTATCTAGTTCTGCTTTAAATTTTGTCACAATATAAAAAATTGAACTAGCTTAATGTAGGCATTGGATACATGTCATTCCGAGCTATAAATCAAAAGTAATGGACGATTTAGTGCATACATGACAAGTTCATTGTCCAGTTGAAATGATCATTCTAAACTGATCATTGGTGCTCATTGAGTAAAATTTTATAAATGAAAAATAATGCTTGGCATCACGGAGTTGAGGAAGGATTGGATTACTTGGATGATTTGTCATATCTAATTCTGTCTCAAAACTTTGTCACATATAGAAAATTGAGTTAGCTTAACAAAAGCATTGGATTCGTGTCATTCTGAGCTCTAAATAAAAGGTTACGGACGATTTAGTGCATAAAATTTAGTGCGGACATGTCAAGTTGATCGGTCAGTTAAAATGATCATTTTAAACTGATCATTGGTGCTCGTTGAGTAGCAGCTTGTAAATGAAAAATAATACATGGCATCATGCAGTTTGGGATAGATTTGATTACTTGGACGCTTTGTCGTATCTATTCATGTCTCAAATTTTGTTACAATGTAGGAAATTGAGCTAGCTTAGTGTGGGCTTTCGATTCATGTGTTTCTGAGCTATAAATTAAAAATTATGGACGATATAGTGTAGACATGTCAAGTTGATCGGCCAGTCAAAATGATTATTTTAAACTGATCGGTAGTTCTCATTAAGTAAAGGAATATAAAGGAGAAATAAAGAATGGAATCACGTAGTTTGGGATAGATTGGATTACTATGATACTTTGTCGTATCTATTTCTGTTTTAAATTTTCCCACAATACAGAATATTGAACTAGCTTAACGTAAGCATTGGATTCGTGTCATTCTGAGCTCTAAATAAAAATTTAAGGATGATTTAGTACGGACATGTCAAGTTCATCGGCCAGTGAAAGTGATCATTCCAAACTCATCATTGGGTCTGATTGAGTAAACGCTAATAAATGAAGTATAATGCATAGCATCAACCAGTTTTGGATAGATTGGATTACTTAGATGCTTTGTGGTATCTATTTTTGCCTCAAATTTTGTTAGACTATAGAAAATTGAGCTAGCTTAACGTGGGCATTGGATTCATGTCTTTCTGAGCTCTAAATAAAAAGTTACAGATGATATAGTGCTGACATAGTTGATCGGCAAGTTAAAATGATTATTTTAAACTGATTATTGGTGCTCATTAAGTAAAGGCTTATAAATAAGGTATAAAGCATGGCATCACACAGTTTGGGATAGATTGGATTACTTTGATGCTTTGTCGTATCTAGTTCTGTTTCAAAATTTGAACTAGCTTAATGTAGGCATTGGATACATGTCATTCCGAGCTATAAATCAAAAGTAATGGACGATTTAGTGCATACATGACAAGTTCATTGTCCAGTTGAAATGATCATTCTAAACTGATCATTGGTGCTCATTGAGTAAAATTTTATAAATGAAAAATAATGCTTGGCATCACAGAGTTGAGGAAGGATTGGATTACTTGGATGATTTGTCGTATCTAATTCTGTCTGAAAACTTTGTCACATATAGAAAATTGAGCTAGCTTAACATAAGCATTGGATTCGTCTCATTCTGAGCTCTAAATAAAAGGTTACGGACGATTTAGTGCATAAAATTTAGTGCGGACATGTCAAGTTGATCGGTCAGTTAAAATGATCATTTTAAACTGATCATTGGTGCTCGTTGAGTAACAGCTTGTAAATGAAAAATAATGCATGGCATCATACAGTTTGGGATAGATTTGATTACTTGGATGCTTTGTCGTATCTATTCATGTCTCAAATTCTGTTACAATATAAGAAACTGAGCTAGCTTAGTGTGGGCTTTCGATTCATGTGTTCCTGAGCTATAAATTAAAATTTATGCACGATATAGTGTAGACATGTCAAGTTGATCGGCCAGTCAAAATGATTATTTTAAACTGATCGTTGGTTCTCATTAAGTAAAGGATTATAAATGAGACATAAAGAATGGAATCGCGTAGTTTGGGATAGATTGGATTACTATGATGCTTTGTCGTATCTATTTTTTTTTTAAATTTTCCCACAATACAGAAAATTGAACTAGCTTAACGTAAGCATTGGATTCGTGTCATTCTGAGCTATAAATCAAAATTTAAGGATGATTTAGTACGGACATGTCAAGTTAATCGGCCCGTGAAAGTGATCATTCCAAACTCATCATTGGGTCTGATTGAGTAAACGCTAATAAATGAAGTATAATGCATAGCATCAACCAGTTTTGGATAGATTGGATTACTTAGATGCTTTGTGGTATCTATTTTTGCCTCAAATTTTGTTAGACTATAGAAAATTGAGCTAGCTTAACGTGGGCATTGGATTCATGTCTTTCTGAGCTCTAAATAAAAAGTTACAGATGATTTAGTGCAGACGTAGTTGATCGGAGAGTTAAAATGATAATTTTAAACTGATTATTAGTGCTCATTAAGTAAAGGCTTATAAATAAGGTATAAAGCATGGCATCACACAGTTTGGGATAGATTGGATTACTTTGATGCTTTGTCGTATCTAGTTATGTTTCAAAATTTGAACTAGCTTAATGTAGGCATTGGATACATGTCATTCCAAGCTATAAATCAAAAGTAATGGACGATTTAGTGCATACATTACAAGTTCATTGTCCAGTTGAAATGATCATTCTAAACTGATCATTGGTGCTCATTGAGTAAAATTTTATAAATGAAAAATAATGCATGGCATCACGGAGTTGAGGAAGGATTGGACTACTTGGCTAATTTGTCATATCTAATTCTGTCTCAAAACTTTGTCACATATAGAAAACATTATTTCTATATAGAAAACTTTGAGCTAGCTTAACGTAAGCATTGGATTCGTGTCATTCTGAGCTCTAAATAAAAAGTTACATACGATTTAGTGCGGAAAATTTAGTGCGGACATGTTAAGTTGATCGGTCAGTTTAAAATGCTCATTGAGTAACAGCTTGTAAATGAAAAATAATGCATGTCATCATGCAGTTTGGGATAGATTTGATTACTTGGATTCTTTGTCGTATCTATTCATGTCTCAAATTCTGTTACAATATAGGAAATTGAGCTAGCTTAGTGTGGGCTTTCGATTCATGTGTTTCTGAGCTCTAAATAAAACATTATGGACGATATAGTGCAGACATGTCAAGTTGATCGGCCAGTCAAAATGATTATTTTAAACTGATCATTGGTTCTCATTACGTAAATGCTTACAAATGAGACATAAAGAATGGAATCACGCAATTTGGGATAGATTGGATTACTATGATGCTTTGTCGTATCTATTTCTGTTTTAAATTTTGGCATAATACAGAAAATTGAACTAGCTTAATGTGGACATTGGATTCGTGTCATTTGGAGCTATAAATCAAAAGTAATGGACGATTTAGTGAACTCATGACAAGTTGATCGGCCAGTTAAAATTATCATTCTAAACTGATCATTGGCGCTGATTTGAGTAAAAGCTTATAAATGAAAATAATGCATGGCATCACGCAGTTTGGGAAGGATTGGATTACTTGCACGCTTTGTCATATCTATTTCTGTCACAATATAAAAAATTGAGTTTGCTTAACATGGGCATTTAATTCATGTGTTTCTGAGCTCTAAATCAAAAGTTACGAACGATTTAGTGCATACATGTCAAATTGATCGGCCAGCTTAAGTCATCATTCTAAACTGATCATTGGTGCTGATTAAGTAAAGGCTTATAAATGAAGCATAATGCATGGAATGATATAGTTTGGGATAGATTGGATTACTTGGACGCTTTGTCGTATTTAGTTCTATATCAAATTTTGTCACAATATAGAAAATTGAACTAGCTTAATGTAGGCATTCATATCATTCTAAGCTCTATATCAAAAGTTACGGATGATTTAGTGCAGACATGTCAAGTTGATGGGCCAATGAAAATGGTCATTCTAAACTGATCATTAGTGCTGATTGAGTAAACGCTTATAAATTAAGCATAATGCATAGTATCACGCATTTTGGGATAGATTGGATTAATTGGATGCTTTATCGCATCAATTTCGCTCTCGAATTTTTTTACACTATAGAAAATTGAGCTAGCTTAACGTTGGCATTGGATTCGTGTGTTTCTGAGATCTAAATTAAAAGTTACTGGCGATTTAGTGTAGACATTTTAAGTTGATCGGAGAGTTAAAATGATCATTATAAATTGATCCTTGGTGCTCATTAAGTAAAGGCTCATAAATGAGCCATAAAGGATGGCATCAAGCAGTTTGGGATAGATTGAATTATTTTGACACTTTGTCATATCTAGTTCTATTTCAAATTTTGTCAAAATATAGAAAATTGAACTAGCTTAATGTGGGCATTGGATTCGTGTCATTCAAAGCTATAAATAAAAAAATGGAAGATCTAGTGCAGACATGACAAGTTGATCGGCGTGTAAAATTATCATTCTAAACTGATCATTGGTGCTCATTGAGTAAAAGCTGATAAATGAAAATAATGCATGGCATCTCACAGTTTGGGAAGGTTTGGATTACTTGGACGCTTTGTCATATCTATTTCTGTCTCTATGTTTGTCACAATATAGAAAATTGAGCTAGGTTAACGAGGGCATTTAATTCGTGTCATTCTCAGCTCTAAATCAAAAGTTACAGACGATTTAGTGCGGAAATGTCAAGTTGATCGGCTAGTTAACGTGATCATTCTAAACTAATCATTGGTGCTGATTGAGTAAAGACTTATAAATGAAGCATAATGCATGGCATCACGCATGTTGGGATAGATTGGATTACTTGGATGCTTTGTCGTATCTAGTTCTATATCAAATTTCGTCACAATATAGAAAATTGAACTAACTTAATGTGGGCATTGGATTTGTGTCATTCTAACCTACAAATGAAAAGTTATGGATGATATAGTGCCGACATGTCAAGTTAATCGGCTAGTTAAAATGATCATTCTAAACAGATCGTTGGTGCTCATTGAGTAAAAGCTTATAAATGATCAATAATGCATGGCATCACGTAATTTGGGATATACTGGATTACTTGTACGCCTTTTCGTATCTATTTCTGTCTAAAATTTTTTCATAATATCAAAAATTGAGATTGCTTAACGTGGGCATTTGATTCATGTCATTATGAGATCTAACTCACAAGTTACAGACGATTTAGTGCGGACATGTCTAGTGGATTGGCCAGTTAAAATGATCATTCTAAACCGATCATTGGTGCTAATTAAGTAAAGGCTTATAAATGAAGCATAATGCATGGAATCAAACAATTTTGGATAGATTGGGTTACATGGACGCTTTGTCAAATCTATTTATGTCTCAAATTTTGTCACATATAGAAAAGTTTTTTAAAATATAGAAAACTGATCTAGCTTAACGTAGGCATTGGTTTCGTGTTATTCTGAGCTCTAAAACAAAAATTACAGACGATTTAGTGTGGACATGTGTCAAGTTGATCGGCCAGTTAATATGATTATTCTAAAATGATCATTGGTGCTCATTGAGTAAAGGCTTATAAATGAAGCATAATGCATGACGTTTTGTCGTCCTTACTTCTGTCTCAAATTTTGTCGAATTATAGAATATTTATCTAGATTATCGTGGGCACGGTATTCGTGTCATTCGGAGCTCAAAATCAAAAGAAATGGACGATTTAGTACGTACATGTAAAGTGGATCGGCCAGTTAATATGATTATTCTAAACTGATCATTGGTGCTCATTGAGTAAAGGGGTATAAATGGAGCATAATGCATGGTATGACATAGTTTTGGATAGATTGGATTATTTCGATGCTCTGCCGTGTCTATTTCAGTCTCAAATTTTGATTCAATGTAGAAAATTGAGCAAGTTTAACTTGGGCATTGGATTCGTGTCATTCTGAGCTCTAAATCAAAACTTATGGACGATTTAGTGCGGATATGTCAAGTTGATCGGCCAGTTAAAGTGAACATTCGAAACTGATCATTGTTACTCATTAAGTAAAGGCTTATAAATGAAGTTTAATGCATGGCTTCACACATTTTGGCATAGATTGGATTACTTGGACGCTTTGTCGTATTATAGTTCTGTCTCAAATATAGAAAATTGAACTAGCTTAATGTGGGCACTGGATTCGTATCATTTTGAGCTATAAATCAAAGGATGTGGATAATTTAGTGTCGACATGACAAAATGATCGACCAGTTAAAATGATCATTCTAACTTATCATTGGTGCTCATTGAGTAAAAGATTATAAATGAAAAATAATGCATGGCATCACGCAGTTTGGGACGGATTAGATTACTTGAATGCTTTGTCGTATCTATTTATATCTAAAAATTTGTCACAATATAGAAAATTGAGCTAGATTAATGTGGGCACTTGATTCGTGTCATTTTGAACTCTAAATCAAACGTTACACACGATTTAGTAAGGATTTGTCAAGTTGATCGGCCAGTAAAAGTGAACATTCTAAACTGATCAATGGTGCTCATTAAACAAATGAAGCATAATGCACGGCATCACACAGTTTTGGATAGGTTGGATTACTCGGACACATTTTCGTATCTATTTGTCTCTCAAATCTTGTTACAATATAGAAAATTAAGCTAGCTTAACGTGGGCATTGGATTCATGTGTTTCGAAGCTATAAATCAAAAGTTACGGACGATATAGTGCGTACATGTAGAGTTGATCGGCCATTTAAAGTGATCATTCTCAACAGATCAATGTTGCTCATTAAGTAAAGGCAAAGCATAAAGCATGGCATCATGCATTTTGGGATAGATCGGGTTACTTGGACGCTTTGTCGTCTCTGTTTCTGTTTCAAATTTTGTTACAATATAGAAAATTGAGCTAGCTTAACGTGGGCATTTGATTCGTGTGTTTCTGAGCTCTAAATCAAAAGTTACGGACAATTTAGTGCGTACATGTCAAGTTGATCGGCTAGGTAAAGTGATCATTCAAAACTGTTCATTGGTGCTCATTAAGTAAAGACTTATAAATAAAGCCCAAAGAAAGGCATCACACAGTTTGGGATGGATTGGATTACTTGGACACGTTGTCGTATCTATTCCGGTCTCAAATATTGTTACAATATCGAAAATTGAGCTAGCTTAATGTGGGCATTGGATTCATGTGTTTGTAAGCTCTAAATTAAAAGTTACGGGTGATTTAGTGTGGACATGTCAAGTTGATGGGCCTGTTAAAGTCATCATTCTAAACTGATCATTGGTTCTCATAAAATAAATACTTATAGATGAAGCGTAATGCATGGTATCAAGCAGTTTAGATAGATTGGATTACTTGGACGCTTTGTCGTCTCTATTTCTCTCTCAAATTTTGTCAAAATATAAAAAATTGAGCTTGCTTAATGTATGCATTGGATTCGTGTCATTCCGAGCTCTAAATCAAAAGTTACGAACGATTTCTTGCAGACATGTCGAGTTGATGGGCCATTTAAAGTGATCATTCTAAACTGATCATTGGTGCTCATTAAATAAAGGCTTATAAATGAAGCATAATGCATGGCATCAAGCCATTTGGGATACATTGGATTACTTGGAAGCTTTGTCGTCCCTATTTCTGTCTCACATTTTGTCAAAAGTTAGAGAACTTAGCTAGCTCAACGTGGGCATTGGATTCGTGTCATTGTGAACTCTAGATCAAAAGTTATGGATGATTTAGTGTAGACATGTCAAATGATCGGCCAGTTAAACTTTTTCTAAACTGATCATTAGTGCTCATTGAGTAAAGGCATATAAATGAAGCATAATGCATGACATCACACAGTTTTAGATAGATTGGATTACTTGGACCGTTTTTCGAATCTATTTCTGTCTCCAATCTTGTTACATTATAGAAAATTGAACTAGCTTAACGTGGGCATTGGATTCATGTGTTTCTAAGCTCTAAATCAAAAATTACGGACGATGTAGTGCGTACATGTAGAATTGATCGGCGAGTTAAAGTGATCATTCTAAACTGATCAATGTTGCTCTTTAAGTAAAGGCTTGTCAATGAAGTAAAGCATGGCATCACGCATTTTGGGATATATTGGATTACTTGGACTTATTGTCGTCACTATTTTGGTTTCCAATTTTGTTACATTATATGAAAATTTGAGCTACCTTAACATGGACATTGGATTCGTGTGTTTTTGAGCTATAGATGAAAAGTTACAGAGGATTTAGTGCGGACATGTCGATTTGATCGGCCTGTTAAAATGATCATTCTAAATTGATCATTGATGCTCATTAAAGCATGACATCAAGCATATTGGGATAGATTGTATTACTTGGACGTTTTGTCGTCTCTATTTCTGACTCAAAATTTTATCAAAATACAGAAAACTTGAGCTAGCTTAACGTGGGCATTGGATTTGTGTAATTCTGAGCTCTAAATCAAAAGTTATAGATGATTTAGTGCGTACATGTGAAGTTGATCGGCCAGTTAAAGTGATCATTCTAAAATGATCATTGGTGGTCATTAAATAATAGCTTAAAATGATCATTGGTGCTCATTGGATTCATGTGTTTAAGGTATAAATCAAATGTTTCGGACGATAAAATCCGGACATGTCAAGTTGATCAGTCAGATAAAGTGGTCATTCTAAAGTGATCATTGGTGCTCATTGAGTAAAGACTTATAAATGAATTATAATGCATGGTATCACACAGTTTTGGATAGATTGTATTAATTGGACGCCTTCTCGTCTCTATATCTGTCTCACATTTTTTCAAAATATAGAAAATTGAGCTAGCTTAACGTGGGCATTGGATTTGTGTAATTCTGAGATCAAAATCAAAAGTTTCGGATGATTAATGTGGACATGTCAAGTTGATCGGCCAGTTAAAGTGATCATTCTAAAATGATCATTGGTGCTCATTGAGTAAAGGCTTATAAATGAAGCATATTGCATGACATCACACAGTTTTGGATAGATTGGATTACTTGGACGCTTTATCGTAACTAGTTCTATCTTAAATTTTGTCACAATATAAAAAATTTAGCTAGCTTAACGTGGGCATTTGATTCGTGTCATTCAAACCTCTAATTCAAAAGTTACGGATGATTTAGTTTGTTCATGTCAAATTGATCGGCCAGTTAAAGTGATCATATTAAACTGATGATTGAGGCTCATTAAGTAAAGGCTTAGAAATGAAGCATAATGCATGGCATCAAACACATTGGATAGATTGGATTACTTGGATGCTTTGTCGTCTCTATTTTTGTCTTAAATTTTGACATGATATAGAAATTGAGCTAGCTTAATGTGGGTATTGCATTCGTGTCAGTCTGAGCTCTAAATCAAAGGTTTCGGACTATTTAGTGCTGAGATGACAAAGTCATCGGCCAGTTAAAATGATCATTCTAAGCTGATCATTGGTGCTCACTGAGGAGAAGCTTATAAATGAAAATAATGCATGGCATCACGCAGTTTGGGATGACTTGGATTTCTTGGACGCTTTGTGGTACATATTTCTATCTCATATTTGCCACAATATAGAAAACTGAGCTAGCTTAAGTTGGACACTGGATTCAAGTCATTCTGATCTCAAAATCAAAAGTTACTGACGATTTAGTGCGGACATATCAAGTTGATTGGCTAACTAAAGTGATCATTCTAAGCTGATCATTAGTGTTCATTGAGTTAAGGCTTATAAATGAAGCATATTGCATTGCATCACACAGATTTGAATAGATTAGATTACTTGGACGCTTTGTCGTCTCTATTTCGGTCTCAAATTTTGTAAAAATTTAGAAAATTGAACTATCTTAACGTGGGCATTGGATTCGTGTCATTCTGAGCTCTAAATCAAAAGTTATTGATGACTAGTGCGGACATGTCAAGTTGATCGGCCTGTTAAAGGGATCATTGGTGCTCGTTAAAGATATCATTCTAAAATGATCATTGGTGGTCATTAAATTAATAGCTTAAAATGATCATTGGTGCTCATTGGATTCGTGTGTTTTGAGCTCTAAATCAAAAGTTTGGACGATTTAGTCCGGACATGTCAAGTTAATCGGCCAGTTAAAGTGGTCATTCTAAAGTGATCATTGGTGCTCATTGAGTAAAAACTAATAAATGAAGCATAATGCACGGCATCACACAATTTTTGATAGGTTGGATTACTTGGACGCTTTCTCGTCTCTATATCTATCTCAAATTTTGTCAAAATATAGAAAATTGAGCTAGCTTAACGTGGGCATTGGATTCGTGTAATTCTGAGCTGTAAATCAAAAATTTTAGACGATTGGTGTGGACATGTCAAGTTGATCGGCCAGTTAAAGTGATCATTCTAAAATGATCATTGGTGCTCATTGAGTAAAGGCTTATAAATGAAGCATATTGCATGGCATCACACAATTTTGGATAGATTGGATTACTTGGACGCTTTATTGTATCTTGTTCTATCTCAAATTTTTGGACAATATAGAAAATTGTGCTAGATTAACGTGGCCATTTGATTCGTGTCATTCGTAGCTCTAATTTAAAAGTTACGGACAATTTAGTGCATACATGTCAAGTTGATCGGCAGTTAAAGTGATCATTCCAAACTGATAATTGGTGCTCTTTAAGTAAAGGCTTAAAAATGAAGCATAATGCATGGCATCAAGCACATTGGATAGATTGGATTACTTAGATGTTTTGTCGTCTCTATTTCTGTCTCAAATTTTTTACGATATAGAAATTGAGCTAGCTTAACGTGGGCATTGCATTCGTGTCATTCTGAGCTCTAAATCAAAAGTTATGGACAATTTAGTGCTGACATGACAAAGTCATCGGCCAGTTAAAATTATCATTTAGTTACAATTTAGTGCTCACTGAGTAAAAGCTTATAATGAAAAATAATGCATGGCTTCACGCAGTTTTTAATGGATTGGATTACTTGGACGCTTTGTCGTATCTATTTCTATCTCAAATTTTGCCATAATATAGAAAATTGACCTAGTTTAAAATGGACACTTGATTCGTATCATTCTGAGCTCTAAATCAAAAGTTACGGACGATTAAGTGCGGACATATCAAGTTGATTGGCCAATTAATGTGATCATTCTAAATTGATCATTGGTGCTCATTAAGTAAAGGCTTATAAATGAAGCATAATGCATGACATCAAGCAGTTTGGATAGATTGGATTACTTGGGCGCTTAACCTGGGAATTGGATTTGTGTCATTCATAGCTCTAAACCAAAAGTTATGGACGATTAGTGCGGACATGTCAAGTTGGTCTTCCAGTTAAATTGATCATTGGTGCTCATTGAGTAAAGGCTTATAAATGAAACATAATTCATGTCATCAGACAGTTTTAGATAGATTGGATTCTTGAATGCTTTGTCATATCTATTTATGTTTCAAATATTGTTACAGTATAGAACATTGAGGTAGCTTAACGTGGGTATTGGATTCGTGTCATTCAGAGCTCTAATTCAAAAGTTACGGACGATTTAGTGCGGACATATTAAGTTGGCAGCCCAGTTAAAGTGATCATTCTAAACTTAACGTGGGCATTGGATTCATGTCATTTTGAGTTAAAATCAAAAGATATGGACGATTTAGTGTGGACATGTCAAGTTGAACGGCCAGTTTAATTCATCATTCTAAACTGATCATTGGTGCTCATTGAGTAAAGGCTTATAAATGAAGCATAATGCAAGGCATCACACAGTTCTGGATAGATTGGATTATTTGTACGCTTTGTCGTATCTATTTCTATCTGAAATTTTGTTACAATATTAAAAATTGAGCTAGCTTAACGTGGGAACTTGATTCGTGTCATTTTGAGTTCAAAATCAAAAGTTATGGACGCTTTAGTGTGGACATGTCAAGTTCATCGCCCAGTTAATATGATTATTCAAAACTGATCATTGGTGCTCATTGAGGAAAAGCTTGTAAATGAAAAATAATGCCTGGCATCACGCAATTTGGTATGGATTAGATTACTTGGATGCTCTGTCGTATCTATTTCAGCCTCAAATATTGTCACAATATAGAAATTGAGCTAGCTTAACTTAGGCATTGTATTCGTGTCATTCTAAGCTCTAAATCAAAAGCTACGGACGATTTAGTGCGGACATGTATAGTTGATCGGCCAGTTAAATTCATCACTCTAAATTGATCATTGGTGTATATTGAGTAAAGCCTTATAAATGAAGCATAATGCATGGCATCACAATGTTTTGGATAGATTTGATTACTTGGAAGCTTGTTCATATCTATTTCTCTCTCAAATTTTGCTTAACATGGGCACTTGATTCGTGTCATTCTGAGCCCAAAACCAAAGTGATGGACGATTTAGTGCGGACATGTCAAGTTGATCGCCCAGTTAATATGATAATTCTAAACTGATCATTGGTGCCCATTGAGTAATGGCTTATATATGAAGCATAATGCATGGCATCACACAGTTTTGGATAGATTGGATTAGTTGGACACTTTGTCGTCTCTAGTTCTGTCTCAAATTTTGTCAAAATATAGAAATTTGAGCTAGTTTAATGTGGGCATTCGATTCGCATCATTCTACGCTCCAAAATAAAAAGTCACAGACGATTTAGTGCAGACATGTAAAGTCGATCGGCCAGTTAAAGTGATCATTCTAAACGGATCATTGGTGCTCATTGAGTAAAAGCTTATAAATGAAGCATAATGCATGGCATCATACAGTTTTGGATTGATTAGATTACTTGGATGCTTTGTCGTATCTAGTTCTGTCTCAAACTTTGTCACAATATAGAAAATTGAACTAGCTTAATGTGGGCATTGGATTCGTGTCATTCGGAGCAATAAGTCAAAAGTTATGGATGATGTAGTGAAGACATGACAAGTTGATCGGCGAGTTAAAATGTTCATTTTAAACTTATCATTGGTGCTCATTGAGTAAAAGCTTATAAATAAAAATAGTGCATGGCATCACACAGTTTGGGATAGATTGGATTACTTGGACGCTTTGTCTTATCTATTTCTGTCTCAAACTTTGTCACAATATAGAAAGTTAAACTAGCTTACCATGGGCATTGGATTCGTGTCATTCTGAGCTCTAAATCAAAGGTTACATGCAATTTAGTGCAGACATATGAAAGTTATCGGCCAGTTCAAGTGATCATTCTAAACTGATAATTGATGCTAATTAAGTAAATGCTTATAAATGAAGCATAATGCATGACATCTAGCACTTTGGATAGATTGGATTACTTGGGCGCTTTGTAGTCTCTATTTCTATATCAAATTATGTCAAAATATAGAAAATTGAGCTAGCTTAACGTGGGCATTGAATTTGTGTCATTCGGATCTTTAAGTCACAAGTTACTGATGATTTAGTGCAGACATATCATGTTGATCGGTGAGTTAAAGTGATCATTCTAAACTGATCATTGGTGTTCATTAAGTAAAGGCATATAAAAGAAGTATAATGCATGACATCAAGCAGTTTGGATAGATTGGATTGCTTGGGTGCTTTTTCGTCTCTATTTCTGTCTCAAATTCAGTTAAAATATAGAAAATTGAGCTAGCTTAATGTGGGAATTGGATCTATGTCATTCAGAGCTCTAAATCAAAAGTTATGAACAATTTAGTGCGGATATGTCAAGTTGATCGTGCAGTTAAAGTGATCATTCTAAATTGATCATTGGTGCTCATTGAGTAAAGGCTTATAAATGAAGCATAAGCATGTCATCACACATTTTGGATAGATTGCACTACTGGGACGTTTTTTCGTATCTATATATGTTTCAAATATTGTTACACTATAGAAATTTGAGCTAGCTTTTCGTGGGTATTGGATTCATGTCATTCAGAACTCTAATTCAAAAGTTATGGACAATTTAGTGCGGACATATCAAGTTGATTGGCCAGTTAAACTAATCGTGCAGTTAAAGTGATCATCCTAAACTGATCATTGGTGCACATTATGTAAAGGCTTATAAATTAGCACTAAGGATCTGTTTAAAATCATCATTTTAACTGGGCGATCAATTTGTCATGTCTTCACCAAAATTGTCCATAACTATTTTTTGTAGCTTAGAATGACACGATTCCAATGTCCAAATTAAGGTAGTTCAATTTTCTATATTGTGACCAAATTTGAAACAGAATTAGATACGTCAAAGCGTCTAAGTAATCAAATCTATCCTAAAATGTGTGATACCATACTTTAGGTCTCATTTATAAGCAATTACTTAATGAGCACCAATAATCGTTTAGAATGATCATTTTAACTCGCCAATAACCTTGACATGCCCGCACTAAATCATCTGTAACTTTTGATGTAGAGCTCCGAAAACACGAATCCAATGCTCACGTTAAGCTAGCTCAATTTTCTATAACGTAACGAAATTCGACACAGAAATAGATATGACAAAGCGTTCAAGTAATCCAATATATCTAAAACTATGTGATGCCATGCATTATGCTTCGTTTATAAGCCTTTACTTATGAGCACCAATGATCAGTTTAGAATGATCACTTTAACTGGCCGATCAACTTGACATGTCCGCACTAAATCGTCCATAACTTTTTATTTAGAGCTCAATATGACACGAATCCAATGCCCACATTAAGCTAGCTCAATTTTCTATATTGTGACAAAATTTGAGACAGAAATAGATACGACAAAGCATCCAAGTAATCTAGTCCATCCCAAACTGTGTGATATCATGCATTACTTTTCTTTTATAAGCTTTTACTCAATGAGAACAATTGATCAGTTTACAATGATCATTTTAACTGGACGATCAACTTGTCATGTCTGCACTAAATCCTCCATAACTTTGATTTATAGCTCAGAATGACACGAATCCCAAGCCAACATTAACCTAATTCAATTTTCTATATTATGACAAAATTTGAAATAGAAGTAGATACGACAAAGAGTCGATGTAATCCAATCAATCCCGAACTGCGTGATACCATGCTTTATGCCTCATTTATAAGCTTTTACTTAGCGAGCACCAATGATCGGTTTACAATGATCATTTTAGCTCGCCGATCAGCTTGACATGTCCGTTCTAAATCTCCCGTAACTTTTGATTTAGAGCTCAGAAACACACAAATCCAATGTCTACATTAAGCTAACTCAATTTTTTACACTGTATCAAAATTAGAGACAGAAATAGATATGACAAAGCATCCAAGTAATGCAATCTATCCAAAACTTTGTGATACAATGCATTATGCTTCATTTATAAGCCTTTCTTCAAACAACACCAATGATCAGTTTAGAATGATCACTTTAACTGGCCAATCAACTTGACATATTTGCACCAAATTGTCCGTAACTTTTGAATTAGAGCTAAAAATGACCTGAATCCAATGCCCACGTTAAGCTAGCTCAATTTTCTATATTGTGACAAAATTTGAGACTTAAACAGATACGACAAAGCGTCCAACTACTCGAGTACATCCGGAACTGCATCATGCCATGCATTATTTGTCACTTATAAGATTTTACTCAATTAGCACAAACAATCAGTTTAGAATGATCATTTTAACTGACCGATCAACTTGACAAGTCTGCATTATATAGTCCATAACTTTTGATTTATAGCTCAGAATGACACGAATGCAATGCCCACATTAAGCTAGTTCAATTTTCTATATTATGATTAATTTGAGACACAACTAGATACGAAAAAGTTTCCAAGTAATCCAATCTATTCTAAACTGTGTGATGCCATGCATTATGCTTCAATTATAAGCCTTTACTCAATGAGCAACGTTGATTAGTTTAGAATGATCACTTTAACTGGTTGATCAACTTGACATGTCCCGCACTAAATCGTCCGTAACTTTTGATTTAGAGCTCAGAAGGACGCGAATCCAATGCCCACATTAAACTAGCTCAATTTTCTATAGTGTAACAAAATTTGAGACCGATATAGATACGAAAAAGCATCCAACTAATCCAATTTATCCAAAACTGGTTGATCTTCTACACTGTTTTTCATTTATAAAACTTTACTCAATCAACACCAATGATCAGTTTAGAATGTTCACTTTCATTGGCTGATAAATTTGACATGTCCGCACTAAATCGTCCGTAACTTTTGATTTAGAGCTCAGAAACACACGAATCCAATGCCCATGTTAAGCTAACTCAATTTTTATAGTGTAACAAAATTGGAGACAGAAATACATAATCCAGTATATCCGAAACTCTGTAATGCCATGCATTATCCTTCATTTATAAGCCTTTACTCAATCAGGACCCGTGATCAATTTAGAATGATCACTTTAACTGGCCATCAACTTGAAATGTACGCACTAAATCGTCCGTAACTTTGGATTTGGAGCTCAGAATGACACAAATCCAATGCCCGCATTAAGCTAGTTCAATATTCTATATTTTGACAAAATTTGAGAGAGAACTAGATACAAAAAAGAGTCCAAATAATCGAATCTATCCCGAACTGCATGATGTCATGCATTATGTTTCATTTATAAGCCTTTACTCAATGAGCACCAATGATCAGCATGGAATGATCACTTTAACTGGGCGATCAACTTGACATGACCGCATTAAATCTTCTGTAACTTTTGATTTAGAGCTCAGAATGACACGAATCCAATGCCCACGTTAAGCTAGCTCAATTTTCTATAGTGTAACAAAATTTGAGACAGAAATAGATATGACAAAGCATCCAAGTAATCCAATCCATCTCGAACTGCGTGATGCCATGCATTATTTTTCATTTATAAGCTTTTACTCAATGAGCACCAATTATCAGTTTAGAATAATCATTTTAACTGCCCGATCAACTTTTAATGTCTACACTAAATCGTCCATACCTTTTGATTTATAGCTCCGAATGACACGAATCCAATGCCCACATTAAGGTAGTTCAATTTTCTATATTGTGACAAAATTCGAAGCAGAACTTGATACGACAAAGTTTCCAAGTAATGCCATCTATCCAAAACTGTGTGATGCCATGCTTTATGCCTCTCTTATAAGCCTTTACTTAATGTGCTCAATGATCAGTTTAGAATGATCATATTAACTCGCCAATCAACTTGATATGTCTGCACTAAATTGTCTATAACTTTTTATTTAGCGCTAAAAATGACACGAATCCAATGCCCACGTTAAGTAGATCAATTTTGTATATTTTGACAAATGTGGGACAAAACTAGATAATACAAGACGTCTAAGTAATACAATCTATCCCAAACTGCGTGATGCCATGCTTTATGCTTCATTTATAAGCCTTTACTTAATGAGCACCAATGATCTGTTTAGAATGATCACTTTAACTGGCCACTCAACTTGATATGTCCGCACTAAAACGTTCGTAACATTTGATTTAGAGCTCAGAATGACACGAATCAAATGCCCACATTAAGCAAGCTCAATTATCTATATTTTGACAAAATTTGAGACAAAATTATATACGACAAACTGTCCAAGTAATTCAATCTATTCTGAACTGCGTGATGCCATGCATTATGCATCACTTACAAGCCTTTACTCAATGAGCCCCAATGATCAGTTTATAATGATCAATTTAACTGGCCGATTAGCCTGTAATGTCTGCACTAAATTGTTCATAACTTTTGATTTATAGCTAATAATGACACGAATCCAACACCCACATTAAGCTAGCTCAATTTTATATATTTTGACAAAATTTGAGACAGAAATACATATGACAAACCTTCCAAATAATCCTATCCACCCCAAACTGTGTGATGCCATTCATTATTTTTCATTGACAAGCTTTTACTCAATGAGCACCAATGATAAGTTTCACTAGCCGATCAACTTGATATGTCCGCATTAAATCGTCTGTCACTTTTGATTTAGAGATTAGAATGACACGAATCCAATGCCCATGTTAAGCTAGTTCTATTTTCTTTATTGTGACAAAATTTGAGACAAAACTAGATACGAAAAAGCGTCCAAGTAATCCAATCTATCCAAATTGTGTGATGCCATGCATTATGCTTCATTTATAAGCCTTTACTCAATCAGCACCAATGATCTATTTAGAATGATCACTTTAACCGGCCACTCAACTTGACATTTCTGCACTAAATCGTCCGTAACTTTTGATTTAGAGCTCAAAATGACTTGAATCCAATGCACACGTTAAGCTAGCTCAATTTTTTATATTGTAGCAATATTTGAGACAAAAATAAATATGACAAAGTGTCCAAATAATCCAATCTATCCAAAACTGTATGATGCCATGCATTATGCATCATTTATAAGCCTTTACTCAATGAGCACCAATGATCAGTTTAGAATAATCATATTATTTGGCCAATCAACTTGACATGTCTACAGTAAATCGTTCGTAACTTTTGATTTTGAACTCAGAATGACACGAATCCAATGCCCACGTTAAACTAGATAAATTTTCCATATTTTGACAAACTTTTAGACAGAAGTAGAGATGACAAAGCATCTAATTAATCCAATCTATCACAAACTGCATGATGCCATACGTTATACTTCATTTATCAGCTTTTACACAATGCTCACCAATGATTAGTTTAGAATGATGCCTTCCATTATGCTTCATTTATAAGACTTTACTCAATAAGCACCAATGATAAGCTTAGAATGATCAGTTTATAATTATAACCTTAACTTGCCCATCAACTTGACATGTCCACACTAAATCGTCCGTAACTTTTGATTTAGAAGTCATAAACACACGAATCCAATGCCCACGTTAAGATAGCTTAATTTTCTATATTGGAACAAAATTTGAGAATGAAATAGATACGACAAGGTGTCCAAGTATTCTAATCTATCCAAAACTGTGTGTCGCCATTTATAAGCCTTTACTCAATGAGCACCAATGATCAGTTTAGAATGATCATTTTAACTGGACGATCAACTTGACATATATGCACTAAATTGGCCGTAACTTCGGATTTAGAGCTCTGAATGACACGAATCCAATGTCCACGTAAAGCTAGCTTAATTTTCTATATTTTGACAAAATTTGATCGGCCGATAATGCGTCAAAGTAATCCAATCTATAAAGCGTCAAAGTAATCCAATCTATCCCAAAATGCGTGATGCCATGCTTTATGATTCATTTATAAGCCTTTACTTATTGAGCACCAATGATCAGTTTAAAATGATCATTTTAACTGGACGATCAACTTGACATATCCGCACTAAATCGTCAATAACTTTTTATTTAGAGCTAAGAATGACACGAATCCAATGCCTACGTAAATCTAGCTCAATTTTCTATGTTTTGACAAAATTTGAGACAGAAATAGAGACTACAAAAAGTTCAACTAATCGAATCTATCCCAAACTACGTGATGCCATGCTTTATGCTTCATTTATAAGCCTTTACTCAATAAGCACCAATGATCAGTTTAGAATGATCACTTTAACTGGCCGATCAACTCAACATGTACTCACTAAATCAGCCGTAACTTTTGATTTAGAGCTCAGTATAACACGAATCCAGTGCCCACATTAAGCTATTTCAATTTTTTATATTGTGACAAATTTTGAAACAGAACTAGATAGGACAAAGTGTCCAAGTAATCCAATCTATCCCAAACTGCGTGATGCCTTCCATTATGCTTCATTTATATGCCTTTCCTCAATGAGCACCAATGATCAGTTTAGAATGATCACTTTAACTGGCCGATCAACTTGACAGGTCCGCACTTAATCGTCTGTAACTTGTGATATAGAGGTCAGAAACACACGTATCCAATGCCCACGTTAACCTAGCTCAATTTTCTATATTGTAACAAAATTTGAGACTAAAATAGATACGACAAATCATCCAAGTAATCCAATCTATCCAAAACTATGTGTTGACATTTATGCTTCATTTATAAGCCTTTACTCAATGAGCACCAATGATCAATTTAGAATGATCACTTTAACTGGCCGATCAACTTGACATATCCGCACTAAATTGGCCGAACTTCTGATTTAGAGCTCCAAATGACACGAATCCAATGCCCACGTTAAATTAGCTTAATTTTCCATATTTTGCCAAAATTTGAAACAGAAGTAGAGACTACAAAAGGTCTAAGTAATTCAATCTATCCCGAATTGGTGATGCAATGCTTTATGCTTTATTTATTAGCCTTTACTGAATGAGCACCAATGATCAGTTTAGAATGATCACTTTAACTTGCCGATCAACTTGACATTCCGCACTAAATCGTTCGTAACTTTTTATTTAGAGCTAAGAATGACACGAATTCAATGCCCACGTTAAGCTAGCTCAATTTTCTATATTGTTCAAAATTTGAGACAGAAATAGAGACGACAAAACATCCAAGTTATCCAATCTATCCCAAACAGCGTGATGCCATGCTTTATGCTTCATTTATAAGCCTTTACTCTATGAGCACCAGTGATCAGTTTAGAATAATCACTTTAACTAGTCGATCAACTTGACATGTCCACACTATATCGCCCGTAACTTTTGATTTAGAGCTCAGAAACACACGAATGCAATGCGCATATTAAGCTAGTTCAGTTTTCTATAGTGTGACAAAATTTGAAAGAGAATTAGATACGAAAAAGCGTCCAAGAAATCCAATCTATCCCAAACTGCGTGATGTCATGCATTGTGTGCTTTATTTATAAGCCTTTACTCAATGGGCACCAATGATTAGTTTATAATGATCATTGTAATTGGTCGATCAACTTAACATGTCCGCACTAAATCTTTTGATTTAGAATTTAGAAACTCATGAATCAATTGCCCACATTAACCAACCTTAATTTTCTATATTTTGACAAACTTTGAGACAGAAATATAGACGATAAAGCATCTTAGTAATCCAATCTATCCAAAACTGTGTGATGCCATGCATTATGTTTCATTTATAAGCCTTTACTCAATGAGAACCAATGATTTGTTTAGAATAACCACTTTATTTGGCCCATCAACTTGACATGTGCGCACTAAATCGTTAGTAACGTTTTTATAGCTCAGAATGGCACGAATCCAATGCCCACATTAAGATAGTTCAATTTTCTATATTGTGACAAAATTTGAGACAGAACTAGATACTACTATGCGTCCAAGTAATCCAGTCTACCCAAACGGCGTGATGCCATGAATTATATTTCATTTATAAGCTTTTACTCAATGATCACCAATGATCAGTTTAGAATAATCATATTAACTGGCCGATAAACTTGACATGTCCACATTAAATTGTCCGTAAGTTTTGATTTAGAGCTCAGAACGACACGAATCCAATGCCCACGTTAAGCAATCTCCATTTTCTATATTTTAACAAAATTTGAGACAGAAGTAGAGACGACAAAGCGTCCAAGTAATCCAATCTATCCAAACTACTTGATGCCATGTTTTATGCTTCATTTATAAGCCTTTACTTAGTAAACACCAATGATCTGTTTAGAATGATTAATTTAACTGGCCACTCAACTGGACATGTCCGCACTAAATTCTCCGTAACTTTTGATTTTGAGCTCAGAATGATAAGGATCCAATGCCCACGTTAAACTAGATAAATTTTCTATATTTTGATAAAATTTTAGACAGAAGTATAGACGACAAATCGTCTAAGTAATTCAGTCTATCACAAACTGCGCGATGCCACACGTTATACTTCATTTATAAGCTTTTATGCAATGAGCACCAATGATTACTTTAGAATGATCACTTTAACTGGCCGATAACTTGACATGTACGCACTAAATTGGCCATAACTTCGCATTTAGAGCTCCGAATTACACGAATCCAATGCCCACGTAAAGCTAGCATAATTTTCTATATTTTGACAAAATTTGAAACAGAAATTGGGACGACAAAGCGTCCAAGTAATCCAATGTATCCCAAAATGTATGATGCCATGCTTTATGCTTCATTGATAAGCCTTTACTTATTGAGCACCAATGATCAGTTTCAAATGATCATTTTAACTGGCCGATCAACTTGACATGTCCGAACTAAATCATCCATCTCCTTTTATTTAGAGCTAAGAATGACACAAATCCAATGCCCATGTAAAGCTAGCTCAATTTTCTATATTTTGACAAAATGTGAGACAGAAATAGAGACGACAAAAAGTTTAAGTAATCGAATCTATCCCAAACTGCGTGAGGCTTTATGCTTCAGTTATAAGCCTTTACTCAATAAGCACCAATGATCACTTTAACTGGCCGATCAACTTGACATGTAAGCACTAAATCATCCGTCACTTTTAATTTGATTTAGAGCTCAGAATAACATGAATCTAGTGCCCACATTAAGCTATTTCAATTTTCGATATTGTGAAAAATTTTGAATCAGAAGTAGATACGACAAAGCATCCAAGTAATCCAAGCTATCCCAAACTGCATGATGCCTTCCATTATGCTTCATTTATATGCCTTTACTCAATGAGCACCAATGATTAGTTTAGAATGATCACTTTAAATGGCCGATCAACTTGACCTGTCTGCACTGAATCGTCTATAACTTTTGATTTAGAGCTCAGAAACACACGTATCATATGCCCACGTTAATCTAGCTCAATTTTCTATATTGTAACAAAATTTGAGACTGAAATAGATACGACAAAGCGTCCAAGTAATCCAATCTATCCAAAACTGTGTGTTGCCATGCATTATGCTTCAGTTATAAGCCTTTACTCAATGAGCACCAATGATCAGTTTAGAATGATCACTTTAACTGGCCGATCAACTTGACATGTCCGCACTAAATTGGCCGTAACTTCTGATTTAGAGCTCCAAATGACACGAATCCAATGGCCACGTTAAGCTAGCTTAATTTTCTATATTTTGACAAAATTTGAAACAGAAATAGGGGTGACAAAACATCTAAGTAATCTAATCTATCCCGAAATGCGTGATCAATGCTTTATGCTTTATTTATAAGCCTTTACTTAATTAGCATCAATCATCAGTTTAGAATGATCATTTTAACTTGCCGATCAACTTGACATGTCCGCACTAAATCGTCCGTAACTTTTTTTTTAGAGCTAAGAATGACACGAATGTAATGCCCACGTTAAGCTGGCTCAGTTTTCTATATTTGTACAAAATTTGAGACAGAAATAGAGACGACAAAACATCCAAGTTATCCAATCTATCCCAAACTACATGATGGCATGCTTTATGCTTCATTTATAAGCCTTTAATCTATGAGCACCAGTTATCAGTTTAGAATGATCACTTTAACTAGTTGATCAACTTGACATGTCCGCACTATATCGCCCGTAAATTTTTATTTAGAGCTCAAAAACACACGAATCCAATGCCCACATTAAGACAATTTTCTATATTGTAACAAAATTTAAGAGTGAAATAGATACGACAAAGGATTCAAATAATCCATTCTATTGAAATCTATGTGATGTCATGCATTATGCTTCAGTTTTAAACCTTTACTCAATGGGCACCAATAATAAGTTTCGAATGATCATTTTAACTGGCCGATCAACTTGTCATGTCTGCACTAAGTGGTCCATAACTTTTCATTTATAACTCATAATGACACAAATCCAATGCCACATTAAGCTAGTTCAGTTTTTTATATTGTGACAAAATTTGAAAGAGAACTAGATACGAAAAAGTGTCCAAGTAATCCAATCTATCCCAAACTGCGTGATGTCATGCATTGTTCTTCATTTATAAGCCTTTACTCAATGGGCACCAATGATTAGTTTATAATGATCACTTTAATTGGCTGATCAACTTAACATGTCCGCACTAAATCATCCGTAACTTTTGATTTAGAGTTTAGAAACTCACGAACCAATCGCCCATATTAACCCAGCTCAATTTTCTATATTTTGACAAAATTTGAGACAGAAATATAGACGACAAAGCATCTAAGTAATCCAATCTATCCAAAACTATGTGATGCCATGCATTATGCTTCACTTATAAGCCTTTACTCAATGAGCACCAATGATTTGTTTAGAATAATCACTTTATTTCGCCCATCAACTTGACATGTGCGCACTAAATCATTAGTAACTTTTGATTTATAGCTCAGAATGACACGAATCCAATACCCACATTAAGCACGCTCAATTTTCAATATTTTAACAAAATTTTAGATAGAAGTAGAGACAACAAAACGTCCAAGTAATCCAATCTATTCAAACTAGTTGATGCCATGCTTTATGCTTCATTTATAAGCCTTTACTTAATGAACACCAATGATCTGTTTAGAATGATCACTTTAAGTGGCCGCTCAACTTGACATGTGTGCACTAAATGGTCCGTAGATTTTGATTTTGAGCTCAGAATGACAAGAATCCAGTGCCCATGTTAAGCTAGATAAATTTTCTATATTTTGGCATAATTTGAGACAGAAGTAGAGATGACAAAACATCCAAGTAATCTATTCTATCCGAAACTGCTTGTTGCCATCCTTTATGCTTCATTTATAAGCCTTTACTTAATGAGCACCAATGATCAGTTTAGAATGATCACTTTAACAAGCTGATCAACTTGACTTGTCCGCACTAAATCATCCATAACTATTGATTCAGAGCTCAGAATGACACGAAACCAATGCCCACGTTAAGCTAGCTCAATTTTCTGTATTGTAACAAAATTTGAGACTGAAATAGATATGGCAAAGTGTATGTGTCATGCCATGCATTATGCTTCATTTATAAGCCTTTACTCAATGAGCACCATTAATCAGTTTAGAATGAACACTTTAACTGGCCGATCAACTTGACATGTCGGCACTAAATTATCAATAACTTTTCATTTATAGCTCAGAATGACACGATTCCAATGCGCACATTAAACTAGTTCAGTTTTCTATATCGTGACAAAATTTGAGACAGAACTAGATACAACAAAACGTCCAATTAATCCAATCTATCCCAAACTATGTGGTGTCATGCATTACACTTGATTTATAAGCTTTTACTCAATGAGCCCCAATGATCAGTTTAGAATGATCACTTTAACTCGACAATCAACTGGAGATTTCTGCACTAAATCGTACGTAACTTTTGATTTAGAGCTCAGAAACACACGAATCCAATGCCAACATTAAACTAGTTAAATTTTCTATATTATGAAAAAATTTGAGACAGAACTAGATATGACAAAGCGTCGAAGTAATCCAATCTATCCAAAACTCTGTGATGCCATGCATTATGCTTCTTTATAAGCCTTTACTGAATGAGCACCAATGATCAGTTTAGAATGATCACTTTAACTGGGCCATAACCTTGACATGTCTGCACTAAATTATCTGTAACTTTTGATTTATAGCTCTGAATGAAACGAATCCAATGCCCACATTAAGCTAGTTCAATATTCTATTTTGTGACAAAATTTGAGAGAGAACTACAAAGCGTCCAAGTAATCTAATCTATCCAAAACTGCGTGATGCCATGCATTATGCTTCATGTATAAGACTTTACTCAATGAGCACCAATGATCAGTTTAGAATGATCCCTCTAACTGGGCGATCAACTTGACATGTCCGCACTATATCGTCTGTAACTTTTGATTTAGAGCTCAGAAATACAAGAATCCAATGCCCACATTAAACTAGCTCAATTTTCTATATTGTAACAAAATTTGAGACATAAATAGATACGACAAAGCGTCCAAGTAATCCAATCTATCCAAAAACTGTGTGATGCCATGCATTAAGCTTCATTTCTAAGCCTTTACTCAATGAGCACCAATGATCAGTTTAGAATGATCACTTTAACTGGTCGATCACCTTGACATTTCCACACTAAATCATCCGTAACTTTGATTTTGAGCTTTGAAACACACGAATCCAATGCCCACGTTAAGCTAGCTCAGTTTTCTATATTGGAAAAAAATTTGATATAATTTGAAAAAAATTTGAGACACAAATAGAGAAGACAAAGCGTCCAAATAATCCAATCTATCCAAACTACTTGATGCCATTCTTTATGCTTCATTTATAAGGCTTTACTTAATTAGCACGATTGATCAGTTTAGAATGATCACTTTAACTGGCCGATAAGGTTGACATGTCCACACTAAATCGTCTGTATCTTTTGATTTATAGCTCTGAATGACATGAATTCAATGCGCACATTAAACTAGTTCAATTTTCTATATTTTGACAACATTTTAAACAAAAATACAGACGACAAAGCGTCCAAGTAATCCAATCAATCCCACACTACGTGTTGCCATGCCTTATGCTTCATTTATAAGCCTTTAGTCAATGAGCACCAGTGATCAGCTTAGAATTATCACTTTAACAGGACGATCAACTTGACATGTCCGGACTAATTCGTGTGTATCTGTCAATTTAGAGTTCCAAAACACACAAATCCAATGTCCACGTTAAGCTAGCTCAATTTTCTATATAGTAATAAAATTTGAGACAGAAATAGATATGCAAAGTATCAAAGTAATCCAATATATCCAAAAATGTGTGATGCCATACATTATGCTTCAATTATAAGCCTTTACTCAATGACCACCAACGACCAGTTTAGAATGATCACTTTAACTGGCTGATCAACTTGACTTGTCCGCACTAAATTGTTCGTAACTTTTGATTTAGAGCTCGGAATGACACGAATCCAATGTCCACATTAAGGTAGCTCAATTTTCAAAATTGTGACAAAATTATAAATAGAAATAGATACGACAAAGTGTCCAAGTAATCCAATCTATTCCTAACTGCACGATGCCATGCCTTATGCTTCATTAATAAACCTTTACTCAATGAGCACCACTGATCTGTTTAGAATGATCACTTTAATGGGCCAATCAACTTGACATGTCCACACTAAATCGTCCGTAACTTTTGATTTAGAGTTCAAAATGACACAAATCCTATGCCCACGTTAAAGTAGCTCAATTTTCTATATTTTTTACAAAATTTTAGACAGAAAAAGAGACAAAAAACCATCCCAGTAATCCAATCTATCCCAAACTGCGTGATGCAATGCTTTATGTTTCATTTACAAGCCTGTAGTTTATGAGCACAAATGTTCAGTTTAGAATAATCACTTTAACTGGCCCATCAACTTGACATGTCTGCAATAAATCGTCCTTAACTTTTGATCTAGAGCTGAGAATGATTTGAATCCAATGCCCACGTTAAGCTAGGTAAATTTTCAATATTGTAACAAAATTTGAGACAAAAATAGATACGACAAAGCGTCCAAGTAATCCAATCTATCTAAAACTGTGTGATCCCATGCACTATGCTTTATTTATAAGCCTTTACTCAATGATCACCAATGATCAGTTTAGAATAATAATATTAACAGGCCGATCAACTTGACAGGTCTGCTGTAACTGGTCCGTAACTTTTGGTTTTGAGCTCAAAATGAAACAAATCCAATGCCCATTTTAAGCTAGATACATTTTCTACATTTTGACAAAATTTCAGACAGAAGTAGAGACAGCAAAGCGTCCAACTAATCCAATTTATCCCAAACTGCGTGATGCCATTCTTTAGGCTTCATTTTTAAGCCTTAACTTAATGAGCACCAATGAACAATTTAGAATGATCACTTTTACTGGTCGATCAACTTGACATGTCCCCATTAAATCATTCGTAAATTTTGATTTAGAACTCAGAATGACACGAATCCAATGCCCAAGTTAAGCTAGCTCATTTCTCTATATTTTCACAAAATTTGAGACATAAAAAGAGATGATAAAGCGTCCAAGTATTTCAATCTATCCAAAACTGCATGGTGCCATGCATTATGCTTCCGTTATAAGCATTTACATAATGAGCACCAATGATCAGTTTAGAATGATCCCTTTAACTGGCTAATCAACTTGACATGTCCGCATTAAATCGCTCGTAAATTTTGGTTTAGGGTTCAGCATTACACGAATCCAATGCCCACTTTAAACTAGCTCACGTTTCTATATTTTGACAAAATAAGAAATAGAAATACAGACGACAAAGTGTCCAAATAATCCAATCTATCACAAACTGCGTTATGCCATGCTTTATCCTTCATTTATAAGCCTTTACTTAATGAGCACCAATAATCAGTTTAGGATGATCACTTTAACAGGCCGATCAACTTGACATGTCCGCACTAAATCATGTGTAACTTTCGATTTAGAGCTCAGAAACACACGAATCTAATGCCCACGTTAAGATTGCTCAATTTTCTATATTTTAACAAAATTTGAGACAGAAATAGATATGACAAAGTGTCCAAGTAATCCAATCTATCCAAAACTGTGTGATGCCATGCACTATGTTTCATTTATAAGCCTTTACACATTAAGCACCAATGACCAGTTTAGAATGATTACTTTAACTGGCCGATCAACTTGACATGTCCGCACTAAATCATCTGTAACTTTTGATTTAGAGCTCAGAATGACACTAATCCAATGCCCACATTAAACTAGTTCAATTTTTAATATTGTGACAAATTTTGAGAGAGAACTAGATATGACAAAGCGTCCAAGTGATCTGATCTATCCCAAACTGCATGATGTCATGCTTTATGCTTCATTTATAAGCCTTTACTCAATGAGCACCGCTAATCAGTTTAAAATGATCTCTTTAACTGGCGGATCAACTTGACATGACCACACTAAATCATCGGTACCTTTTGATTTATTGCTCAGAAAGACACAAATCCAATGCCCACGTTAAGCTAGCTCAATTTTTTGTACTTTTACAAAATTTGAGAAAAAAATAGAGACGAGAAAGCATCCTTGTAATCCAATCTATCCCAAACTGTGTGATGCCATGCTTTATGCTTCATTTATAAGCCTTTACTTAATGAGCACCAATGATCAGTTTAGAATGATCACTTTAACTGGCCCATCAACTTGACATGTCCACACTAAATCGTTTGTAACTTTTGATTTAGAGCTGAGAATAACACAAATCCAATGCCCACGTTAAGCTAGCTCAATTCTCCATATTTTGACAAAATATGAGAGAGAAATAGATATGAAAAAGCGTCCAAGTAATCCAATCTATCCAAAACTGTGTGATGCCATGCATTATGATTCATTAATAAGCCTTTACTCAATGACCACCAATGATTAGTTTAGAATAATTATATTAACTGGCCGATCAAATTGACATGACCCCAGTAAATTTTCCATAATTTTTGATTTAGAGCTCCGAAAGACACGAATCCAATGCCCACGTTAAGTTAGCTCAATTTTCTATAGTGTAACAAAATCTGAGATAGAATTAGATATGATAAAGCGTCCAAGTAATCCAATCTATTCAAAACTATGTGATGCCATGCATTATGTATCATTTTTAAGCCTTTACACAATGGGCACCAATTATCAGTTTAGAATGATCATTTTAACTGGCCGATCAACTTTTCATGTCTCCACTAAATCACATGTAATTGCCCGAATGACACGAATCAATTGCCCACATTAAACTAGTTCAATTTTCTATATTGTGACAAAATTTGAGGTAGAACTAGATACGAAAAAGCATCCAATTAATCTAATGTATCCCAAACTGTGTGATGCCATGCATTATGCTCCACTTATAAGCCTTTACGAAATAAGCACCAATGATCAGTTTAGAATGATCACTTTAACTGGCCGATCAACTTGACATGTCTCCACTAAATCACATGTAATTTTTGATTTAGAACTTAGACACACACAAATCCAATAGCCACGTTAATCTAGCTCAATTTTCTATAATGTAACAAAATTTGAGATTGAAATAGAGACGACAAAGCGTCCAAGTAATCCAGTCCATCCACAACTGCATGATGCCATGCATTATTCTTCATTTGTAAGCTTTTACTCAATGAGCACCAACAATCAGTTTAGAATGATCATTTTAACTGGCCGATCAACTTGACATGTCAGCACAATATCATCCATAACTTTTGATTTAGAGCTCAGAATGACACGTATCAATTGTCCACATTAAGCTAGCTCAATTTTCTATATTGTGACAATATTTGAGACAGAAATAGATACGACAAAGCTTCCCCGTAATCCAATCCATCCCAAAATGGGTGATGCCATGCATTATTTTTCATTTATAAGCTTTTACTCAATGAGAACCAATGATCAGTTTAGAATGATTATTCTAACTGCCCGTTCAACTTGTCTTGTCTACACTAAATCGTCCATAACTTTTGATTTATAGCTAAGAATGACACAAATCCAATGCTTACGATAAGCTAGCTCAATTTCCTATATTTGTGACAAAATTTGAAACAACTCTAGATACGAGAAAGCGTCCAAGTAATCCAATCTATCCCAAAACTGCGTGATCCCATACATTATGCTTAATTTATAAGCCTTTACTCATTGAGCACCAATGATCAGTTTGGAATGATCATTTTAACTTGCGAATCAAGTTGACATGTCCGCACTAAATTCTCCGTAACTTTTGATTTAGCGCTCAGAAACACACGAATCCAGTACCCACGTTAAGCTAACTCAATTTTCTATAGTGTAACAAAATTTGAGATAGAAATAGATATGACAAAGCGTCCAAGTAATCCAGTCCATCCCCAACTGCATGATGCCATGCATTATTCTTCATTTATAATCTTTTACTCAATGAGCACCAATGATCAGTTTAAAATGATCATTTTAACTAGCCGTTCAACTTGACATGTGTGCACTATATCGTCCATAACTTTTGATTTATAGCTCCGAATGACACGTTTCAATTACCCACATTAATCTTGCTCAATTTTCTATATTCTGACAAAATCTGAGATAGAAATATATATGACAAAGCGTCCAAGTAATCCAATCCATCCCAAAATGCGTGATCCCATGCATTATTTTTCATTTAAAAGCTTTTACTCAATGAGCACGAATGATAAGTTTAGAATGATCATTTTAACTGGCCGATCAACTTGTCATGTATGCACTAAATCGTCCATATGTTTTTATTTATAGCTGAGAATGACACGAATCAATTGCCCACATTAAGCTAGTTCAATTTTCTATATTGTGACAAAATTTGAGACCTAACTAGATATGACAAAGCGTCCAAGTAATCCAATGTATCCCAAACTCTGTGATGCCATGCATTATGCTCCACTTATAAGCCTTTACAAAATAAGCACCAATGATCAGTTTAGAATGATCACTTTAACTGGCCGATCAACTTGACATGTCTCCACTAAATCACATGTAATTTTTGATTTAGAACTTAGACACACACAAATCCAATAGCCACGTTAATCTAGCTCAATTTTCTATAATGTAACAAAATTTGAGATAAAAATAGATACGACAAATCGTCCAAGTAATCCAATCCATCCACAGCTGCGTGATGCCATGCATTATTCTTCATTTATAAGCTTTTACTCAATGAGCACCAACAATTAGTTTAGAATGATCATTTAAGCTGGCCGATCAACTTGACATGTCAGCACAATATCATCGATACCTTTTGATTTAGAGCTCAGAATGACACGTATCAGTTGTCCACATTAAGCTAGCTCAATTTTCTATATTGTGACAATATTTGAGACAGAAATTGATACGACAAAGCTTCCCCGTAATCCAATCCATCCCAAAATGGGTGATGCCATTCATTATTTTTCATTTATAAGCTTTGATTCAATTAGCACCAATGATCAGTTTAGAATGATTATTCTAACTGCCCGTTCAACTTGTCTTGTCTGCACTAAATCGTCCATAACTTTTGATTTACAGCTAAGAATGAAACAAATCCAATGCTTACGATAAGCTAGCTCAATTTCCAATATTTGTGACAAAATTTGAAACAACTCTAGAAACGACAAAGCGTCCAAGTAATCCAATATATCCCAAAACCGCATGATGTCATGCATTATGCTTAATTGATAAGAATTTACTCAATGAGCACCAATGATCAGTTTAGAATGATCATTTTAACTTGCCAATCAACTTGACATGTCCGCACTAAATGGTCCGTAACTGTTGATTTAGTGCTCAGAAACACACGAATCCAATACCCACGTTAAGCTAGCTCCATTTTCTATAGTGTAACAAAATTTGAGATAGAAATATATATGACAAAGCGTCCAAGTTATCCAGTCCATCGCACACTGCGTGATGCCAAGCATTATTCTTCATTTATAATCTTTTACTCAATAAGCACCAACGATCAGTTTAGAATGATCATTTCAACAGGCCGATCAACTTGACATGTCTGCATGATATCGTCCATAACTTTTCATTTATAGCTCTGAATGACACGTTTCAATTGCCCACATTAAGCTAGCACAATTTTCGATATTGTGACAAAATCTGAGACAGAAATAGATATGACAAAGCGTCCAAGTAATCCAATCCATCCAAAAATGTGTGATGCCATGCATTATTTTTCATTTATAAGCTTTTACTCAATGAGCACGAATGATAAGTTTAAAATGATCATTTTAACTGGCCGATCAACTTGTCATGTATACACTAAATCGTCCATATTTTTTTATTTCTAGCTCACAATGACACGAATCAATTGCCCACTTTAAGCCATTTCAATTTTCAATATTGTGACAAAATTTGAGACAGAAATAGATACGACAAAGTGTCCAAGTAATCCAATGTATCCCAAACTGTGTGACGCTACGCATTATGCTCCATTTATAAGCCTTTACACAATGAGCACCAATGATCAGTTTGGAATGATCACTTTAATTGGCCGATCAACTTGACAAGTCCCACTAAATCGCATGTAATTTTTGATTTAGAACTCAGAAACACATAAATCCAATGCCCATGTTAATCTAGCTCAATTTTCTATAGTGTTACAAACATTGAGATAGAAATAGATACGACAAAGCGTCCAAGTAATCCCATCCATCCATAGTTGCGTGATGCCATGCATTATTCTTCGTTTATAAGCTTTTACTCAATGAGCACCAACAATCAGTTTAGACTGATCATTTTAACTGGCCGATCAACTTGACATGTCTGCACAATATCATCCATAGCTTTTGATTTAGAACTCAGAATGACACATATCAATTGTCCACATTAAGCTAGCGCAATTTTCAATATTGTGATAATATTTGAGACAGAAATAGATACGACAAAGCTTCCCCGTATTCCAATCCATCCCAAAATGGGTGATGCCATGCATTATTTCTCATCTATAAGCTTTTACCCAATGAGCACCAATGATCAGTTTAGATTGATTATTCTAACTGCCCATTCAACTTGTCTTGTCTGCACTAAATCGTCCATAACTTTTGATTAACAGTTAAGAATGACACAAATCCAATGCTTACGATAAGCTAGCTCAATTTCCTATATTTGTGACAAAATTTGAAACAACTCTAGATACGACAAAGCGTCCAAGTAATAAAGTTTTACACAGAACCAGATACGACAAAGCAACCAAGAAATCCAGTCCATCCCCAACTGCGTGATGCCATGCATTATTCTTCATTTATAAGCTTTTACTCAATGAGCACCAACAATCAATTTAGAATAATCATTTTAACTGGCCAATCAACTTGACATGTCTACACTGTATCATCCATAACTTTAGATTTATGGCTCGGAATGACACATATCAATTGCCTACATTTAGGTAGATCAATTTTCTATATTGTGACAAAATTTAAGACATTAATAGATACAAAAAAGCGTACAAGTAATCCAATCCATCCCAAAATGCGTGCTGCCAAGCATCATTTTCATTTATAACCTTTTACTTGATGAGCACTAATGATCAGTTTAGAATGATAATTTTAACTAGCCGAGCAACTTGTCATGTTAGCACTGAATCATCCATAACTTTTGATTTATAGCTCAGAATGACACGAACCAATTGCCCACATTAAGCTAGTTCGATTTCCTAAATTGTGACAAAATTTGAGATAGAAATAAATACGACAAAGCGTCCAAATAATCCAATTCAACCCAAACTGCGTGATGCCATGCATTATTTTTCGTTTATAAGCTTTTACTCAATGAGCACCAATGATCATTTTAACAGGCCAATAAACTTGTCATGTCTGCACTAAATCCCCTATAATTTTTTATTTAGAGGTCAGAAACACACCTATATAATGCCCACGTTAAGCTAGCTCAATTTTCTATAGTGTAACAAAATTTGAGACATAAATAGATACGACAAAGCGTCCAAGTAATCCAGTCCATCCCCAACTACGTGATGCCATGCATTATTCTTCATTTATAAGCTTTTACTCAATGAGCCCCAACGATCAATTTAGAATAATCATTTTAATTGGGCGATCAACTTGACATATCTGCACTATATCGTCTATAACTTTTGATTTATAGCTCAGAATGCAACATATCAATTGCCCACATTAAGCTACCTCAATTTTCTATATTGTGACAAAATTTGAGATAGAAATAGATACGACAAAGTGTACAAGTAATCCAATCTATCCCAAACTGTCTGATGCGATGCATTATGCTCCAATTATAAGCCTTTAAACAATGAGCACCAATGATCAGTTTAGAATGATCAATTTAACTGGCCGATCAACTTGACATTTCCCCACTAAATCGTCCGTAATTTTTTATAGAGCTCAGAATGACACGAATCCAATGCACATGTTAATCTAGCTCAAGCTTCTATATTGTGACAAAGTTTGAGACTAAAATAGAGACGACAAAGCGTCCAAGTAATCCAATCTATCCAAAGTACTTGTCGCCATACTTTATACTTTATTTATAAGCTTTTACTCAATGGGCACCAATGATCAGTTTAGAATGATCATTTTAACTTGCCGATCAATGTGACATGTCTGCACTATATCGTCCATAACTTTTGATTTATAGCTCAAAATGACATGAATCCAATGCCCACATTAAGCTAGTTCAATTTTCTATATTGTGACAAAATTTAAAATAAATCTAGATACGAAAAAGTGTCCAAGTAATCCAATATAACCCAAACTGCGTGATGCTATGCATTATGCTTCATTTATAAGCCTCAATGAGCACCAATGATCAGTTTAGAATGGTCACTTTAACTTGCCGATCAACTTGACATATCCACATTAAATCGTCTGTAATTTTTGACATAGAGCTCAGAATGACACAAATCCAATGCCCACGTGAAGCTAGCTCAATTTTCTATATTGCGACAAAATTTGAGAAGGAAATGGAGACGCCAAACCGTCCAAGTAATCCAATCTATTCAAACTACTTGCTGCCAGGCTTTATGCTTTATTTATAAGTTTTTACTCAATTAGCACCAATGATCAGTTTAGAATGATCATTTTAACTTGCCAATCAACTAACAATATCGTCCATAACTTTTAATTTATAGCTCAGAATGACACGAATCCAATGACCACCATAAGCTAGTTCAATTTTTTATATTGTGACACAATTTGAAACAGAACTAGATACAACAAACCATGCAAGTAATCCAATATAATCCAAACTGTGTGATGCCATGTATTATGCTTCATTTATAAGCATTTAATCAATGAGCACCAATGATCAGTTTAGAATGATCAGTTTAGAATGATCAGTTAAGAATGATCACTTTAACTGGCCGATCATCTTGACATGTCCGCACTAAATCATCTATAATTTTTGATTTAGAGTTTACAATGACACAAATCCAATGACCACGTTAACCTAGCTGAATTTTCTATATTGTGCCAAAATTTGAGACAGAAATAGAGACGAAAAAGCGTCCAATTAATCCAATATAACCCAAACAGTGTGATGCTATGCATTATGCTTCATTTATAAGCCTTTAATAAATGAGCACCAATGATCAGTTTACAATGATCACTTTAACTGCCCGATCAACTTGACATGTCCGCATTAAATTGTTTGTAATTTTTTTTAGAGCTTACAATGACACGAATCCAATGCCCACGTTAACCTAGCTCAATTTTCTATATTGTGCCAAAACTTGAGACAGAAATAAAGACGACAAAGCGTCCAAGTAGTCCAATCTATCTGAACTACTTGCTACCATTCTTTATGCTTTATTTATAAGCTTTTACTCAATAAGCACCAATGATCAGTTTAGAATAATAATTTTAAGGGGGTGATCAACTTAACATGTTTGCCCTATATCGTCCATAACTTTTGATTTATAGTTCAGAATGACATGAATCTAATGCCCACATTAAGCTAGTTCAATTTTCTATATTGTGACAAAATTTGAAACAGAACTAAATACGACAAAGCATCCAAGTAATGTAATATAACCCAAACTTTGTGCTGTCATGCATTATGCTTCATTTATAACCCTTTACTCAATGAGCACCAATGGTCAGTTTAGAATGATCACTTTAATTGGCCGATCAACTGGACAAGTGTGCACTAAATCATTCGTAACTTTTTATTTAGAGCTCCGAATGACACGAATCCAATGCCCACGTTAAGTTAGCTCAATTTTCTATATTTTGATAAAATTTGAGACAGAAATAGAGACGACAAAGCGTCAAAGTAATCCAATCTATCCACACTAATTGCTGCCATGCTTTATGCTTCATTTATAAGCCTTTACTTAGTGAGCACCAATGATATTTTTGTAATGATCACTTTAACTGGCCGATCAACCCTACATGTCCGCATTAAATCATCCGTAACTTTTGATTTAGAGCTCAAAAACACACGAATCCAGTGCCCATGTTAAACTAGTTCAATTTCTATAATGTAATAAAATTTTAGATAGAAATAGATATGACAAAGCGTACAAGTAATCCAATCCATCCCAAAATGCGTGATGCCATGCATTATTTTTCATTTATAAGCTTTTATTGAATGAGCAGCAATCATCAGTTTACAATGATCATTTTAACTAGCTGATCAACTTGTCATATCTACACTACATCGTCCATAAAATTTGATTTATAGCTCAGAATGACACGAATCAATTGCACACAGTAAGCTAGTTCAATTTTCTATATTGTGATAAAATTTGAGGCAGAACTAGATACAAGAAAGCGTCCAAGTAATCCAATCTATCCCAAACTATTTGGTGTCATGCATTATCCTTCATTTATAAGCCTTTCCATAATGAGCCCAAATGATCAGTTTAGAAGAATCACTTTAACTGGCCGATCAACTTGACATGTCCCGCTAAATCGTACGTAACTTTTGATTTAGAACTCATAATGACATGAATCCAATTCCCACGTTAAGCTAACTCAATTTTCAATATTGTGACAAAATTTGAGACAGAAATAAAGCCTACAAAGCTTCCAAGTAATCCAATCTATCCAAAATTTTTGTTGCCAGGCTTTATGCTTCATTTATACGCTTTTACTCAATGAGCACCAATGATCAGTTTAGAATGATCATTTTAACTTGCCAATAAACTTGACGTGTATGCATTATATCATTCATAAATTTTATTTATAGCTCACAATGACACGAATCCAGTGCCCACATTAAGCTATTCAATTTTCTACATTGTGACAAAATTTGAAATAGAACTATATACGAAAAAGCATCCAAGTAATCCAATATAATCCAAACTGCGTGATACCATGCATTATGCTTCATTTATAAGCCTTTACTCAATGAGCACCAATGATCAATTTAAAATGATCACTTTCACTGGCCGATCAACCTGACATGTCCGCACTAAATTGTCTATAAATTTTTATTTAGAGCTCAAAATGACACGAATCCAATGCTCACGTTAAGCTAATTCAATTTTCGATATTGTGACAAAATTTGAGACAGAAATAGAGACGAAAAAGCGTCCAAATAATCCATATAAACTACTTGCTGCCATTCTTTATGCTTCAATTATAAGGTTTTACTCAATGACCACCAGTGATCAGATTAGAATGTTAATTTTAACTGGCCGAACAACTAACATTATCGTCCATAACTTTTGATTTATAACTCAGAATGACATGAAGCCAACGACCACATTAAGCTAGTTCAATTTTCTATATTGTGACACAAGTTGAAACAGAACTAGATACGACAAAGCGTGCAAGTAATCCAATAAAACCCAAATTGTGTGATGCCATGCATTATGCTTCATTTATAAGCCTTTAACCAATGAGCACCAATGATCAGTTTAGAATGATCACTTTAACTGGCCGATCAACTTAACATGTCCACACTAAATCGTCCGTAATTTTTGATATAGAGTTCAGAATGACACAAATCCAATGCTCACGTTAAGGTAGCTCAATTTTCTATATTGTGACAAAATTTGAGACTTAAATGGAGGTGACAAAGCATCCAAGTAATCCAATCTATCCAAACTACTTGCTGCCATGCTTTATGCTTCATTTATAAGCTTTTACTCAATGAGCACCAATGATCAGTTTAGAATGATCATATTAACTGGCCGATCAACATGACACGTCCACACTAAATCTTCCGTAATTTTTGATTTATATCTTTGAATAACATGAATCCAATGCCCATGTTAAACTAGCTCAGTTTTCTATATTGTGACACAATTTGAAACAGAACTAGATACAACAAAGCTTGCAAGTAATCCAATAATACCAAAACTGCGTGATGCCAGGCACTATGCTTCATTTATAAGCCTTTACTCAATGAGCACCAATGATCAGTTTAGAATGATCACTGTACCTGTCCGATCAACTTGACATGTCCGCACTAAATTGTCCGTCAATTTTTGATTTAGAGTTCAGAATGACAGGAATCCAATGCCCACATTAAGCTAGCTCAATTTCCGATATTGTGACAAAATTTGAGACACAAATAGAGACGACAAAGCGTCCAAGTAATCCAATCTATCCAAACAACTCGCTGTCATGCTTTATGCTTCATTTATAAGCTTTTACTCAATGAACACAAATGATCAGTTTAGAATGATCCTTTTAACTTGCCGATCAACTTGACATGTTTGCAATATATCGTCCATAACTTTTGATTTATAGCTCAAAATGACACGAATCTAATGCCCACATTAAGCTAGTTCAATTTTCTATATTGTTACAAAATTTGAAACATAACTAAATACGACAAAGTGTCCAAGTAATCCAATATAACCCAAACTTCGTGATATCATACATTTTGATTCATTTATAACCCTTTACTCAATGAGCACCAATGATGAGTTTAGAATGATCACTTTAACTTGTCGATCAACTTGAAAAGTGTGCATTAAATCGTTCGTAACTTATGATTTAGAGCTCCGAATGATACGAATCCAATGCCCACGTTAAGCTAGCTCAATTTTCTATATTTTGATAAAATTTAAGACAGAAATAGAGACGACAAAGCATCAAAGTAATCCAATCTATCGACACTACTTGCTGCCATGCTTTATGCTACATTTATAAGCCTTTACTTAATGAGCCCCAATGATATTTTTATAATGATCACTTTAATAGGCCGATCAACTTGACATGTCCGCACTAAATCATCCATAACTTTTGATTTAGAGCTCAAAAACACACGAATCCAATGCCCACGATAAGCTAGCTACATTTCTGTCGTGTAACAAAATTTGAGACAGAAATAGATATGACAAAGTGTATAATTAATCCAACAAATCCCAAAATGCATGATGCCATGCATTATTTTTCATTTACAAGCTTTAATTGAATGAGCACCAATGATCAGTTTGGAATGATCATTTTAACTGGCCGATCAACTTGTCAAATCTGCACTAAATCGTCCATATATTTTGATTTATAGGTCAGAATAACACGAATCAATTGCACACATTAAGCTAGTTAAATTTTCTATATTGTGATAAAATTTCAGACAGAACTAGATATGAGAAGCGTCTAATTAATCGAATATATCCCAAACTGTGTGATGTCGTGCACTATGCTCCATTTAACAACCTTAACTGGCCGATGAACTTGACATGTCCTGCTAAATCGTACATAACTTTTGATTTTGAGTTAAGAATGACACGAATCCAATGCCCACGTTAAGCTAACTCAATTTTCAATATTGTGACAAAATTTGAGACAGAAATAGAGACTACAAAGCGTACAAGTAATCCAATCTATCAAAACTACTTGCTGCCATGCTTTTATGCTTCATTGATAAGGTTTTACTCAATGAGCACCATCAGTTTAGAATGATCATTTTAACTGGACGATCAATTAACAATATCGTCCATAACTTTTGATTTATAGCTAAGAATGACACGAATCCAATGACCACATTAAGCTAGTTCAGTTTTCTATATTGTGACACAAGTTGAAATAGAAGTAGATACGATAAAGCGTGCAAGTAATCCAATAAAACCCAAACTGCGTGATGCCATGCATTATTCTTCATTTATAAGCCTTTAATCAATGAGCACCAATGATGAATTTAGAATGATCACTTTAACTGCCCGATCAACTTGACATGTCCACACTAAATCGTCCATAATTTTTGATTAAGAGCTCATAATGACACAAATCCAATGCCCACGTTAAGCTAGCTCAATTTGTATATTGTGACAAAATTTGAGACAGAAATAGAGATGACAAAGCGTTCAAGTAATCCAGTACATCCCCAACAGCGTGATGCCATGCATTATTCTTCATTTATAAGCGTTTACTCATTCAGCACCAATGATCAGTTTATAATGATCATTTTAACTATCCAATCAATTTGACATGTCTGCACTAAATCGTCCATAACTTTTGATTTGTAGCTTAGAATGACATGAATCCAATTGACCACATTAAGCTAGTTCAATTTTTTATATTGTGACAAATTTGAGACAGAACTAGATACAACAAAGCGCCCAAGTAATCCAATCTATCCAAAACTATGTGATGACATGCATTATGCTTCATTTATAAGCCTTTACTCAATGAGCACCAATGATCAGTTAAAATGGTCACTTTTACAGGCTGATGAAGTTGACATGTCCGCACTAAATCATATGTAACATTTGTTTAGAGCTCAGAATGGTATGTATCCAATGCCTACATTAAGCTAGCTCAATTTTCTATATTGGGACAAAATTTAAGAAATAAATAGATACGACAAAGCGTTCAAGTAATCCAGTCCATCCCAAACTGCGTTATGCCATGCATATTCCTCATTTATAAGCGTTTACTCAATGAGCACCAATGATCTGTTTGTAATGACCATTTTAACTGGCCGATCAACTAACAATATCGTCCATAACGTTTGATTTGTAGCTCAGAATGACACAAAGCCAATGACCACATTAAGCTAGTTCAATTTTCTATATTCTGACACAATTTGAAACAGAACTATATACGACAAAGCGTGCAAGTAATCCAATAAAACCCAAACTGTGTGATGCCTTGCATTATGCTTCATTTATAAGCCTTTAACCAATGAGCACCAATGATCAGTTTAAAATGATCACTTTAACTGGCCGATCAACTTGACATGTCTACACTAAATCGTCTGTAATTTTTTATATATAGCTCAGAATGACACAAATCCAATGCCCACGTTAAGCTAGATCAATTTTCTATATTATGACAAAATTTGACAGAAATGGAGGCGAAAAAGCGTCCAACTAATCCAATCTATCAAAACTACTTGCTGCCATGATTTATGCTTCATTTATAAGCTTTTACTCAATGAGCACCAATGATCAGTTTAGAATGTTCATATTAACTGGCCGATCAACATGACATGTCCACAGTAAATCTTCCATAACTTTTGATTTGTAGCAATGCATTATACTTTATTTATAAGCATTTACTCAATGATGCCATGCATTATACTTTATTTATAAGCATTTACTCATTGAGCACAATGATTAGTTAAGAATGGTCACTTTAACAGGCTGATCAAGTTGACATGTCCGCACTAAATCGTCAGTAACTTTTTTAGAGCTGAGAATAGCACGAATCCAATGCCCACATTAAGCTAGCTAAATTTTTGATTTACACTAATTAAATCGTCCATAACTTTTGATTTAAAGCTCAGTAACACACGAATCCAATGCGCACGTTAAAATAGCATACAAGTTTGAGAAATAAATAGATACGACAAAGCATCCAAGTAATCCAGTGTTTACGTTAAGCTAGTTCAATTTTCTATATGTGAAAAAATTTGAGACAGAAATAGATACGACAAAGCGTCCAACTAATCCAATCTATCCAAAAATGTGTGATGCCATGCATTATGCTTCATTTATATGTCTTTACTCAAACAGAACCAATGATCAGTTAAGAATGATCACTTTAATTGGTCAATAACCTTGACATGTCCGCACTAAATCGTCCCTAACTTTTTATTTTGAGCTCAGAACGATATGAATCCAATGCCCACTTTAAGATAGCTCAATTTACTATATTATGACAGAGTTTGAGACGGAAATAGATACGATGTGCATCATTTTTCATTTATAAGCTTTTAATCAACAAGCAATCGATCAGTTTAGAATGATCATTTTAACTAGCAGAGCAACTTGACATGTTTGCACTATATCATGCATAACTTTTCATTTATGGCTCAGGATGACACGAATCAAATGCCCACATTAAGCTAGTTCAATTTTTTATATTGTGACAAAATTTGGGACACAACAAGATACGACAAATAATCCAAGTAATCCAATCTATCCCAAACTCCGTGATGCCATGCATTATGCTTCATTTATAAGTCTTTACTCAATCATCACCAATGATCAGTTTAGAAATATCAACAGAACTGGCCGATCAACTTGACATTTTCGCACTAAATCGTTCGTAACTTTTGATTTAAAGCTCAGAATGACACGAAAGAAATGGCCTCGTTAAGCTAGCTCAATTTTCTATATTGTGACAAACTTTGAGACAATAATAGATACAACAAAGCATCCAAATAATTCAATACTTCCCAAACTGAGTAATATCATGCATTATTTTTCATTTATAAGGTTTAAGTCAATGAGAAACAATGCTCAGCTTAGAATGATCATTTTAACTGAGTAATATCATGCATTATTTTTCATTTATAAGGTTTAAGTCAATGAGAAACAATGCTCAGTTTAGAATGATCATTTTAACTGGCCGATCAACTTGTCTTGTCTGCACTAAATCTTGCATAACTTTTGATTTATAGCTCAGAATGAAACGAATCAAATGCCCACATTAAGCTAGTTCAAATTTCTATATTGTGACAAAATTTGAAACAGAGCTAGATACGATAAAGCGTCAAAGTAATCCAATATATCCCAAAATGCGTGATGTCATGCTTTATGCCTCATTTATAAGCCTTTCCGTAATGAGCACTAATGATCAGTTTAGAAAGATCATTATAAGTCACCGATCAACTTAAAATGTTTGCACTAAATCATCCGTCACTTTTTATTTACAGCTCAGAAATACACGAATCCAATGCCCACGTTAAGCTAGCTCAATTTTCTATAGTGTAATAAAATTTGAGACCGAAATAGATAGGACAAAGCGTCCAACAAATCCAATCTAGCTAAGACTGTGTGATGCTATGCATTATACTTCATTTATAAGGGTTTACTCACTCAGCACCAATGATCAGTTTAGAATGATCACTTTCACTGGCCTATCAACTTGACATGTCTACACTAAATCATCCGTAACTTGTGAGTTAGAGCTCAGAATAACACAAATCCAATGCCCACATTAAGCTATCTCAATTTTCTATATTATGACAAAATCTGAGACATAAATAGATACGACAAGGCGTCCAAGTAATCCAGTCTATCCCAAACTACGTGATACCATGCATTATTCTTCATTTATAAGCTTTTACTCAATGAGCACCAACGATCAGTTTAGAGTGATCATTTTAACTAGCCGATCAAATTCACATGTCAGCACTATATGCATAACTTTCCATTTATAACTCAAATGACACGAATCCAATGCCCACATTAAGTTAGTTCAATTTTCTATATTGTGACAAAATTTGAGACATAACTAGGTACGATAAAGCATCCATGTAATCCAATCTATCCCAAACTGCGTGATGCCACACATTATACTTTATTTATAAGTCTTTACTCAATCAGAACCAATGAGCGGTTTAGAATGAACACTTTACCTAGCCAATCAACTTGAGATTTCTGCACTAAATCGTCCAAAACTTTTGATTTAGAGCTGAGACTGACAAGAATTAAATGCCCTCGTTAAGCTAGCTCAATTTTCTATATTGGGACAAAATTGGAGACATATTAGATACGACAAAGTATCCAAGTAATCCAATCCTTTCCAAACTGTGTGATGCCATGCATTACTTTTCATTTATCAGCTTTTACTCAATGAGCACCAATGATCAGTTTTGAATGATCATTTTACCAGCCGATCAACTTGTCATGTCTGCACTAAATCCTTCATATTTTTATTTATAGCTCTGAATGACACGAATCCAATGCCAACATTAAGGTAGTTGAATTTTCCATATTGTGATAAAATTTGAAACAAAACTCTAGATACGACAAAGCATCAAAATAATCTATCCCAAACTGCGTGATGCTATCCTTTATGCCTCATTTATAAGTCTTTACTTAATGAGCACCAAGGATCAATTTAGAATGATCATTTTAACTCGCCGATCAACATAAAATGTCTGCACTAAATCGTCCATAGCTTTTTTATTTAGAGCTCAGAAACACACGAATCCAATACCCACGTTAATCTAGCTAAATTTTCTATATTTTGTAAAATTTAAAACATAAATAGAGACGAAAAAACATCCAAGTAATCCAATCTATCTCAAACTGCGTGATGCCCTGCTCTATAGTTCATTTATAAGGTTTTACTTAATGAGCACCAATGATCAGTTTAGAATGATCACTTTAACTACTCGATTAAATTGACTTCTCTGCACTAAATTGTCTATAACTCTTGATTTAGAGCTCAGAATGACACGAATGCAATGCCCACGTAAACCTTTCTTGATTTTCTATATTGTGACAAAATTTGAGACAGAAATAGAGATGACAAAACGTCCAAGTAATCTAATCTATTCCAAACTGCGTGATCCATGCTTTATGCTTCATTTATAAGGCTTTACTCAATGAGCACCAATGATTAGTTTAAAATGATCACTTTATCGAGCTGATCAACTTAACATGTCTGTAGTAAATCATTCGTAACTTTTTATTTAAAGGTCAGAATGACACGAATACAAAGCCCACATTAAGCTAGTTCAATTTTCTATATTGTAACAAAATTATAGACATAAATAGATACGACAAAGCGTCCAAGTAATCCAATATATCCAAAACTGTGTGATGCCATGCATAATGCTTCATGTAGAAGCCTTTACTCAATGAGAACCGGTGATCAGTTTAGAATAATCATATTAACTGTCCAATAAACTTGATATGTCCGCACTAAATCGTCCGTAACTTTTGATTTAGAGCTCAGAATGATACGAATCCAATGGGCACATTAAGCTAGCTTAATTTTCTATATTGTAACAAAATTTGAAACAAAAATAGATATGACAAAAGTCCAAGTAATCAAATATATCCAAAACTGTGTAATGCCATGCATTATGCTTCACTTATAAGCTTTTTCTCAATGAGCACCAATAATCAGTATAGAATAATCATATTAACTGGCAGATACTCTTGATATGTCTGCAGTAAATCTTCAGTAACTTTGGATTTTGAGCTCCGAATGACACGAATGTAATGCACACATTAAACCTCCTTAATTTTCTATATTTTGAAAAAATTTGAGACAGAAATAGAGACGATAAAGCATCCAAGTAATCCAATCTATCCCAAACTACGTGATGCAATGTTGTGTGCTTCATTAATAAGCCTTTACCTAAAGAGCACCAATGATCAGTTTAGAATCATAACTTTAAATGGCCAATCAACTTGATATGTGTGCACTGAATCTCCTCTGTAAGTTTTGATTTAGAACTCATATTGACACAAATCCAATATCCACGTTAAGCTAGCTCAATTTTCTATATTTTTACAAAACTTGAGACAGAAATAGATATGAAAAAGCGTCCAAGTAATCCAATATATCCAAAACTATGTGATGTCATGCATTACGCTTCATTTAGAAGCCTTTACTCAAGGAGAACCAATGATAAGTTTAGAATAATCATATTAACTAGCCGATCAACTTGCCATGTCTGCACCAAATCTTTCGTAACTTTTGATTTAGAGCTCAGAATGATGTCAATCCAATACCAATGTTAAGCTAGCTCAATTTTCTATATTGTACAAAAATTTAAGACAGAAATAGATACGACAAAGCGTCCAAGTAATCAAATATATCCAAAACTATGTGATGCCATGCATTATGCTTCATTTAGAAGCCTTTACTCAATGAGAACAAGTGATCAGTTTAGAATAATCATATTAACTGTCCGAAAAACTTGATATGTCCGCACTAAATCGTCCGTAACTTTTGATTTAGAGATCAGAATGACACGAATCCAATGGCCACGTTAAGCTAGCTTAATTTTCTATGTTGTAACATAGTTTGAGACAAAAATAGATACAACAAAAGTCCAAGTAATCAAATATATCGAAAAATGTGTAATGACATGCATTATGCTTCATTTATAAGCTTTTACTCAATGAGCACCAATGATCAGTTTAGAATAATCATATTAATTGGCAGATACTCTTGACATATCCGCAGTAAATCATCTGTAACTTTGGATTTTGAGCTCCGAATGACACGAATCCAATGCACACGTTAAACTTGCCTAATTTTATATATTTTGATAAAATTTGAGACAGAAATAGAGACGACAAAGCGTCCAAGTAATCTAATCTATCCCAAACTACATGATGGAATGTTGTATGCTTCATTAATAAGCCTTTACTTAAAGAGCACCAATGATCAGTTTAGAATCATAACATTAAATGGCCGATCAACTTGATATGTGTGCACTGAATCGTCTGTAAGTTTTGATTTAGAGCTCATATTGACACAAACCCAATATCCACGTTAAGCTAGCTAAATTTTCTATATTGTAACAAAATTTGAGACAGAAATAGATATGACAAAGCATCAATTATCAGTTTAAAATGATCACTTTATCTAGCCGATCAACTTAACATATCCGTAGTATATACTCCGTAACTTTTGATTTAGAGCTCCGAGTGACACGAATACAAAGCCCACATTAAGCTAGCTCAATTTTCTATATTGGAACAAAATTTGAGATAGAAATAGATATGACAAAGCGTCCAAGTAATCCAATATATCCAAAACTATGTGATGCCATGCATTATGCTTCATTTATAAGCCTTTACTCAACGAGAACCAATGATCAGTTTAGAATAATCATATTAACTGGCCGATCAACTTGATATGTCTGCACTAAATCATCCGTAACTTTTGATTTAGAGCTAAGAATGCACGAATCCAATGCCCACGTTAAGCTTGCTTAATTGTCTATATTGTATCAAAATTTGAGACAAAAATAGATACGAAAAAAGTCCAAGCAATCAAATATATCCAAAACTTTGTGATGCCATGCATTATGGTACATTTAGAAGTATTTACTCAATGAGCAGCACTTATCAGTTTAGAATAATAATATTAATAGGCCGATCAACTTGACATGTCCGCAGTAAATTATTTGTAACTTTGGAGTTTGAGTTCAGAATGACACGAATCACATGCACATGTTAAGCTTGTTTAATTTTCTATATTTTGACAAAATTTGAGACAGAAATAGAAAAGACAAAGCGTACAAGTAATCTAGTCTATCCCAAACTGCATGATGAAATGGTGTGTGCTTCATTTATAAGCATTTACTTATAGAGCACCAATGATCAGTTTAGAATCATAACTATAAATGGCCGATCAACTTGATATATCTGCACTAAATCGTCCGTAAGTTTTGATTTAGAGCTCAGAATGACACAAATCCAATGTCCATATTAAGCTAGCTCAATTTTCTATATTGTAACAAAATTAGAGACACAAATAGATACGAAAAAGCATACAAGTAATCCAATATATCGAAAACTGTGTGATGCCATGCATTATGATTCATTTATAAGCTTTTACTCAATGAGCACCAATTATCATTTTCGAATAATCATATTAACTAGCCGATCGACTTGACGTGTCAACACTAAATCATTCGTAAGTTTTGATTTTGGGCTAAGAATGATAGGAATCCAATACCCACGTTAAGCTATTCAATTTTTTTATATTGTGATAAAATAGGATACAAAACTAAATAAGACGAAGCGTACAAATAATTCAAGCTATCCCAAACTGCATGATGCCATGCATTATGCTTTATTTATAAGCCTTTACTCAATGAGCACCAATTAGTAGTTTAGAATATTCATATTAACTAGCCTATCAACTTGACATGTCCACACTAACTCGTCCTTATTTTTTTATTTAGAGCTCATAATGACACAACTCCAATGTCCACGTTAAGCTAGCTTAATTTTCTATATTTTGAAAAATTGAAAACAAAAATAGAGACAAAAAAGCATCCAAGTAATCCAATCTATCTCAAAATGCGTAATGCTATGCTTTATATCCAAAACTGTGTGATGCCATGGATTATGCTTCATTTAGAAGTCTTTACTCAATGATCACCAATAATCAGTTTAGAATAATCATATTAACTGGCAGATCAACTTGACATGCACGCAATAAATCGTTCGTAACTTTGGATTTTGAGCTCCGAATGACACGAATCCCAAGCACACGTTAATCTTGCTTAATTTTCTATATTTTCACAAAATTTGAGACAAAAATAGAGACAACAAAGTGTCCAAGCAATCCAATCTATCCCAAACTGTGTCATGCAATGTTTTATGCTTCATTTATAAGCCTTTTTAAGAGCACCAATGATCAGTTTAAAATCATAACTTTAAATGGCCATTCAACTTGATATGTGTGCAGTGAATCGTCCGTAAGTTTTGATTTAGAGCTCATATTGACACAAATCCATTATCCACATTAAGAGCTCAATTTTATATATTGTAACAAAATATGTGACAAAAATAGATACGACAAAGCGTCCAAGTAATCAAATATATCCAAAACTATGTGATGCTATGCATTATGCTTCATTTAGAAGTCTTTACTCATTGATCACCAATGAGCAGTTTAGAATAATCATATTAACAGGCCGATCAACTTGACATGTCCAAAGTAAATTGTCCATAACTTTTAATTTTGAGCTAAGAATGACACGAATCCAATGCACACATTAAACTTGCTAAATTTTCTCTACTTTGACAAAATTTGAGATAGAAATGGAGACGACAAAGCGTACAAGTAGTCCAATTTATCGACAACTACCTGATGCAATGTTGTATCTTCATTTATAAGCCTTTACTTAAAGAGCACCAATGATCAGTTTAAAATGATAACTTTAAATGGCCAATCAACTTGATATGTCTACACGAAATAGTCCATAACTTTTAATTTAGAGCTCGGAATGACACAAATCCACTGTCCAAGTTAAGCTAGCTCAATTTTCAATATTGTAACAACATTTGAGACAGAAATAGGTACAACAAAGTATCCAAGTAATCCAATCTATCCAAAATTATCTGATGTCATGCATTATGATTCATTGATAAGTATTTACTCAATGAGCACAAATGATCATTTTAGAATAATCATATTTTGTGCCCGATCAACTTGACATGTCCGCACTAAGTCGTCCGTAACTTTTGATTTAGAGCTCATAAAGACACGAATCCAATGCCCACGTTACGCTAGCTTAATTTTCTTTAGTGTAACAAAATTTGAGACAAAATTGATACGACAAAGCGTCCAAGTAATCATATATATCACAAAATTTGTGATGCCATGCATTATGCTTCATTTAGAAGTCTTCACTCAATGAGCACCAATGATTAGTTTAGAATAATCATATCAACTGGCCGATAGACCTAACATGTCTGCAGTAAATCGTCTTTAACTTTTAATTTTGAGCTGATAATGACATTAATACAATGTGCATGTTAAGCTTGCTAAATGTTCTATATTTGAACAAAATTTGACAAAGAAATAGAGATGAAAAAGCATGCAAGTAATCCAGTCTATCCCAAACTGCGTGATGCCATGCTTTATGCTTTATTTATAATCCTTTACTTAATGAGCTCCAATGATCAGTTTAGAATGATAACTTTTACTGGCCGATCAACTTGACATGTCCGCAGTAAATCGTCCGTAAATTTTGATTTACAGCTCAGAATGATAAGAATCTAATATCCATGTTAAGCTAGCTCAATTTCCTATTGTAACAGAATTTGAGACCAAAATAGATACGACAAAGCGTCCAAGTAATCAAATCTATCCAAAACTGTGTGATGCCATGCATTATGCTTCATTTATATGCCTTTACTCAATGAGCACCAATGATCAGTGTAGAATGATCACTTTAACTGACCGATCTACTTGACATGTTCGCACTAAATCGTGTGTAAATTTTGATTTAGAGCTCAGAATGACACCAATCGAATTCCCACGTTAACCTAGCTCAATTTTCTATATTGTCCAAAAATTTGAGACAGAAATAGAGACGACAAAGCATACAAATAATCCAATCTATCCTAAATTTCATGATGCCATGCTTTATGCTTCATTTATAGGCCTTTACTTAAAGAGCACAATGATTTGTTTAAAATGATCACTTTAGCTGCCCGATCAACTTGACATCTTAGCACTAAATAGTATGTAACTTTTGATTTAGATCTCGGAATTACACGAATCCAATACCCACGATATGCTAGATCAATTTTCTATAGGACAAAGTGTCCTAGCAAGCCAATCTATCCAAAACTGTAAGATGTCGTGCATTATGCTTCATATATAAGCCTTTACTCATTGAGCACCAATGATCAGTTTAGAATAATCATATTAACTGGCCGATTAAGTTGACATGTATGCACCAAATTGTCTGTAATTTTCGAGTTAGAGCTTAGAATGACACGAATCCAATGCCCACGTTAAACTAACACAATTTTCTATATTGTGACAAAATTTGAGACAGAAATAATGATGAAAAAGCATCCAAGTAATCCAATCTATCCCAAACTGTGTTATGCTATGCTTTATTATTCATTAACTGGACGACAAACCTGACATGTCCACACTAAATCGTACGTAATTTTTGATTTTGAGCTCAGAATGACACGAATACAATGCACACGTTAAGCTTGCTAAATTTTCTATATTTGGACAAAATTTGAGATAGAAATAGAGATGACAAAGCGTGCAAGTAATCCAATCTATCCAAAACTGCGTGATACCATGCTTTATGCTTCATTTATAAGCCTTTACTTAATGAGCTCCAGTGATCAGTTTAGAATGATTATTTTAAGTGGCTGATCAACTTGACATGTCCGCACTAAATTGTCCATAACTTTGATTTAGACAGTAGAATGACACAAATCCAATGCCCACGTTAAGCTAGCTTAACTTTCTACACTGTAGCAATATTTGAGGGAGAAATATACATACGACAAATCGTCCAAGTATTCCAATCTATCCAAAACTGTGTGATGCCATGCATTATGCTTAATTTATAAGTCTTTACATAATGAGCACCAATGACCAATTTAGAATAATCATATTAACTGACCGATGAACTTCACATGTCCACACAAAATCATCAGTAACTTTTGATTTTGAGCTCAGAATGACACGTATCCAATGCTCACGTTAAGCTAGATACATTTTCTATATTTTAACAAAATTTGAGACAGAAATAGTGACGACAAAGCGTACAAGTAATCCAATCTATCTAAAACTGTGTGATGTCATGCATTATGCTTCATTTATAAGCCTTTACTCAAGGAGCACCAATGATCAGTTTAGAATAATCATATTAACTGGCCGATCAACTTGACGTGCCGCACTAAATTTTCCGTAAAATTTTGATTTTGAGCTTAGAATGACACGAATCAATACCCACATCTATTTTGCTAAATTTTCTATATTTTAACAAAATTTGAGACAGAAATACAGACGACAAAGCGTCCAAGTAATCCAATCTTTCCAAAACTGCGTGATGTCATGCTTTATGCATCATTTATAAGCGTTTACTTAAGTCGCACCAATGGCCAGTTTAGAATGATAACTTTAACTGGCCGATCAACTTGACATGTCCGTAATAAATCGTCCGTAAATTTGATTTACAGCTCAGAATGACAAGAATCCAATATCCCATTAAACTAGCTCAATTTTCTATTGTAACTGAATTTGAGAAAAAAATAGATACGACAAAGCGTCCAAATAAACAAATCTATCCAAAACTGTGTGATGCCATGCATTGTTTCATTTAGAACCCTTTACTCAATGAGCAATAATGATCAGTCTAGAATGATCAATTTAACTGAGCTATATACTTGACATGTCCGCACTAAATTGTCTCTAACTTTTGATTTAGAGCTCAGAATGACACCAATCAACTGCCCACGTTAAGCTAGCTCAATTTTCTATATTGTCACAAAAGTTGAGACAGAAATAGGGACGACAATTCATCCAATTAATCCAATCTATCCTAAATTTCTTTATGCCCTGCTTTATGCTTCATTTGTAAGCCTTTACTTAAAGAGCACCAATGATCACTTTAACTGGACGATAAACTTGACAGCTCCACACTAAATAGTATGTAACTTTTGATTTAGAGCTCAGAATTACATGAGTCCAGTACCCATGTTATTCTAACTCAATTTTTATTTTGAGGTTAGAATGATACGAATCAATGCCCACGTTAATCTTGCTAAATTTTCTATATTTTAACAAAATTTGAGACAGAAATAGAGACGACAAAGCGTCCAAGTAATCCAATCTTTCCCAAACTGCATGATGTCATGCTTTATGCATTATTTATAAGCCTTTACTTAAGTAGCACACATGGCTAGTTTAGAATGATAACTTTAACTGGCCGATCAACTTGCCATGTCCGCAATAAATCGTCCGTAAATTTTGATTTACATCTCAAAATGACAAGAATCCAGTATCCCATTAAGCTAGCTCAATTTTCTATTGTTACTGAATTTGAGAAAAAATAGATACGAAAAATCGTCCAAGTAAACAAATCTATCCAAAACTGTGTGATGCCATGCATTGTTTCATTTAGAAGCCTTTACTCAATGAGCAACAATGATAAGTCTAGAATGATCACTTTAACTGACAGATATACTTGACATGCCCACACTAAATCGTCTCTAACTTTTGATTTAGAGCTCATAATGACACCAATCGAATGCCCACGTTAAGCTAGATCAATTTTCTATATTGTCACAAAATTTGAGACAGAAATAGAGATGACAAATCAACCAAGTAATCCAATCTATCCTAAAATTCGTGATGCCATGCTTTATGCTTCATTTATAAGGTTTTACTTAAAGAGCACCAATGATCACTTTAACTGGCTGATCAACTTGACAGCTCCGCACTAAATAGTATGTAACTTTTGATTTAGAGCTCAGAATTACATGAATCCAGTACCCACGTTATGCTAGCTCAATTTTCTATATTGTCGCAAAATTTGAGAGAGAAATAGATACGACAAATTGTCCAAGCAAGCCAATCTATTCAAACCTGTAAGATGTCTTGCATTATGCTTCATTTATAACCCTCTACTCACTAAGCACCAATGATCAGTTTAGAATTATCATATTAACTGGCCGATTAAGTTGACATGTATGCACCAAATCGTTCGTAATTTTTGATTTGAGCTCAGAATGACACGAATCCAATGCTCACGTTATGCCAGCTCAATTTTTCATATTATGACAAAATTTGAGACAGAAATAGAGATGAAAAAGCGTCTAAGTAATCCAATATATCCTAAACTGTGCTATGCTATGCTTTATGCTTCATTAACTGGCCGATAAACCTCACATGTCTGCAGTAAATCTTCCCTAACTTTTGATTTTGAGCTCAGAATGATACGAATACAATGCACACGTTAAGCTTGCTAAAGTTTCTATATTTGGACAAAATTTGAGATAGAAATAGAGATGACAAAGCATGCAAGTAATCATATCTATCCCAAACTGCGTGATGTCATGTTTTATGCTTCATTTATAAGCCTTTACTTAATGAGCTCTAATGATCAGTTTACAATGATTATTTTAATTGGCCAATCAACTTGACATTTCCGCACTAAATCATCCATAACTTTGATTTGGACCGTAGAATGACACATATCCAATGCCCACGTTAAGCTAGCTCAACTTTCTACATTGTAACAAAATTTGAGACAGAAATATACATACGAAAAATCGTCCAAGTATTCCAATCTATTCAAAACTGTGTGATGCCATGCATTATGCTTCATTTATTAGCCTTTACTCAATGAGCACCAGAGACCAATTTAGAATAATCATATTAACTGACCGATGAACTTGACATGTCCGCACCAAATCGTCAGTAACTTTTGATTTTGAGCTCAGAATGAAACGTATCCATTGCTCACGTTAAGCTAGATAAATTTTCTATATTTTAACAAAATTTGAGAAAGAAATTGAGACGACCAAGCGTATAAGTAATCCAATATATCCAAAACTATGTGATGCCATGCATTATGCATCATTTATAAGCCTTTACTTAAGTAGCACCAATGGCTAGTTTAGAATTATAACTTTAACTGGCCAATCAACTTGACATGTCCGCAATAAATCGTCCGTAAATTTTGATTGACAGCTCAGAATGACAAGAATCCAATATCCCATTAAGCTAGCTCAATTTTCTATTGTAACTGAATTTGAGAAAAAAATAGATACGACAAAGCATCCAAATAAACAAATCTATCCAAAACTGTGTGATGCCATGCATTGTTTCATTTAGAAGCCTTTACTCAGTGAGCAACAATGATCAGTCTATAATGATCACTTTAACTGACTGATATACTTGACATGTCCGCACTAAATCGTCTCTAACTTTTGATTTAGAGCTCAGAATGACACCAATCGAATGCCCATGTTAAGCTTGCTCAATTTTTTATATTGTCACAAAATTTGAGACAAAAATGGATACGACAAAGTGTCCAAGCAATCCAATCTATCCCGAACTGTGTGATGCAATGCTGTATGCTTCATTTATAAGCCTTTTTTGAAGAGCACCAATGATCAGTTTAGAATCATAAGTTTAAATGGCCATTCAACTTGATATGTCTCCAGTGAATCGTCCGTAAGTTTTAATTTAGAGCTCATATTGACACAAATCCATTATCCACATTAAGCTAGCTCAATTTTATATATTGTAACAAAATATGTGACAAAAATAGATACGGCAAAGCGTCCAAGTAATCAAATATATCCAAAACTGTGTGATGCTATGCATTATGCTTCATTTAGAAGTCTTTACTCATTGATCACCAATGAGCAGTTTAAAATAATCATATTAACAGGCCGATCAACTTGACATGTCCAAAGTAAATTGTCCCTAACTTTTAATTTTGAGCTTAGAATGACACGAATCCAATGCACACATTAAACTTGCTGAATTTTCTCTATTTTGACTAAATTTGAGACAGAAATGGAGACGACAAAGCGTACAAGTAATCCAATTTATCCACAACTACGTGATGCAATGTTGTATCTTCATTTATAAGCCTTTACTTAAAGAGCACCAATGATCAGTTTAAAATGATAACTTTAAATGGCCGATCAACTTGATATGTCTATACTAAATCGTCCATAACTTTAGATTTAGAGCTCGGAATGACACAAATCCAATGTCCACGTTAAGGTAGCTCAATTTTCAATATTGTAACAACATTTGAGACAGAAATAGGTACAACAAAGCGTCCAAATAATCCTATCTATCCAAAATTATGTGATGTCATGCATTATGCTTCATTTATAGGCATTTACTCAATGAGCACAAATGATCAGTTTAGAATAATCATATTACGTGGCCGATCAACTTGACATGTCCGCACTAAATCGTCCATAACTTTTGATTTAGAGCTCATAATGACACGAATCCAATGCCCACATTAAGCTAGCCTAATTTTCTTTATTGTAACAAAATTTGAGACAAAATAGATACGACAAAGCGTCCAAGTAATCATATATATCACAAACTTTGTGATGCCATGCATTATGCTTCATTTAGATGTCTTCGGTCAATGAGCACCAATGATCAGTTTAGAATAATCATATCAACTGGCTGATAGACCTGACATGTCCATAGTAAATCTTCTGTAACTTTTAATTTTGAGCTGATAATGACACGAATACAATGCGCACGTTAAACTTGCTAAATTTTCTATATTTGGACAAAATTTGACATAGAAATAGAGACGAAAAAGCATGCAAGTAATCCAACCTATCCCAAACTGTGTGATGCCATGCTTTATGCTTTATTTATAATCATTTACTTAATGAGCTCCAATGATCAGTTTAGAATGATAACTTTTACTAGCCGATCAACTTGACATGTCTGCAGTAAATCGTCCGTAAATTTTGATTTACAGCTCAAAATGATAAGAATCTAATATCCACGTTAAGCTAGCTCAATTTCCTATTGTAACAGTATTTGAGAAAAAAAATAGATACGAAAAAGCGTCCAAGTAATCAAATCTATCCAAAACTGTGAGATGCCATGCATTATGCCTCATTTATACGCCTTTACTCAATGAGCACCAATTATCAGTGTAGAATGATCACTTTAATTGACTGATCTACTTGACATGTTCACACTAAATCGTCTGTAAATTTTGATTTAGAGCTCAGAATGACACCAACCGAATTCCCACGTTAACCTAGCTCGATTTTCTATATTGTCCGAAAATTTGAGACAGAAATAGAGATGACAAAGCATACAAGTTATCCAATCTATCCTAAACTTCGTGATGCCATGCTTTATGCTTCATTTATAAGCCTTTACTTAAAGAGCACAATGATTAGTTTAAAATGATCACTTTAGCTGGCCGATCAACTTGACATCTCAGCACTAAATAGGATGACACCGCCGGTCCCGTTGGTGATGCCACCAACTCCGGGATCAACTTGGCCGGTCCTGAAGGCGTTCCGGCCAGTACCTCGCACAGTCCAGCTGGTACAGCCGATCCGGCCAAGTGCATGAGCATTTCTACTTCTACACAAGGAAACTCGGACCAGATAAGCTACCAGCTTCAGGACATGCATCTAGAGGAAGTCTCCACACCAGTAGTGCCACCAGGAGCAATGACAAGGAGCAGATCAAGAGCACTCTTCCACAAGTTCAGCTTATGGGTCGACAAGCCCCTAGAGGAAGATCAACTAAGGGCAATGGGCCAGAAGTGCAAAGAAGAGTCCAAAGGCTTCTCAACAACACAAGGGACATTGACTTGGGCTTTAGTGGCAAGAGAGGTCAGGGCCCAAAGATTCCTAAACCTACTCCAAGTCGAAGACTAGGAGCAAGGCGTGTGCATACCACATGGACGGCCACCTTCCATTTCTTGGCCGTGAGGTAAGTAAGGTAAGTTTTCAATAAGAATATTTGCCTCTTTCTGTTTTGCAGGGTAGGATCTATACTATTTACATTTATTGAGTCAAAGACATTTTAGGAAAAGGTCCTTTTTCGATTATATTAATAAGGCTCCTTCCAGCATTGTAGTTCGACAGCCTTTTTGCTAATTAATAAAGATCAAATTTTCTTACAAGTTTTCTCTCAAGAATCTTGTGCGCTTAGAAACCTAGTTGAGACCAGCCATCCTAGCTCTAAGTTTGTGATTTATCACGAGGTTCATCACCCCTCGTGTGGTTCACTTCACCCTTCCATCAAATACCAACCCAAAAACCCCTATCCATGAAGTCTAAGGTCGAGTTTCTCACCTAACCTTCTCCAAACAGCCCACGCGCATATAAGCCTTGAATCGAGGCATGTATCAACTAGTTATGTCAAAGCGTCCAAATAATTCAATCTATCCCAAACTCAATGATGCCCTGCATTATGTTTCATTTATAAGTGTTTACCCAATGAGCACCAATTATCAGTTTAGAATAATCATCTTAACTGGCCGATCAACTTGACATGTCCATAAAAAATCATCCGTAACTTTTTATTTAGAGCTAAGAATAACATGGATCCAATGCCCACGTTAAGCTAGCTAAATTTTCTATATTTTCACAAAATTTGAGATAGAAATAGAGACGATAAAGCCTCAATATAATCCAATCTATCCCAAACTGCGTGATTACATGCTTTACGCTTGATTTATAAGCCTTTACTTAAAGAGCACCAATGATCAGTTTAGAATGATCACTTTAACTGTCGGATCAATTTGATAAGTCCACACTAAATGGTCCGTAATTTTTGATTTATAGCTTAGAATGATACGAATCCAATACCCACGTTAAGTGAGCTCAATTTTCTATATTGTAACAAAATTTGAGATTGAAATAGAGAGGATAAACCGTCCAGCTAATCCAATCTATCCAAAACTGTAAGATGCCATGCATTATGCTTCATTTATAAGCCTTTACTCAATGAGCACAAATGATCAGTTTAGAATGATCACTTTAACTTGACGATCAACTTGACGTGACTGCGCTTAGTCATCCGTAACTTATGATTTAGAGCTCAGACGGACACGAATACAATGCTCACGTTAAGGTAGATCAATTTTCTATATTGTGACAAAATTTGAGACAAAACTAGATACAACAAAGCGTACAAGTAATCCAATTTATCTCAAACTGCGTGATGCCATGCATTATGCTTCATTTATTAGCCTTTACTAAATGAGTACCAATGATCTGTATAGAATGATCACTTTAAGTAGACTCTCAACTTGACTTGTCTTCACTAAATCGTCCGTAACTTTTGATTTAGAGCTCAGAATGACACGAATCCAGTCTTCACGTTAATCTAGATCAATTTTCTATATTATAACAACATTTTAGATAGAAATAGATATGACAAAGCATCCAAGTAATCCAATCAATCGAAAACTATTTGATGCCATGCATTATACTTCATTTTAAAGCGTTTACTCAATGAGCACCAATGATCAGTTTAGAATAATCATATTAACTTGCTGATCAACTTGACATGACCTCAGCAAATTTTCCCTACCTCTTTATTTGAGCTTATAATGACACGAATCGAATTCCCACGTTAAGCTAGATAAATGTTCTATATTTTGACAAAATTTGAGACAGAACTAGAAACGACAAGGCGTCCAAGTAATCCAATCTATCCCAAATTGCGTGATGCCATTCTTTAGGCTAAATTTAACTTCAGTTAATGAGCCCCAATGATCAGTTTAGAATGATCACTTTACCTGGCCGATCAACTTGTCGTGTCCGCCCTAATCGTACGTAACTTTTGATTTAGAGCTCATACTGACAGAAATCCAATGCCCATATTAAGCTATCTCAATTCTCTATATTTTGACAATATTTGAGACACAAATAGAGACGAAAAAACATTCAAGTAATCCAATTTATACCAAACAGCGTAATGCCATGCTTTATGCTTCATTTTTAAAGCATTACTTAATGAGCACTAACGATCAGTTTAGAATGATCAGCTTAACTCGCCGATCAACTTGACATGTACGCACTAAATCGTACGGAACTTTTGATTTAGAGCTTAGAAACACACGAATCGAATGCCCACGTTAAGTTAGCTCAATTTTTTATATTGTAACAAAATTTGAGACAGAAATAGATAAGACAAAGTGTCGAAGTAATCCAATATATCCAAAAGTGTGTGTTGCCATGCATTATGCTTCATTAATAACCCTTTATTCAATGAGCACCAATGATAAGTTTAGAATGATGACATTAATTGGCCGATCAACTTGACATGTCCACACTAAATCTTTCGTAACTTTCGATTTAGAGCTCATAATAACACGAATCATTTGCCCACGTTAAGCTAGCTCCATTTCTATATTGTGACAAATTTTGAGGTAGAAATAGATACGACAAAGCGTCCAAGTAATCCAATCCATCCTAAACTGCGTGATGTCATGCACTATTTTTCATTTATAAGCTTTTACTCAATGAGCCCCAAGGATCAGTTTATAATCATTGTTTTAACTGGTCAGTAAATCGTCCAGTAACTTTTGATTTATGCACTAAATCGTCCAGTAACTTTTGATTTATGCACTAAATCGTCCATAACTTTTGATTTATAGCTCAAAATGACACGAATCCAATGCGCACATTAAGCTAGTTCAGTTTTCAAAATTGTGAAAAAATTTGAGACAGAACTAGATATGACAAAGCGTCCAAGTAATCCAATCTACCCCAAACTGCGTGATGTCATGCCTTATGCTTCATTTATAAGCCTTTACTCAATGTGCACCAATAATCAGTTTAGAATGATCACTTTAACTGGCCAATCAACTTGACATGTCCGCAGTAAATCGTACATAACTATTGATTTACAACTCAGAATGACATGAATCAGATGCCCACGTTAGGCTAGCTCAGTTTTCTATATTTTGACAAAATTTGAGATAGAAATAGAGACGACAAAGCGTCCAAGTAATCCAATCTATCCCAAACAGCTTTATCCATGCATTATGCCTCACAAATAAGCCTTTATTTAATGAGCACCAATGATCAGTTTATAATGATCATTTTACCTGGCCGATCAACTTGACATATCCGCACTAAATCGTACGTAACTTTTGAGTTAGAGCTCGGAATGACACAAATCCAGTGCCCACGTTTTAACCTAGCTCAATTTTCTATATTGTGACAAAGTTTGAGACAAAAATAGAGACCACAAAGCGTACAAGTAATCCAATCTATCCTAAAATGTGTGATGCCATGCTTTATGCTTCATTTACAAGCCTTTACTCAATGAGCACCAATGATTAGTTTTGAATGATCACTTTAACAGGCCGATCAACTTGACATTTCCGCACTAAATAATCCGTAACTTTTGATTTACAGCTCAGAATGTCACGAATCCAATACCCACTTAAGGTAGCTCAATTTTCTATATTTTGACAAAATTTGGAACGGAAATAGAGATGACAAACCGTTCAAGTAATCCAATCTATCCCAAATTGTGTGATGCCATGGTTTTTGCTTCATTTATTAGCTTTTACTTAATGAGAACCAATGATCAGTTTAGAATTATCACTTTAACTGGCCGATAACCTTGACATGTCTGCACTAAATCGTCCCTAATTTTTGAATTAGAGCTCGGAAACACATGAATCCAATGCCCACGTTAATCTAGATCAATTTTCTATATTGTAGCAAAATTTGAGACAGAAATAAATATGACAAAGCGTCCAAGTAATACAATCTATCGAAAACTGTTTGATGCCATGTATTATGCTTCATTTATAAGCCTTTACTCAATGAGCACCAATGATCAGTTTAGAATGATCACTTTAACTGGCCGATCAGTTCTACATGTACGCACGAAATCCTCCGTATCTTTAACTGGCCTACGTTAAGGTCGCTCAATTTTCTATATTGTAACAAGATTTGAGACTGAAATAGATAGGGCAAAGCATCCAATTAATCCAATCTATCATAAAACTGTGTGATGCCATGCATTATGATTCATTTATACGCCTTTACTCAATGAGCACTAATGATCACTTTAGAATGATTCCTTTAACTGGCCGATCAACTTGACATGTCCACACTAAATCATCCATAACTTTTTATTTAGAGATCAGAATTACACGAATCCAATGCCCACGTTATGCTAGCTCAATTCTCTATTTTATGACCAAATGTGTGACAGAAATGGGGGTGACAAAGCATCCAAGTAGTCCAATCTATCCCAAACAACTTGATGCCATGCACTATGCTTCATATATAAGCCTTTAGAATGATCAGTTTAGAATAATCACTTTAACTGGCCAATCAACTTGACATGTCCACACTAAATCGTCTATAACCTTTGATTTAGTGCTCGGAATGACACGAATACAGTGCCCACGTTAAGCTAGCTCAATTTTCTATACTGTGACAAAGTTTGAGACAAAAATTGAGACGACAAAGCGTACAAGTAATCTAATCTATCCCAAAATGCTTCATTTATAACCCTTTACTTAATGAGCACGATCAGTTTTGAATGATCACTTTAACTGGCCGATCAACTTTACATTTCCGCACTAAGTCGTCCGTAACTTTCGATTTAGAGCTCAGAATTACACAAATCCAATGCGCACGTTAAGCTAGCTCATTTCTCAATTTTTTTAAAAAAATTGAGACAAAAATAGAGACGACAAAGCGTACAAGTAATCCAATTTTTCCCAAACTGCATGATGTCATGCTTTATGGTTCATTTATAAGCCTTTACTTAATGAGTACCAATGATCAGTTTAGAATAATCACTTTAACAGACCGATGAACTTGACATTTCCACATTAAATTACACATAACTTTTTATTTAGATCTCAGAATGACACAAATCCAATACCCATGTTAATCTAGCTCAATTCTCTATAGTCTAACAAAATTCAAACAGAAATAGACATGACAAAGCATCCCAGTAATCCAATTTATAACAAACTGCGTGATGTCATGCTTTATGCTTCTTTTATAAGCCTTTACTTAATCAACCCAATGATCAGTTTAGAAATCACTTTAACTAGCCAATCAACTTGACATGTACACACTAAATCATCCACAACTTTTTATTTAGAGCTCACATACACACAAATCAAAAGCCCACATTAAGCTAGCTCAATTTTCTATACTGTAACAAAATTTGAGACAGAAAGAGATACAAAAAAGCATCCAAGTAATCTAGTCTATCCAAAATGTTTGATGCCATGCATTATGCTTCATTTATAAGCATTTATTTAATGGGCAACAATGATCAGTTTAGAATTATCACTTTTAACTGGCCGATCAACTTGACATTCGCCCAAATCGTCTGTAACTTTTGATTTAGAGTTTAGAAACACATGAATCCAATGCTCACGTTAAGCTAGCTCAATTTTCTATATTGTAACAAAATTTGAGACATAAATAAATATGACAAAGTGTCCAAGTAGTCCAATCTATCCAAAACTGTATGATGTCATGCATTATGCTTCATTTATAAGCCTTTACTCAATGAGAACTAATGATTAGTTTAGAATGATCACTTTAACTCGACGATCAACTTGACATGTGCACACTAAATCATCCATAACTTTTGATTTAGAGCTCAGAATGATAGGAATCCAATGCCCACGCTAAGCTAGCTCAATTTTCTAAATTTTGACTCAATTTGAGACAGAAATAGAGACAACAAAGCGTACCGTAATACAATCAATCTAAACTGCTTGATGCCATGCATTATGCTTCATTTATAAGCCTTTATTTAATGAGCACCAATGATCAGTTTAGAATCATCACTTTAACAGGCCGATCAACTTGACATGTCCGCACTAGATCATCCATAACTTTTGATTTTGAGCTCAGAAACACACGAATCAAATGCTCATGTTAAGCTAGCTCAATTTTCTATATTGTAACAAAATTTGAGACGAAATAGATACGACAAAGCGTCCAAGGTAATCCAATCTATCTAAAACTATGTGACACCATGCATTATGCTTCAGTTATAAGCCTTTACTCAATGAGCACCAATGATCAGTGTAGAATGATCACTTTAACTGGCCGATCAACTTGATATGTCTGCACTAAATCATCCGTAAATTTTGATTTACAGCTTGGAATGACACGAATCCAGTGCCCACGTTAAGCTAGCTAAATTTTCAAAATTGGTACAACGTTTGAAACAAAGATAGCTACGACAAAGCGTCCAAGTAATGCAATCCATCCCAAACTGCATGATGCCATTCTTTATGCTTCATTTATAAGTCTTTACTTAATGAGCACCAATGATCACTTTAACAGGCTGATAAACTTGACATGTCCTCACTAAATCATCGTAACTTTTGGTTTAGAGCTCGGAATAACAGGAATCTAGTGCCCACGTTAAGCTAGCTCAATTTCTAAATTGTGACAAAGTTTGAGAGAGAAATAGATACGACAAAGCTTCCAAATAATACAAACATCCTAAACTGCGTGATGCCATTCTTTAGGCTTCATTTATAAGCCTTTACTTAATGAGCATCAATGATCAGTTTTGAATGATCACTTTAACAGGCAAATCAACTTGACATGTCTACACTAAATCGTCCGTAACTTTTGATTTAGAGCTCTGAATGACACGAATCCAATGCCAACGTTAAGCTAGCCCAATTTTCCAAGTAATCCAATCCATCCCAAACTACGTGACGCCATGCATTATTCTTCATTTGTAAGCTTTTACTCAATGAGCACCAACGGTCAGTTTATAATGATCATTTTAACTGGACGATCAATTTTAGATATATGCACTATATCGTTAATAACTTTTGATATATATGTCAGAATGACAAGAATCAATTTTCCACATTAAGCTAGTTCAATTTTCTATACTGTGGCAAAATTTGAAACAGAACTCAATACAACAAAGCGTCCAAGTAATCCAATCTATCCCAAACTAAATGATGCCATGCATTATGCTTTATTTATAAGCCTTTACTCAATGAGCACCAATGATCAGTTTAAAATGAACATTTTAACGGGATGATCAACTTGGCATGTCTGCACTACATCATCTATAACTTTTGATTTGTAGCTCTGAATGACATGAATCCAATGCCCACATTAAGCTAGTTCAATTTTCTATATTGTGACAAAATTTGAGATAGAAATAGGTACGACATAGCATCCAAGTAATCAAATTCATCGGAAACTGCATGATGTCATGCATTATCTTTCATTTATAAGCTTTTACTCAATGACCACCAATGATAAGTTTAGAATGATCATTTTAACTGGCCGATCAACTTGACATTTCTGAACTAATTCGTTCGCCCTAAATCATCCGTAACTTTTGATTTAGAGCTCAGAAACACACGAATTCAATGGCCACATTAAGTTAACTCAATTTTCTATTGTGTAACAAAATTTGATAAGGAAATAGATACGACAAAGGATTCAAGTAATCCAATCTATCCAAAATTGTGTGATGCCATGCATTATGCTTCATTTATAAGCCTTTACTCAATAAGCACCAATGATCAGTTTAGAATGATCACTTTAACTGGCCAATCAACTTGACATGTCTGCAAAATCATCCGTAACGTTTGTTTAGAGTTGTGAATGACACGAATCCAATGCCCACGTCAAGCTAGCTCAATTTTCTATGTTGGGACAAAATTTCGGACAGAAATAGATACGAGAAAGTGTCCATGTAATCCAATCTATCCCAAACTGTGTGACGCCATGTATTATTCTTCATTTATAAGCTTATACTCAATGAGCACCAACGATCAATTTAGAATGATCATTTTAACTGGCCAATCAACTTGACATATCTACACTATATCTTCCATAGCTTTTGATTTATAGCTCCGAATGCTACGAATCCACTGCCCACATTAAGCTAGTTCAATTTTCTATATTATAAAAAAATTTGTAACAAAACTAGACACGACAAGGCGTCCAAGTAATCTAATCTATCCACAACTGCGTGATGCCATGCATTATGCTTCATTGATAAGCCTTTACTCAATGAGTGCCAATGCTCAGTTTAGAATTATCACTTTAACAGGCCTATCAACTTGACATGTCTGCACTAAATCATCCGTAACTTTTGATTTAGAGATTAGAAACACACGAATCCAATGCCATTCAATTTTCTATATTTTGAAAAAATTTGAAAAAGAACTAGATACGAAAAAGCGTCCAAGTAATCCAATCTTTCCCAAACTGCGTGATGCCATGCATTATGCTTTATTTATAAGCCTTCACTCAATCAGCACCAATGATAAGTTCAGAATGTTCATTTTAACTAGCCGATAAACTTGACATGTTTGCACTACATCGTCCATAACTTTTGATTCGTAGCTCAAAATGACACAAATCCAATGCCCACATTAAGCTAGTTCAATTTTCTGTATTCTAACAAAATTTGAGATAAAATAGATACGACAAAGTGTACAAGTAATCCAATCCATCCCAAACTATGCGATGCCATCCATTATTTTTCATTTATAAGCTTTTTTTAAATGAGCACCAATCATCAGTTTAACAGGCGGATCAACTTGTCATGTCCGCACTAAATCGTTTGCACTAAATCGTCCGTCACTTTTGATTTAGAGCTCAGAAACACATGAATCCAATGGCCACGTTAAGCTAGCTCAATTTCTATAGTGTAACTAAATAAGAGACAGAAATAGATACGACAACGCATCCAAGTAATCCAATCCATCCAAAACTAAGCGATGCCATGCATTATTTTCATTTATAAGCTTTTACTCAATGAGCACCAATCATCAGTTTAACAGGCTGATCAACTTGTTATGTCTGCACTAAATCGTTTGTATTAAATCGTATGTAACTTTTGATTTAGAGCTCGGAAACACACGAATCCAATGACAACGTTAAGCTAGCTCAATTTTCTATAGTGTAAGAAAATTAGAGACAAAAATAGATACGACAAAGCATATAAGTAATCCAACCTATAGAAAACTGTGTGATACCATCCATTATGCTTCATTTATAAGCCTTTACTCAATCACCACCAATGATCAGTTTAGAATGATCACTTGAACTGGCCAATCAACTTGACATGTCCGCACTAAATCGTCTAGAACTTTTGATTTAGAATTCTGAAAGACAGGAATCCAATGCCCACGTTAAGTTAGCTCAATTCTCTATATTGTGACAAAAGTTTAGACAGAAATAGATACGACAAAAACGTCCAAGTAATCCAGTCTATCCCAAACTGCGTGACGCCATGCGTTATTCTTCATTTATAAGCTTTTACTCAATGAGCACCAACGACCAGTTTAGAATGATCATTTTAACTGGCCAATCAACTTGACATGTCTGCACTATATCGTTCATAGTTTTTGATTTATACCTCAGAATACCACGAATCCAATGCCCATTCAATTTTCTATATTGTGCTAAAATTTGAAAAAGATCTAGATACGACAAAGAGTCCAAGTAATCCAATCTTTCCCAAAATGCATGATGCCATGCATTATGCTTCATTGATAAGCCTTTACTCAATGAGCACCAATGATCAGTTTATAATTATCACTTTAACAGGCCGATCAACTTGACATGTCTGCATTAAATCGTCCGTAACTTTTGATTTAGAGATCAGAAACACACGAATCCAATGCCATTCAATTTTCTATTTTTTGACAAAATTTGAAGAAAAAAATCTAGATACGAAAAAGCGTCCAATTAATCAAATCTTTCCCAAAGTGCGTGATGTGATGCATTATGCATTATTTATAAGCCTTCACTCAATCAGCACCATCGATCAGTTTAGAATGTTCATTTTAACTGGCCGAAAAACTTGACATGTCTGCACTATATCGTCCATAACTTTTGATTTGTAGCTCAGAATGACACAAATCCAATGCCCACATTAAGCTAGTTCAATTTTCTTTATTGTGACAAAATTTGAGATAAAATAGATACGACAAAGTGTACAAGTATTCCAATTCATCCCAAACTGCGCGATGCCATGCATTATTTTTCATTTATAAGCTTTTTCTCAATGAGCACCAATGATCAGTTTAGAATGATCACTTTAACGGCCGATCAACTTGACATGTCCGCACTAAATCGTTGTAACTTTTGATTTAGAGCTCAGAATGACATGAATCCAATGCCACATTAAGCTAGCTCAATTTTCTATATTTGACAAAATTTGAGACAAAATAGATCGACAAAAGCGTCCAAGTAATCCAATCCATCCAAAACTGTGATGCCATGCATTATTTTTCATTTATAAGCTTTTTACTCAATGAGCACCAATGATCAGTTTAGAATGATCATTTTAACTGCGATCAACTTGTTATGTCTGCACTAAATCATTTGTATTAAATCGTCTGTAACTTTTGATTTAGAGCTCGGAAACGCATGAATCCAATGACAACGTTAAGCTAGCTCAATTTTCTATAGTGTAACAAAATTAGAGACAGAAATAGATACGACAAAGCATACAAGTAATCAACCCTATAGAAAACTGTGTGATGCCATGCATTATGCTTCATTTATAAGCCTTTACTCAATCACCCCCAATGCTCAGTTTAGAATGATCACTTTAACTGGCCAATCAACTTGACATGTCCGCACTAAATCGTCTGGAAATTTTTATTTAAAATTCTGAAAGACAGGAATACAATGACCTCGTTAAGTTAGCTCAATTCTCTATATTGTGACAAAATTTTAGACAGAAATAGATACGACAAAAATGTCCAAGTAATCCAGTCTATCCCAAACTACGTGACGCCATGCGCTATTCTTCATTTCTAAGCTTTTACTCAATGAGCACCAACGACCAGTTTAGAATGATAATTTTAACTGGCCAATCAACTTGACATGTCTGCACTATATCGTTCATAGCTTTTGATTTATACCTCAGAATACCACGAATCCAATGCCCATTCAATTTTCTATATTGTGACAAAATTTGAAAAAGAACTAGATACAACAAAGTGTTCAAGTAATCCAATCTTTCCCAAACTGCGTGATGCCATGCATTATGCTTTATTTATAAGCCTTCACTCAATCAGCACCAATGATCAGTTTAGAATTATCACTTTAACTGGTCGAGCAACTTGACTTGTCTGCACTAAATCATTCGTAACTTTTGATTTAGAGGTCAGAATGACACGAATCAAATGCCCACGTTAAACTACCTCAATTTTCAATATTGTGACAAACTTTGGATAGAAATAGATACAAAAAAGCGTCCAAGTATTCCAGCCCATCCCAAACTGCGTGATGCCATGCATTATTCTTCATTTATAAGCTTTTACTTAATGAGAACCAAAGATTAGTTTAGAATGATCATTTTAACTGGCCGATCAACTTGACATGTTTGCACAACATCGTCCATAACTTTTGATTTGTAGCTCGGAATGACACAAATCCAATGCCCACATTAAGCTAGTTCAATTTTATATATTGTGACAAAATTTGACACAGAAATAGATACGACAAAGCGTACAAGTAATCCAATCCATCCCAAACTGCGCGATGCCATGCATTATTTTTTATTTATAAGCTTCTACTCAATAAGCACCAATGATCAATTTAACAGGCCGATCAACTTGTCATGTCCGCACTAAATTGTTTGCAATAAATCGTTTGTCACTTTTGATTTAGAGCTCGGAATCACATGAATCCAATGGGCATGTTAAGCTAGCTGAATTTTCTATGGTGTAGCAAAATTAGAGACAGAAATAGATACTACAAAGCATCCAAGTAATCCAGTCTATCCAAAACTGTGTCATGCCATGCATTATGCTTCATTTATAAGCCTTTACTCAATCTGCACTAATAATCAGTTTAGAATGATCACTTTAATTGGCCAATCATCTTAACATGTCTGCACTAAATCGTTCATAAGTTTTGATTTAGAGTTCTGAATGACACAAATCCAATGCCAACGTTAAGCTAGCTTAATTTTCTATATTGTGACAAAATTTTAGATAGAAATAGATACGACAAAATGTCCAATTAATCCAGTCTATCCCAAACGGTGTGACGCCATGCGTTATTCTTCATTTATAAGCTTTTACTCAATGAGCACCAACGATCAGTTTAAAATGATTATTTTTTAACTAGCCAATGAACTTGACATGTCTGCACTATATCGTCCATAGCTTTTGATTTATAGCTCAGAATGCCACGAATCCAATGCCCATTCAATTTTCTATATTCTGACAAATTTGAAACAGAACTAGATACGACAAAGCGTCCAAGTAATCCAATTTTTCCCAAACTGCATGATGCCATGCATTATGCATTATTTATAAGCCTTCAGTCAATCAGCACCAATGACCAGTTTAGAATTACCACTTTAACTGGCCGATCAACTTGCCATGTTTGCACTAAATCATCAATAAATTTTGATTTATAGCTCAGAGTGACACGAATCAAATGCCCACGTTAAGGTAGCTCAATTTTCAATATTGTGACAAATTTTGAGATAGAAATAGATACGGAAAAGCGTCCAAGTATTCCAGCCCATCCCAAACTGCGTGATGCCATGCATTATTTTTTATTTATAAGCTTTTACTCAATGAGAACCATGACCAGTTTAGAATGATTATTTTAACTGGCCAATCAACTTGACATGTCTGCACTACATCGTCCATAGCTTTTGATTTGTAGCTCAGAATGACAGGAATCCAATGCCCACATTAAGCTAGTTCAATTTTCTATATTGTGACAAAATTTGAGACAGAAATAGGTATGAAAATCGTACAAGTAATCCCATCTATCGCAAACTGCGCGATGCCATGCATTATTTTTCATTTATAAGCTTTCACTCAATGAGCACCAATGATCAGTTTAACATGCCGATCAACTTATCATGTCCGCACTAAATTGCTTGCACTAAATCATTCGTAACTTTTGATTTAGAGCTCGGAATCACATGAATCCAATGGGCACGTTAAGCTAGCTCAATTTTCTATAGTGTAAAAAATTAGAGACAGAAATAGATACGACAAATCATCCAAGTAATCAAATCTGTCCAAAACTGTGTGATGCCATGCATTATGCTTCATTTATAAGCCTTTACTCAATTTGCACTAATGATCAGTTTAGAATGATCACTTTAATTGGCCAATAACCTTGACAAGTCCGCACTAAATTGTCCGTAAGTTTTGATTTAGAGTTTTGAATGACACGAATCCAATGCCCACGTTAAGCTAGCTCAATTTTCTATATTGTGACAAAATTTTAGACAGAAATAGATACGACAAAAATGTCCAATTAATCCAGTCTATCCCAAACTGAGTGACGCCATGCGTTATTCTTCATTTATAAGCTTTTACTCAATGAGCACCAACGATCAGTTTAGAATGATTATTTTAACAGGCTGATCAACTTGACATGTCTGCACAAAATCGTCCGTTACTTTTGATTTAGAGCTCAGAATGACACAAATCAAATGCCCACGTTAAGCTAGCTCAATTTTTAATATTGTGACAAACGTTGAGATAGTAATAGATACGACAAACACTACAAGAAAAAATTAGTATTTTCCTATGGGTTTTCCGATGGATATAAAACTGTCGGAATGTTCCAAGGCCTATGCGATGGTTTTCCAATGGACTGCCTAGGGAAATTATTTTGTCAGTATTCCATCAGTAATTCCCGACGCTTGCACTACCGTCGAGAAATCGATGGTAAAACCTGACGGCTTTCCGTCCGTTTTCTGACAAAAGCATTGCGTCGGGATATTCTCTTAAAACTGTCTCAAATTACCGACAAAATATAAACCGTCGGGTTTTTTCCGACGATTTCCTGATGGAATGTTGTTTTTACTCTGCGTATGGAATCCGTCGGGAACATATCGATGGGCTGATGTCAAGTGTCATCGGTTGGTCGTCCGAAATATCCGACCATGGTCGGAAACCATCGGAAATCCGTTGGAAACTGGAATATTCTTAAGAATAATCTATTAAAAATTTGTGATTATCCGCCCATTGTCAGAAACCGTCGGAAATCCGTCAGAAACGGGAATATTTTTAAAAATAATCTATTAAAAATTTGTGATTATCTGTTAAAAATTTATAATAATCTGTTCAAAATTCATAATAATCTGCTCAAATTCATAATAATCTGTTCAAAATTCATAATAATCTGTTAAAAGTTCGTGCTATGCTTCTTCGCAATTTCACCAGAACAAAAAATCTGAAGAAAATGTCTTCTTCGGGTTCTTATGGTTATTTTCGATCGTGGATGGATAAACCTCGGTATGATTTAACAACGGGTGAATTGACTGATGAATTTGAGACAGAAATAGATACGACAAAGCGTCCAAGTAATCCAGTCCATCCTAAACTGCGTGAAGCATCACATTATTCTTCATTTATAAGCTTTTACTCAGTGAGAACAAACGATCATTTTGGAATGATCATTTTAACTGGCTGATCAACTTGATATGTATGCACTAAATCGTCCATAACTTTTGATTTATAGCTGAAATGACACGAATCCAATGCGCACATTAAGCTAGTTCAATTTTCTATGTTGTGAGAAACTTTGTAACAGAACTAGATACGACAATGCGTCAAGTAATCCAATCTTACCCAAACTGTGTGATACCATGTTTTATGCCTAATTTTTAATCCTTTACTTAATGAGTACAACCGATCAGTTTAGAATGATCGTTTTAACTAGCCAATCAACTTGACATGACCGCACTAAATCGTTCGTAAATTTTTATTTAGTGCTCAGAAACACACGAATCCAATGGCCACGTCAAGCCAGCTCAATTTTCTATAGTGTAACCAAATATGAGAAAGAAATAGATACGACAAAGCATCCAAGTAATCCAATCTATCCAAAACTGTGTGATGCCATGCATTATTCTCCATTTATAAGCCTTTACTCAATCAGCACCAATGATTAGTTTAGAATGATCACTTTAACTGGCCAATCAACTTGATATGTCCGCACTAAATTGTCCATAACTTCTTATTTAGAGTTTTGAATGACATGAATCCATTGCCCACGTTAAGCTACCTTAGTTTTCTATATTGTGACAAAATTTGAGGCATAAATAGATACGACAAAGCGTCCAAGTAATCCAGTCTATCCCAAACTGCGTGACGCCATGCATTATTCTTCATTTATAAGCTTTTACTCAATGAGAACCAACGATCGGTTTAGAATGATCATTTTAACTGCCAAATCAACTTGACAAGTCTGCACAATATCGTCCATAGCTTTTGATTTATAGCTCAGAATGCCACGAATCCAATGCCCACATTAAGCTAGTTCAATTTTCTAAATTGTGACCAAATTTGAAACAGAACTAGATACGACAAAGCATCCAAGTAATCTAATCTATCCCAAACTGCGTGATACCATGCATTATTCTTCATTTATAAGCATTTACTAAATCAGCACCAATGATCAGTTTAGAATTATAACTTTAACTGGTCGATCAACTTGACGTCTCCGCTCTAAATCGTAAGTAACTTTTGATTAAGAGCTCAATTTTCTATAGTGTAACAAAATTTGAGAAAGAAATAGATAGGACGAAGCATCCAAGTAATCCAATCTATCCAAAACTGTGTGATGCCATGCATTATGCTTCATTTATAAGCCTTTATTCAATCAGCACCAATGATCAGTTTAGAATGATCACTTTAACTCGCCAATCAACTTGACATGTCCGCACAAAATTGTCCGTAACTTCTTATTTAGAGTTTTGAATGACACGAATCAAATATCCACGTTAAGGTAGCTCAATTTTCAATATTGTGACAAACTTTGAGATAGAAATAGATACAAAAAAGCGTGCAAGTATTCCAGTCCATCCCAGACTGCGTGATGCCATGCATAATTCTTCATTTATAAGCTTTTACTCAATGAGAACCAACGACCAGTTTAGAATGATTATTTTAACTGGCCAATCAACTTGACATGTCTGCATTGCATCATCCATAACTTTTGATTTGTAGCTCAGAATGACAGGAATCCAATGCCCACATTAAGCTAGTTCAATTTTCAATATTGTGACAAAATTTTAGACAGAAATATATACGACAAAGTATACAAGTAATCCAATCCATCCCAAACTGCGCGATGCCATGCATTATTTTTCATTTATAAGCTTTTACTCAATGAGCACCAATGATCAGTTTAACAGGCTGATCAACTTGTCATGTCTGCACTAAATCGTTTGCACTAAGTCGTCCGTAACTTTTGATTTAGAGCTCGAAACCACATGAATCCAATGGCCACGTTAAGCTAGCTCAATTTTCTATAGTGAACAAAAATAAAAGACAAAAATAGATACGATAAAGCATCCAAGTAATCTAGTCTATCAAAAACTACGTGACGCCATGCATTATTCTTCATTTATAAGCTTTTACTCAATCAGCACCAACGATCAGTTTATAATGATCATTTTAACTGGCCGATAAACTTTACATATCAGAATGCCACAAATCCAATGCCCACATTAAGCTAGTTCAATTTTCTAAATTGTGACAAAATTTGAAACAGAACTAGACATGACAAAGCATCCACGTAATCCAATCTATCCCAAACCATGTGATACCATGCATTATTCTTCATTTATAAGCCTTTACTAAATCAGCACTAATGATCAGTTTAGAATTATCACTTTAACTGGCCGATCAACTTGACATGTCCGCTCTAAATCGTCTGTAACTTTTGATTTAGAGTTTAGAATAACACGAATCAAATGCCCACGTTAAGTTTGCTCAATTTTCAATATTGTGACAAATTTTGAGAAAAAATAGATACGACAAAGCATCCAAGTAATCTAATCCTTCCGGAACTGCGTCATGCCATGCATTATATTTCATTTATAAGCTTTTACTCACCAATGATCTGTTTAGAATGATCATTTTAACAGGCCGATCCACTTGTCATGTGTGGACTAAATCGTACATCACATTTGATTTATAGCTGGACACGAATCCAATACCCATATTAAGCTAGTCAATTTTCTACATTCGGACAAACTTTGAAACAAAACTAGCTTCGACAAAGCGTCCAAGTAATCCAATCTATCCCAAGCTGCGTGATGGCATGCCTTATGCCTCATTCATAAGTCTTTACTCAATGAGCACCAATGATCAGTTTAGAATGATCATTTTAACTCACTGATCAACGTAACATTCGCCCTAAATCGTATATAACTTTTGATTTAGAGGTCAGAAACACACGAATCGTGTGCTCACGTTAAGCTAGCTCAATTTTCTACAGTGTAAAAAAAGTTGAGACCAAAATAAATACGACAAAGCGTCCAAGTAATCCAGTCCATCCCAAACTGCGTGAGGCCATGCATTATTCTTCATTTATAAGCTTTTACTAAATGAGCACCAACGATCAGTTTAGATTGATCATTTTAACTGGTCGTTCAAATTGACATGTATGCACTATATCGTTCATGACTTTTGATTGATAAGTCTGAAAGACACGAATCAATTTCCCACATTAAACTAGTTCAATTCTATATTGTGACAAAATTTGAGAGAGAACTAGATACGACAAAGCGTCCAAGTAATCCAATCTATCCCAAACTTTGTGATGCCATGCAATATTCTTCATTTATAAGCGTTACTTAATGAGCACCAATGATTAGTTTAGAATGATCATTTTAACTGGCCGATCCACTTGACATGTCTGCACTACATCGTCCATAACTTTTTATTTGTAGTTTAGAATGACACGAATCCAATGCTCACATTAAACTAGTTCAATTTTCTCTATTGTGATAAAATTTGAGATAGAAATAGATACGATAAAGCGTCCAAGTAATCCAATTCATCCCAAACTACGCGATGCCATGCATTATTTTTCATTTATAATCTTTTACTCAATAAGCACCAATGATCGGCTTCGAATGATCATTTTAACGGGCCCATCAACTTGTCATGTCCGCACTAAATCATCTGCACTAAATCATCCGTTACATTTGATTTAGAGCTTAGAAACACAAGACCCAATGCCCACGTTAAGGTAGCTCAATTTTCTATAGTGTAACAAAATTTGAAACAGAAATAGATACGACAAAGCGTCCAAGTAATCCAATCTATCCAGAACTATGTGATGCCATGCATTATGCTTTATTTATAAGGCTTTACTCAATCAGCACCAATGATCAGTTCAGAAAGATCAGATTAACTGGCCAATCAAATTGATAAGTCCGCACTAAATCGTCCGTAACTTTTGATCTAGAGCTCAGAATTACATGAATCCAATGTTCACGTTAAGCTAGCTGAAACTTCTATATTGTGACAAAATTTGAGGCATAAATAGATACGACAAAGCGTACAATTAATCCAGTCTATCCCAAACTGTGTGATGCCATGCATTATTCTTTATTTATAAGCTTTTACTCAATGAGCACCAATGATCAGTTGAAAATAATCATTTTAACTGGCCAATCAATTTGACATGTCTGCACTATATCGTTCATAACTTTTGATTTATAGCTCAGATTGACACAAATCCAATGCCGAAGTTATGCTAGGTCAATTTTCTATGTTGTGACAAAATTTGAGACAGAACGAGATACGACAAAGCATCTAAGTAATCCAATCTATCCTACTTGGCGTGATGCCATGCATAATGCTTCATTTATAAGCCTTTACTCAATGAGCACCAACTATTAGATTAGAATTATCAATTTAACTGGCTGATCAACTTGACATGTCCGCACTAAATCTTTCATAACTTTTGATTTAGGGCTCCCAACGACACGAATGAAATGCCCACGTTAAGCTAGCTCAATTTGCAATATAGTGACAAACTTTGAGAGAGAAGTAGATACGACAAAGCATTCAAGTAATCCAATCCTTCCAGAACTGCATGATGCCGTGCATTATTTTTCATTTATAAGTTTTTACCCAATGATCACCAATGACCAATGATCAGTTTACAATGATCATTTTAACTTGCCAATAACCTTGTCATGTCTGCACTAAATCGTCCATAACTTTTGATTTATAGCTCAAAATGACATGAATCTAATGTCCATATTAAGCTAGTTCAATTTTCTATATTGCGAGAAACTTTGAAACAGAACTATATACGACAAAACGTCCAAATAATCCAATCTATCCCATAATGCGTGATGCCATGCTTTATGCCTCATTTATAAGCCTTTACTTAATGAGCACTAAATTGTCCTTAAATTTAGATTTAGAGCTCCGAAACACACGAATCCAATGCCCTCGTTAAGCTAACTCAATTTTCTATAGTGTAACAATATTTGAAACAGAAATAGATATGACAAAGCATCCAAGTAATCCAGTCCATCCCAAACTGCATGATGCCATGCATTATTCTTCATATATAAGCTTTTACTAAATGAGAACCAACGATCAGTTTAGAATGATCATTTTAACTGGCCGATCAACTTGACATGTATGCACTAAATCTTCCATAACTTTTGATTTATAGCTCAAATGACAGGAATCCAATGCCCACAGTAAGCTAGTTCAACTTTCTATGTTGTGAAAAACTTTGAAACAGAAATAGATATGACAAAGCGTTAGTGTAATCCAATCTATCCCAAACTGCGTGATGCCATGTTTTATGCCTCATTTATAAGCTTTTACTTAATGAGTACCAACGATCAGTTTAGAATGATCATTTTAATTCGCTGATCAACTTGACATGTCCGCACTTAATCTTCCGTAACTTTTGATTTAAAGGTCAGAAACACATTAATGAATTTCCCACATTAAGCTAGTTCAATTTTTTATACTGTGACAAAATTTAAGACAAAACTAGATACGACAAAGCGTCCAAGTAATCCAATCTATCCCAAACTATGTGATGACATGCATTATGTTTCATTTATAAGCCTTGACTCAATGAGCACCAATGATCAGTTTAGAATGATCACTTTAACTGGCCGATCAACTTGACATGTCTGCACTAAATCGTCTAAAACTTTTGATTTAAAGCTCAGAATGACACGAATCCAATGCCCACGTTATGCTAGCTCAACTTTCTGTATTGTGACAAATTTTGAGGGATAATAGATATGACAAAGCGACCAAGTAATCCAGTCCATACCTAACTGCGTGATGCCATGCATTATTCTTCATTTATAAGCATTTACTCAATGAGCACCAATGATCAGTTTAGAATGATCATTTTAACTAGCCGATCAACTTTATATGTCTACACTACATCATCCATCACTTTTGATTTGTATCTCAGAATGACACGAATCCAATGCCCACATTAATCTAGTTCAATTTTCTATATTGTGACAAAATTTGAGACAGGGCTAGATACAACAATGCGTCCAAGTAATCCAATCTATCCCAAACTGCGTGATGCCATGCGTTATGTTTCATTTATAAGCCTTGACTCAATGAGCACCAATGATCTGTTTAGAATGATCACTTTAGCTGGCCGATCAACTTGACATGTCCGCACTAAATCGTCCGAAACTTTTGATTTTAAGCTCACAATGACACGAATCCAATGCCCACGTTAAACTAGCTCAATTTTCTATATGGTGACAAATTTTGAGAAATAATAGATACGACAAAGCATCCAAGTAATTGCATCCATCCCAAACTGCGTGATGCCATGCATTATTTTTCATTTATAAGCTTTTACTCAATGAGCACCAATGATCAGTTTTGAATGATCATTTCAACAGGCCGATCAAGTTGTCATGTCCGCACTAAATCTTCTTACTAAATCGTTCGTAACTTTTGATTTACAGGTTAGAAACACACGAATCCAATGCCCAAGTAATCCAATCTATATTGTGAAAAAATTTGAGAAAGATCTATATACGACAAAGTGTCTAAGTAATCCAATCTAACCCAAACTGTGTGATGCCATGCATAATACTTCATTTATAAGCCTTTACTCAATGACAAACAACGATCATTTAGAATTATCACTTTAACTGGCCGATCAACTTTACATTTCCGCACTAAGTCGTCCGTAAATTTAGATTTAGAGCTCGCAATAACACGAATCAAATGCCCACGTTAAGCTTGCTCAATTTTCAATATTGTGACAAACTTTGAGATAGAAGTAGATACGACACAGCATCCAATTAATCCAATCCTTCTAGAACTACGTGATGCCATGCATTATTTTTCATTTATACGCTTTTATCCAATAAGCTTTTATAAGCTTTTACCCAAGGATCAGTTTAGAATGATCATTTTAACAGGCCGATCAACTTGTCATGTATACACTAAATCATCCATAACATTTGATTTATAGCTCAGAATGACAAGAATCTAATGTCCATATTAAGCTAGTTCAATTTTCTATATTGTGACAAAATTTGAAACGAAATTAGATACGACAAAGTGTCCAAGTAATCCAATCTATCCCATAATGTGTGATGCCATGCTTTATGCCTCAATTATAAGCCTTTACATAATGAGCACCAATGATCAGTTTTGGATGATAATTTTAACTCGCCAATCAACTTGACATGTCGGCACTAAATCGTCCGTAACTTTTGATTTAGAGCTCCGAAACACAAGAAGCCAATGCCAACGTTATGGTAGCCTAGTTTTCTATATTATAACAAAATTTGAGAAATAAATAGATACGAGAAAGCGTCCAAGTAATCCAGTCCATCCCAAACTGCGTGATGTCATGCATTATTCTTCATTTATATGTGTTACTCAATGAGCAGCAACGATCACTTTAGAATGATCATTTTAAGTCGCCGATCAACTTGACATGTCTGCACTACATCGTCCATAACTTTTGATTTGTATATCAGAATGACACGAATTCAATGCCCATATTAAGCTAGTTCAATTTTCTATATTGTGACAAAATTTGAGACAGAAATAGATACAACCAAGCGTCCATGTAATCCAATTTATCCCAAACTGTGTGATGCCATGCATTCTTTTTCATTTATAAGCTTTTACTCAATGAGCACCAATGATTAGTTTAGAATAATCATATTAGCAGGCTGATTAACTTGACATGTCCACATTAAATGGTCCATAACTTTTGATTTATAGCTCAGAATGATACGAATCCAGTGCACACGTTAAGCAAACTCAATTTTCAATATTTTCAGAAAGTTTGAGATAGAAATAGAGACGAAAAAGAGTCCAAGTAATCCGATGTAGCCAAACTACTTGATGCCATACTTTATGCTTCATTTATAAGTCTTTATTTTAACTTGCCACTCAACTTAACATGTCCGCACTAAATCATCCTAACTTTTGATTCACAGCTCTGAATGATACGAATCCAATGCCCACGTTAAGCTAGCTCAATTTCCTATATTGTGACAAAATTTGAGACATAAATAGATACCACAAGGCATCCAAGTAATCCAATCCATCCCAATTTCCGTGATGCCATGCATTATTTTTCATTTATAAGTTTTTACTCAATAATCACCAATGATCAGTTTATAATGATCATTTTAACTCGCCGAGCAACTTGTCATTTCTGACTAAAACGTCCATAACTTTTCATTTATAGCTCAGAATGACACGAATCCAATGCCCACATTAAGCTAGTTCAATCTTCTATATTGTGACAAAATTTGAAATAGAACTATATACGACAAAGCGTCCAAGTAATCTAATCTATCCAAAACTATGTGATACCATGCTTTATGCCTCATTTATAAGCAATTACTTAATGAGCACCAATGATCTGTTTACAATAATCATTTTAACTGGCGATCAACTTGACATGTCACACAAAATCATCCATAACTTTTGATTTAGAGCTCAGAATGACACGAATCCAATGCCCACGTTAAGCTAGCTCAATTTTCTATATTGTGACAAAATTTGAGACAGAAATAGATACGACAAAGCGTCCAAGTAATCCAATCTATCCCAAAATGCATGATGCCATGCATTATGCTTCATTTATAAGCTTTTACTCAATGAGCACCAATGATCTAACTTTTGATTAATGATCAGTTTAGAATGATCATTTTAACTCGCCGATCAACTTGACATGTCCACAAAAAATCGTTCGTAACTTTGCTTTAGAGGTACAAAACAAACGAATCCAATGCCCAGGTTTAGCTTGCTCAATTTTCTATAAAGTAACAAAAATTGAGACAGAAATGGATATGACAAAGAGTGCAAGTAATCTAGTCCATCCCAAATTACGTGATGCCATGCATTATTCTTCATTTATAAGCTTTTACTCAATGAGCACCAACGATCAGTTTAGAATGATCATTTTAACTGGCTGATCAACTTCACATGTCCGCACTATATCATCCATAACATTTGATTGATAGGTCATAATGACACGAATCAATTGCCCACATTAAGCTAGTTTAATTTTCTATAGTGTGACAAAATTTGAGACTGAACTAGATAAGATTAAGAGTCCAAGTAATCCAATCTATCCGAAAATGTGTGATCCCATGCATTATGCTTCATTTATAAGCCTTTACTCAGTGAGCACCAATGATCAGTTTAGAATGATCACTTTAACTGCCCAATAAACTTGAAATGTCCGCACTAAATAGTAATTAACTTTTGATTTAAATCTCCAAATGACACGAATCCAATGCCCACGTTAAGCTAGCTCAATTCTATATATTGTGACAAAATTTGAGAAATAAATAAGTAATCAAATCCATCCCAAACTGCGGGATGCCATGCATTATTTTTTATTTATAAGCTTTAACTCAATGAGCACCAATGATCAGTTTAGAATGATCATTTTAACTGGCCGTTCAACTTGCCATGTCTGCTCTAAATCTTCCATAACTTTTGATTTATAGCTCAGAATGACAAGAATCCAATTCCCACATTAAGCTAGTGTTCAATTTTCTATATTGTGAATAAATTTGAAGCATAAAAAGATACAAAAAAGCGTCCAAGTAATCCAATATAGCCCAAATTTCGTGATGCTATGTTTTATTCCTCATTTATAAGCCTTTACTTAATATGCACTGAAGATCAGTTTAGAATGATCCTTTTAACTCGCCGATCAACTTGATATGTCCGCACTAAATCGTCCGTACTTTTGATTTAGAGCTCATAAACACATGAATACAATGCCCAGATTAAGGTACCTCAATTTTCTATATTGTGACAAAATTTGAGAAATAAATAGATACGAAAAAGCGTCCAAGTAATCGAGTCCATCCCAAACTGTGATGCCATGCATTATTCTTCATTTTTAAGGGTTTACGCAATGAACACAATTGATCAGTTTGGAATGATCATCTTAACTATCCGATCAACATGACATGTCTGCACTAAATCGTCCATCACTTTTGATTTGTAACTCAGAATGATACAAATCCAATGCCAACATTAAGCTAGTTCAATTTTATATACTATGATGAAATTTGAGACAAAATAGGTAGGACAAAGCATCCAAGTAATCCAATCCATCCCAAACTGCGTGATGCCATGCATTATTTTTCATTTATAAGCTTTTAGTCAATGAGCACCAATGATCAATTTAGAATAATCATATTGACTGATCAATCAACTTGACATGTCCGCACTAAAACGTCTCTAACTTGTGATTTAGTGATCAGAATGAGACGAATCCAATGCCCACGTTAAGCTAGCTCAATTTTCTATATTGTGTCAAAATTTGAGAAAGAAATATATATACGACAAAGCGTCCAAGTAATCCAATCCATCCCAAACTACACACGTAATCCAATATATCCGAAACTGTGTGATGCTATGCTTTGTGCCTCATTTATAAGACTTTACTTAATGTGCACCAATGATCAGTTTAGAATGATCATATTAACTCGCTGATCAACTTGACATATCCTCACTAAATCGTCCATAACTTTTGATTTAGACCTCAGAAACACACGAAACTATAGACCACGTTAAGCTAGCTCAATTTTCTATAGTGTAACAAAATTTGAGAAAGAAATAGAAAAAACAAAGCGTCCAAGTAATCCAATCTAACCAAAACTATGTGATGCCATGCATTATGCTACATTTAGAAGCATTTACTCCATGAGCACTAACGATCCATTTAGAATGATCAATTTAACTGCCCGATCAACTTGACATGTCCGCACTAAATCGTCCGTAACTTTTGATTTAGAGCTCAAAATTACACGAATCCAATGCCCACTTTAAGCTAGCTCAATTTTCTTTATTGTGACAAAATTTTAGATAGAAATAGAAACGACAAAGCGTCTAAGTAATCCAGTCTATTCCAAACTGCGTGATGCCATACATTATTACTCATTTATAAGCTTTTACTGAATGAGCAGCAATGATCAGTTTAGAATGATCATTATAACTCACCGATCAACTTGTCATGTATGCACTAAATCGTCCTTAACTTTTGATTTATAGCTTATAATCACACGAATCCAATGCCCATATTAAGCTACTTCAATTTGCTATATTGTGACAAAAATTGAAACAGAATTAGATACGACAAAGCGTCCGAGTAATCCAATCTATCCCAAACTGTATGATACAATGATTTATGCTTGATTTATAAGCCTTTACTTAATGAGTACCAAACTGTTTAGAATGATCACTTTAACTGTCCACTCAACTTGACATGTCCGCACTGAATCATCCGTAACTTTTGATTTAGAGCTCAGAATGACAAAAATCCAGTGCCCACATTAAGTTTGTTCAATTTTCTATATGGTAACAAAATTTGAGTCATAACTAGATACGACAAAGCGTCTAAGGAATCCAATGCCCACATTAAGTTTGTTCAATTTTCTATATTGTAACAAAATTTGAGTCATAACTAGATACGACAAAGCGTCCAAGGAATCCGATGTATCCCAAACTGCATGATGCCATGCATTATGCTTCATTTATAAGACTTTACTCAGTGAGCACCAATGATCAGTTTAGAATGATCACTTTATCTAGCCGATCAACTTGACATGTCCGCACTAAACCGTCCATGACTTTTGATTTAAACCTTAGAATGACACGAATCTAATTCCCACGATATGCTAGCTCAGTTTTCTATATTGTGATAAAATTTGAGAAATAAATAGATACCAGAAAGCTTCCAAGTAATCCAGTCCATCCCAAACTGCGTGATGCCATGCATTATTCTTCAATGAGCACCAATGATCTGTTTAGAATGATCATTTTAACTGGACGATTTACTTGATGTATCAGCACTACATCGTCCATAGTTTTTGATTTGTAGCTTAGAATGACACGAATCCAATGCCCATGTTAAGCTAGTTCAATTTTCTATATTGTGAAAAAACTAAGACAGATATAGATACAACAAAGTGTGGAAGTAGTCTAATTCATCCCAAACTGCATGATGACATGCATTATTTTTCATTTATAAGCTTTTATTCAATGAACACCAATGATCAGTTTAGAATAATCCTATTAATTGGCCGATCAACTTGACATCTCTGTACTAAATCGTCCATAACTTTTCATTTATAGCTGAGAATGACATGAATCCAATCTATCCCTACTGCGTGATTCCAAGCATTATGTTTCATTTATAAGCCTTTACTTTATGACACTAAATATCAGTTTAGAATGCTCTCTTTAACTGGCCGATCAACTTGACATGTCTACACTAGATAATTCATAACTTTTGAATTATAGCTCGTAATTACATGAATCCAATGCCCACATTAAGTTAGCTCAATATTCTATATTGTGAAAAAAATTTGAACAGAAATAGATAAAACAAAGCGTCCATGTAATCAAATCTATCCCAAACTGCGTGATGCCATGCATTATGCTTCATTTATAAGCCTTTACTTAATGAGCACCAATGATTAGTTTAGAATGATCACTTTAACTGGCCGATCAACTTGACACATCTGTACTATATCATCCAAAAAATTTGATTTAGAGCTCAGAATGACACGAATCCAATGCCCACGTTAAGCTAGCTCAAGTTTCTATATTGTGACAAACTTTGAGATCCAAGTAATCCAATCTACCTCAAACTACCTGATAACATATATTATGCTTCATTTATAAGGATTTACTCAATGAGCACCAATGATCAGAAGAATGATCGTTTTTATTGGCCGGTCAACTTGACATTTCCACACTAAATCGTCGATAACTTTTGATTTAGAGCTTGGAATGACACGAACCCAATGCCTACGTTAAGCTAGCGCAAATTTGTATATTGTGACAAAATTTGAGGCAAAACTAGATACGACAAACCATCCAAGAAATCCAGTCTATCCCGAACTGCATCATGTCATGCATTATGATTAATTTATAAGCCTTTACTTAACGAGCACCAATGATCATCTTTGAATGATTACTTTAACTGGTCGATCTACTTGAAATCTCCGCACTAAATATTCTGTAACTTTTGATTTACAGCTCAGAATGACAACAATCCAATGCCCACGGTAAGCTAGTTCAATTTTCTATATTTTGAAAAATTAAAGATAAAAATAGAGACAACAAAGCATCTAAATAATCCAATCTATCACAAACTGTGTGATGTCATGCATTATGCTTCATTTGTAATCTTTTAGTCAATGAGCACCAATTATCAGTTAACAATAATCATTTTAGCTCCCCTATCAATTTGACTTGTCCGCACTAAATCGTGCGTAACTATAGATTTAGAGCTCAGAATGATTCGAATCCAATGCCCACGTTGAGCTAGCTCAATTATGTATATTGTGACCAAAATTGAGAGAGAAATAGATACGACAAAATGTCCAAGTAATCCAATCTATCCCAAACTGCGTGATGCAATGCATTATGCTTCATTTATAAGCCTTTACTGAATGATCACCAATGATCAGTTAAAATGATCATTTTAACAGGTCGATCAACTTGATATGTCTGCACTAAATCGTCTGTGACTTTTCATTTAGTGCTGCGAATGACACAAATCCAATGCCCACATTAAACTAGCTCAAGTTTGAATATTGTGACAAAATTTGAGGAAGAAATAGATATAACAAAGCATCCAAATAATCAAATCTATCTCGAATTGCGTGATGTCATGCATTATGCTTCATTTATAAGCCTTTACTTAATGAGCACCAGCGATCAGTTAAGAATGATCATTTTAAGTGCCCGATTAATTTGACATGTCGTCACTAAATTGTCCGTAACTTTTGATTTAGAGCTCTTGATGACATGAATCCAATGCGCAAGTTAAGCTAGCTCAATTTTGAATATTGTAACAAAATTTGTGACGGAAATAGGTACGACAATGTGTCCAAAAAATCAAATCTATCGCTAACTGCATGATTCCATGCATTATGCTTCATTTATAAGCCTTTACTACATTAGCACTAATGATCAGTTAAGAATGATCATTTTTAACTGGCCGATCAACTTGACATTTTGACACTAAATCGTCCGTAAGTTTTGATTTAGAGCCCGAATGAAACGAATCCAAAGCCAATGCTAAGCTTAGCTCAATTTTCTATATCGTGAAAAAATTTGAGACAGAAATAGATATGAAAGCATCCAAGTAATCAAATCTATCCCAAATTGTGTGATACCATACATTATGCTTCCTTTATAAGCGTTTACTCCATAAGCACCAATGACCAATTAAGAATGATAATTTTAACTAGCCGAGCAACTTGACTTGTTTGCATTAAATCGTCCGTAACTTTTGATTTCGAGCTCTGAATGACACGAATCCAATACCCACGTTAAACTAGCTCAATTTTCTATAATGCTACAAATTTAAAAATAGAAATAGAGACCACAAACCGTCTAAGTAATCTAATCTATCCCGCACTGCGTTATGCCATGCGTTATGATTCATTTATAAGCCTTTACTTAATGAGCACCAATGATCAGTTTAGAATGATCACTTTAACTGACAAATCAAATCTAAATGTCTGTACTAAATTGTCCATAAATTTTGATTTATAGCTCATAATGACGCGAATCCAATGCCCACGTTAGGGTAGCTCAATTTTCTATATTAGAAAACATTTTAGACAAAAATAGATACGACAAAGCGTCTAAGTAATCAAATCTATCCCGAACTGCGTGATGCCATGCATTATGCTTCATTTATAAGCCTTTACTTAATGAGCACTAATGATTAGTTTATAATGATCACTTTAACTGGCCGATCAAGTTGACACATCTGTACTAAATCATCCATAAAATTTCATTTAGAGCTCAGAATGACACGAATCCAATGCCCACGTTAAGCTAGCTCAATTTTCTATATTGTGACAAACTTTGAGAAACAGATACGAAAAAGCATCCAAGTAATCCAATCTACCTTGAACTGCCTGATGACATATATTATGCTTCATTTATAAGGTTTTACTCAATGAGCACCAATGATCAGAAGAATGATTGTTTTTATTGGCCGGTCAACTTGACATTTCCACACTACATCGTCGATAACTTTTGATTTAGAGCTCGGAATGACACGAACCCAATGCCTACGTTAAGCTAGCTCAAATTTGTATATTGTGACAGAATTTGAGACAAAACTAGATACGACAAACCATCCAAGAAATCCAGTCTATGCCGAACTGCATCATGTCATGCATTATGATTAATTTATAAGCCTTTACTTAACGAGCACCAATGATCATCTTTGAATGATTACTTTAACTGGTCGATCTACTTGAAATCTCCGCACTAAATATTCTGTAACTTTTGATTTACAGCTCAGAATGACAAGAATCCAATGCCCACGGTAAGCTAGTTCAATTTTCTATATTTTGAAAAATTAAAGATAAAAATAGAGACAACAAAGCATCTAAATAATCCAATCTATCACAAACTGTGTGATATCATGCATTATGCTTCATTTGTAATCTTTTAGTCAATGAGCACCAATTATCAGTTAACAATAATCATTTTAGCTCCCCTATCAACTTGACTTGTCCGCACATGCGTACCTATTGATTTAGAGCTCGGAATGACACGAACCCAATGCCCACGTTAAGCTAGCTCAAATTTGTATATTGTGACAAAATTTGAGACAAAACTAGATACGACAAACCTTCCAAGAAATCCAGTCTATCCCAAACTGCATCATGTCATGCATTATGATTAATTTATAAGCCTTTACTTAATGAGCACCAATGATCATCTTTGAATGATTACTTTAACTGGTCGATCTACTTGACATCTCCGCACTATATATTCTGTAACTTTTGATTTACAGCTCAGAATGACAAGAATCCAATGCCCACGTTAAGCTAGTTCAATTTTCTATATTTTGAAAAATTAAAGATAGAAATAGAGACAACAAAGGCATCTAAATAATCCAATCTATCACAAACTGTGTGATGTCATGCATTATGCTTCATTTGTAATCTTTTAGTCAATGAGCACCAATTATCAGTTAACAATAATCATTTTAGCTCCCCTATCAACTTGACTTGTCCGCACTAAATCATGCGTAACTATAGATTTAGAGCTCAGAATGATATGAATCCAATGCCCACGTTAAACTAGCACAATTATGTGTATTATGACCAAAATTGAGAGAGAAATAGATACGACAAAATGTCCAAGTAATCCAATCTATCCCAAACTGTGTGATGCCATGCATTATGCTTCGTTTATAAGCCTTTACTGAATGATCACCAATGATCAGGTAAAAATGATCATTTTAACTGGTCGATCAACTTGATATGTCCGCACTAAATCGTCTGTGACTTTTCATTTAGTGCTATGAATGACACAAGTCCAATGCCCACATTAAACTAGCTCAAGTTTGAATATTGTGACAAAATTTGAGAAAGAAATAGATATAACAAAGCATCCAAGTAATCAAATCTATCTCGAATTGCGTGATACCATGCATTATGCTTCATTTATAAGCCTTTACTCAATGAGCACCAACGATCATTTTAGAATGATCATTTTAAGTGCCCGATTAATTTGGCATGTCATCACTAAATTGTCCATAACTTTTGATTTAGACCTCTTGATGACATGAATCCAATGCGCAAGTTAAGCTAGCTTAATTATGAATATTGCAACAAAATTTCTGACCGAAATAGGTACGACAATGTGTCCAAAAAATCAAATCTATCGCTAACTGCATGATTCCATGCATTATGCTTCATTTATAAGCCTTTACTACATTAGCACCAATGATCAGTTAAGAATGATCATTTTTAACTGGCCGATCAACTTGACAATTTGACACTAAATCGTCCGTAAGTTTTGATTAAGAGCCTGAATGACCGAATCCAAAGCAAATGCTAAGCTTAGCTCAATTTTCTATATCGTGACAAAATTTGAGACAGAAATAGATATGAAAGCATCCAAGTAATCAAATCTATCCCAAATTGTGTGATACCATACATTATGCTTCTTTTTATAAGCGTTTACTCCATAAGCACCAATGATCAATTAAGAATGATCATTTTAACTTGCCGATCAACTTGACTTGTTTGCATTGAATCATCCGTACCGTTTGATTTCGAGCTCTGAATGACATGAATCCAATATCCACGTTAAACTAGCTCAATTTTCTATAATGCTACAAATTTTGAGATAGAAATAGAGACCACAAACCGTCTAAGTAATCTAATCTATCCCGCACTGCGTTATGCCATGCGTTATGATTCATTTGTAAGCCTTTACTTAATGAGCACCAATGATCAGTTTAGAATGATCACTTTAACTGACTTATCAACTCTAAATATCTGTACTAAATTGTCCATAAATTTTGATTTATAGCTCATAATGACGCGAATCCAATGCCCACGTTAAGGTAGCTCAAATTTCTATATTAGGAAACATTTTAGACAAAAATTGATACGACAAAGCGTCCACATAATCAAATCTATCCCGAAGTGCGTGATGACATGCATTATGCTTCATTTATAAGCCTTTACTTAATGAGCACCAATGATTAGTTTAGAATGATCACTTTAACTGGCCGATCAACTTGACACATCTGTACTAAATCATCCATAAAATTTGATTTAGAGCTCAGAATGACACGAAACCAATGCCCACGTTAAGCTAGCTCAATTTTTCTATATTGTGACAAACTTTGAGATAGAAATAGATACGACATAACATCCAAGTAATCCAATCTACCTCGAACTGCCTGATGACATATATTATGCTTCATTTATAAGGATTTACTCAATGAGCACCAATGACCAGAAGAATGATCATTTTTACTGGCCGGTCAACTTGACATTTCCACACTAAATCGTCGATAACTTTTGATTTAGAGCTTGGAATGACACGAACCCAATGCCTACGTTAAGCTAGGTCAAATTTGTATATTGTGACAAAATTAGAGACAAAACTAGATACGACAAACCATCCAAGAAATCCAGTCTATCCCGAACTGCATCATGTCATGCATTATGATTAATTTATAAGCCTATACTTAACGAGCACCAATGATCATCTTTGAATGATTACTTTAACTGGTAGATCTACTTGACATCTCCACATTAAATATTCTGTAACTTTTGATTTACAGCTCAGAATGACAAGAATCCAATGCCCACGGTAAGCTAGTTCAATTTTCTATATTTTGAAAAATTAAAGATAGAAATAGAGACAACAAAGCATCTAAATAATCCAATCTATCACAAACTGTGTGATGTCATGCATTATGCTTCATTTGTAATCTTTTAGTCAATGAGCACAATTATCAGTTAACAATAATCATTTTAGCTCCCCTATCAACTTGACTTGTCCGCACGTGCGTAACTATTGATTTAGAGCTCGGAATGACACGAACCCAATTCCCACGTTAAGCTAGCTCAAATTTGTATATTGTGACAAAATTTGACACAAAACTAGATACGACAAACCTTCCAAGAAATCCAGTCTCTCCCGAACTGCATCATCTCATGCATTATGATTAATTTATAAGCCTTTACTTAATGAGCACCAATGATCATCTTTGAATGATTACTTTAACTGGTCGATCTACTTGACATCTCCGCACTAAATATTCTGTAACTTTTGATTTACAACTCAGAACGACAAGAATCCAATGCCCACATTAAGCTAGTTCAATTTTCTATAATTTGAAAAATTAAAGATAGAAATAGAGACAACAAAGCATCTAAATAATCCAATCTATCACAAACTGTGTGATGTCATGCATTATGCTTCATTTGTAATCTTTTAGTCAATGAGCACCAATTATCAGTTAACAATAATCATTCTAGCTCCCCTATTAACTTGACTTGTCCGCACTAAATCGTGCGTAACTATAGATTTAGAGCTCATAATGATACGAATCCAATGCCCACGTTAAGCTAGCACAATTATGTGTATTATGACCAAAATTGTGAGAGAAATAGATACGACAAAATGTCCAAGTAATCCAATCTATCCCAAACTGCGTGATGCCATGCATTATGCTTCATTTATAAGCCTTTACTGAATGATCACCAATGATCAGTTAAAAATGATCATTTTAACTGGTCGATCAACTTGATATGTCCGCACTAAATCATCCGTGACTTTTCATTTAGTGTTGTGAATGACAAAAATCCAATGCCCACATTAAACTAGCTCAAGTTTGAATATTGTGACAAAATTTGAGAAAGAAATAGATATAACAAAGCGTCCAAGTAATCAAATCTATCTCGAATTGCGTGATGCCATGCATTATGCTTCGTTTATAAACCTTTACTCAATGAGCACCAACGATCAGTTAAGAATGATCATTTTAGGTGCCTGATTAATTTGACATGTCGTCACTAAATTGTCTGTAACTTTTGATTTAGAGCTCTTGATGACATGAATCCAATGCGCAAGTTAAGCTAGCTCAATTTTGAATATTGTATCAAAATTTGTGACCGAAATAGGTACGACAATGTGTTCAAAAAATCAAATCTATCGCTAACTGCATGATTCCATGCATTATGCTTCATTTATAAGCCTTTACTACATTAGCACCAATGATCAGTTAAGAATGATCATTTTTAACTGGCCGATCAACTTGACATTTTGACTCTAAATCGTCCGTAAGTTTTGATTTACAGCCCAAATGACACGAATCCAAAGCCAATGCTAAGCTTAGCTCAATTTTCTATATCGTGACAAAATTTGAGACAGAAATAGATATGAAAGCATCCAAGTAAGCAAATCTATCCCAAATTGTGTGATACCATACATTATGCTTCCTTTATAAGCGTTTACTCCATAAGCACCTATGATCAATTAAGAATGATCAGTTTAACTAGCCGATCAACTTGACTTGTTTGCATTAAAATCGTCCGTAACTTTTGATTTCGAGCTCTGAATGACACGAATCCAATACCCACGTTAAACTAGCTCAATTTTCTATAATGCTACAATTTTTGAGATAGAAATAGAGACCACAAACCGTCTAAGTAATCTAATCTATCCCGCACTGCGTTATGCCATGCGTTATGATTCATTTATAAGCCTTTACTTTATGAGCACCAATGATCAGTTTAGAATGATCACTTTAACTGACTTATCAACTCTAAATATCTGTACTAAATTGTCCATAAATTTTGATTTATAGGTCATAATGACGCGAATCCAATGCCCACGTTAAGGTAGCTCAATTTTCTATATTAGGAAACATTTTAGACAAAAATAGATACGACAAAGCGTCCAAGTAATCAAATCTATCCCAAACTGCGTGATGCCATGCATTATGCTTCATTTATAAGCCTTTACTTAATGAGCACCAATGATTAGTTTAGAATGATCACTTTAACTGGCCGATCAACTTGACACATCTGTACTAAATCATCCATAAAATTTCATTTAGAGCTCAGAATGACACGAATCCAATGCCCACGTTAAGCTAGCTCAATTTTCTATATTGTGACAAACGTTGAGATAGAAATAGATATGACATAGCATCCAAGTAATCCAATCTACCTCGAACTGCCTGATGACATATATTATGCTTCATTTATAAGGATTTACTCAATGAGCACCAATGATCAGAAGAATGATCGTTTTTATTGGCCGGTCAACTTGACATTTCCACACTAAATCGTCGATAACTTTTGATTTAGAGCTTGGAATGACACGAACCCAATGCCTACGTTAAGCTAGCGCAAATTTGTATATTGTGACAAAATTTGAGGCAAAACTAGATACGACAAACCATCCAAGAAATCCAGTCTATCCCGAACTGCATCATGTCATGCATTATGATTAATTTATAAGCCTTTACTTAACGAGCACCAATGATCATCTTTGAATGATTACTTTAACTGGTCGATCTACTTGACATCTCCACACTAAATATTCTGTAACTTTTGATTTACATCTCAGAATGACAAGAATCCAATGCCCACGGTAAGCTAGTTCAATTTTCTATATTTTGAAAAATTAAAGATAGAAATAGAGACAACAAAGCATCTAAATAATCCAATCTATCACAAACTGTGTGATGTCATGCATTATGCTTCATTTGTAATCTTTTAGTCAATGAGCACCAATTATCAGTTAACAATAATCATTTTAGCTAGCCTATCAACTTGACTTGTCCGCACGTGCGTAACTATTGATTTAGAGCTCGGAATGACACGAACCCAATGCCCACATTAAGCTAGCTCAAATTTGTATATTGTGACAAAATTTGAAACAAAACTAGATACGACAAACCATCCAAGAAATCCAGTCTATCCCGAACTGCATCAAATCATGCATTATGGTTAATATATAAGCCTTTACTTAATGAGCACCAATGATCATCTTTGAATGATTACTTTAACTGGTTGATCTACTTGACATCTCCGCACTAAATATTCTGTAACTTTTGATTTACAGCTCAGAATGACAACAATCCAATGCCCACGGTAAGCTAGTTCAATTTTCTATATTTTGAAAAATTAAAGATAGAAATAGAGACAACAAAGCATCTAAATAATCCAATCTATCACAAACTGTGTGATGTCATGCATTATGCTTCATTTGTAATCTTTTAGTCAATGAGCACCAATGATCAGTTAACAATAATCATTTTAGCTCCCCTATCAACTTGACTTGTAAACACTAAATCGTGCGTAACTATTGATTTAGAGCTCGGAATGACACGAACCCAATGCCCACGTTAAGCTAGCTCAAATTTGTATATTGTGACAAAATTTGAGACAAAACTAGATACGACAAACCTTCCAAGAAATCCAGTCTATCCCAAACTGCATCATGTCATGCATTATGAATAATTTATAAGCCTTTACTTAATGAGCACCAATGATCATCTTTGAATGATTACTTTAACTGGTCGATCTACTTGACATCTCCGCACAAAATATTCTATAACTTTTGATTTACAGCTCAGAATGACAAGAGTCCAATGCCCACGTTAAGCTAGTTCAATTTTCTATATTTTGAAAAATTAAAGATAGAAATAGAGACAACAAAGCATCTAAATAATCCAATCTATCACAAACTGTGTGATGTCATGCATTATGCTTCATTTGTAATCTTTTAGTCAATGAGCACCAATTATTAGTTAACAATAATCATTTTAGCTTCCCTATCAACTTGACTTGTCCGCACTAAATCGTGCGTAACTATAGATTTAGAGATCAGAATGATACGAATCCAATGCCCACGTTAAGCTTGCTCAATTATGTATATTATGACCAAAATTGAGAGAGAAATAGATACTACAAAATGTCCAAGTAATCCAATCTATCCCAAACTGCGTGATGCCATGCATTATGCTTCATTTATAAGCCTTTACTGAATGATCATCAATGTTCAGTTAAAAATGATCACCAATGATCAGTTAAAAATGATCATTTTAACTGGTCGATCAACTTGATATGTCCGCACTAAATCGTCCGTGACTTTTCATTTAGTGCTGTGAATGACACAAATCCAATGCCCACATTAAACTAGCTCAAGTTTGAATATTGTGACAAAATTTGAGAAAGAAATAGATATAACAAAGCGTCCAAGTAATCAAATCTATCTCGAACTACGTGATGCCATGCATTATGCTTCATTTATAAGCCTTTACTCAATGAGCACCAACGATCAGTTAAGAATGATCATTTTAAGTGCCTGATTAATTTGACATGTCATCACTAAATTGTCCGTAACTTTTGATTTAGAGCTCTTGATAACATGAATCCAATGCGCAAGGTAACCTAGCTCAATTTTGAATACTGTAACAAAATTTGTGACGGAAATAGGTACGACAATGTGTCCAAAAAATCAAATCTATCGCTAACTGCATGATTCCATGCATTATGCTTCATTTATAAGCCTTTACTACATTAGCACCAATGATCAGTTAAGAATGATTATTTTTAACTGGCCGATCAACTTGACATTTTGACACTAAATCGTCTGTAAGTTATGATTTAGAGCCCGAATGACACGAATCCAATGCCCATGCTAAGCTTAGCTCAATTTTCTATATCGTGACAAAATTTGAGACAGAAATAGATATGAAAGCATCCAAGTAATCAAATCTATCCCAAATTTTGTGATACCAAACATTATGCTTCCTTTATAAGCGTTTAGTCCATAAGCACCAATGATCATTTTAACTAGCCGATCAATTTGACTTGTTTGCATTTAATCGTCCGTAACTTTTGATTTCGAGCTCTGAATGACACAAATCCAATACCCACGTTAAACTAGCTCAATTTTCTATAATGCTACAAATTTTGAGATAGAAATAGATACCACAAACCGTCTAAGTAATCCAATCTATTCCGCACTGCGTTATGCCATGCGTTATGATTCTTTTATAAGCCTTTACTTAATGAGCACCAATGATCAGTTTAGAATGATCACTTTAACTGACTTATCAATTCTAAATGTCTGTACTAAATTGTCCATAAATTTTGATTTATAGCTCATAATGACGCGAATCCAATGCCCACGTTAAGGTACCTCAATTTTCTATATTAGGAAACATTTTAGACAAAAATAGATACGACAAAGCGTCCAAGTAATCAAACCTATCCCAAACTGCATGGTGCCATGCATTATGCTTCATTTATAAGCCTTTACTCAATGAGCACCAATGATCAGTTAAGAATGATCATATTAACTTGCTGATCAACTTGACAAGTCCTCAAATAAATAGTTCGTAACTTTTGATTCAGAGCTCCGAATAACACGAATCCATTGCCCACGTAAAACTACCTCATTTTTCTATATTGTGTCAAAATTTGAGATAGAAATAGATACAAAAAAGCATCCAAGTAATCCAATCAATCCCGAACTACATGATGTTCTGCATTATGATTCATTTATAAGGCTTCACTCAATATACACTAATGATCAGTTTAGGAGGATCATTTTAACTGGCTGATCAACTTGACATATCTGCACTAAATAGTCCATAACATTTGATTTATAGCTCATAATGACACGAATCCAATGCACACGCTAAGCTAGCTCAATTTTGTAAATTGTGAAAAATTTTAGACATAAATAGATACGTAAAAGCGTCCAAGTAACCAAACCTATTCTGACCTGCATGATGCCATGCATTATGTTGCATTTATAAGCCTTTACTGAATGAGCACCAATGATCAGTTAAAAATGATCATTTTAACTGGCCGATCAACTTGAGATGTCTGTACTAAATCGTTTGTCACTTTTCATTTAGAGCTCCGAATGACACAAATCTAATGCAAACGTTAAACTAGCTCAAGTTTGTATATTGCAACAAAATTTGAGAGATAAATAGGTAGAACAAAGCGCCCATGTAATCAAATCTATCTCGTACTGCGTGATGCCATACATTATGCTTCATTTATAAGCGTTTACTCCATGAGCACCAATGATCAGTTAAGAATGATCATTTTAACTGACCGATTAACTTGACATGTCGCCACTAAATCGGCCATTACTTTTTATTTAGAGCTCTGAATGACATGAATCCAATGCCCATGTTAAGCTAGCTCAATTTTGAATATTATAACAAAATTTGAGACAAAATAGGTACGACAAAGCGTCCAAGTAATCAAATCTATCGCGAACTACGCGATGCCTTGCATTATGTTTAATTTATAAGCCTTTCCTCCATGATCACCAATGATCAGTTAAGAATGATCATTTTAACTGCCCGATCAACTTGAAATTTCAACTGTAAATCGTCCGTAAGTTTTGATTTAGAGCCCGAATGACACGAAACCAAAGCCCGTGTTAAGCAAGCTCAATTTTCTATATTGTGACAAAAGTTGAGACTTAAATAGATATGAAAGCATTCAAGTGATTAAATCTATTCCGAACTGTGTGATACCATGCATAATGCTTCCTTTATAAGCGTTTACTCCATAAGCACCAATGATCAGTTAAGAATGATCATTTTAACTGGCCGATTAACTTGACATGTTTGCACTAAATCGTCCGTAACTTTTGATTTAGAGCTCCGAATGACACGAATCCACTACCCACGTTAAACTAGCTCAATTTTCTGTAATGCTACAAATTTTGAGATAGAAATAGATACCACAAAACGTCTAAGTAATCCAATCTATCCTGAATTGCGTTACGCCATGCATCAAGATTCATTTATAAGCCTTTACTTAATGAGCACCAATGATCAGTTTAGAATGATCACTTTAATTGACTTATCAACTTGACACATCTGCACAAAATTGTCCATAACTTTTGATTTATAGCTCATAATGACACGAATCCAATGCCCACGTTAAGCTAGCTCAATTTTCTATATTGTGAAACATTTTAGACATACATAGATACGACAAAGCGTCCAAGTAATCAAACCTATCCCGAACTGCATGATGCCATGGTATTATGCTTCATTTATAAGCCTTTACTCAATGAGCACCAATGATCAGTTAAGAATGATCATATTAACTAGCCGATCAACTTGACATGTCCTCACGAAATCATCCGTTATTTTGTATTTAGAGCTCCGAATTACACGAATCCATTGCCCACGTAAAACTAGCTCAATTTTCTATATTGTATCAAAATATGAAATAGAAATAGATACGAAAAAGCATCCAAGTATTCAAATCTATTCCAAATTACGTGATGCTCTGCATTATTCTTCATTTATTAGGCTTCACTCAATATGCACTAATGATCAGTTTAGAATGATAATTTTAACTGGCCGAACACCTTGTCATTTCTTCACTAAATAGTCCATAACATTTGATTTATAGCTCATAATGACACGAATCCAATAACACGTTAAGCTAGCTATATTTTCTATATTGTGAAAACTTTTACACATAAATAGATACGACAAAGCATCCAAGTAACCAAACCTATCCCGAACTGTGTGATGCCATGCATTGTGCTTCATTTATAAGCCTTTACTGAATGAGCACCAATGATCAGTTAAAATGATCATTTTAACTGGCCGATCAATTTGACATGTCCGCACTAAATCGTCCGTCACTTTTTGTTTAGAGCTCCGAATGACACAATTCCAATGCCCACGTAAAACTAGCTGAAGTTTGTATCTTGTGACAAAATTTGGGACAGATATAGATACAAAAAGCGTCCAAGTAATCAAATCTATCTCGAACTGCGTGATGCCATATATTATGCTTCATTTATAAGCCTTTACTCCATGAGCACCAATGATCAGTTAAGAATTTTCATTTTAACTGGCCGATTAACTTGACATGTTGTCACAAAATCATCCGTAACTTTTGATTTACATCTCTTGATAACATGAATCCAATGCCCACGTTAAGCTAGCTTAATTTCGAATATTGTAACAAAAATTGAGACGTAAATAGGTACGCCAAAGCAACCAAGTAATCAAATCTATTGCTAACTGCGTGATAGCATGCTTTATGCTTCATTTATAAGCCTTTACTCTATGAGCACCAATTATCAGTTAAGAATGATCATTTGAACTGTCTGATAAACTTGATATTTCGACACTAAATCGACTATAATTTTGATTTAGAGCCCGAATGACACGAATCCAATGCCTATTTTAAGCTAGCTCAATTTTCTATATCGTGAAAAAAGTTGAGACTGTAATAGATATGAAAGCATCCAAGTAATCAAATCTATCCCGAACTACGTGATACCATGCATTATGCTTCCTTTATAAGCATTTACTCCATAAGCACCAATGATCAGTTAATAATGATCATTTTAGCTGGCCGATAAACCTGACATGTTTGCACTAAATTGTTCGTAACCTTTGATTTAGAGCTCCGAATGACACGAATCCAATACCCATGTTAAAGTAGCTCAATTTTCTGTAATGATACAAAATTTGAGATAGAAATGGATACCACAAACTATCTAAGTAATCCAATCTATCCCGCAATGCGTTATGCCATGCATTATGCTTCCTTTATAAGCCTTTACTAAATGAGCACCAATGATAAGTTTAGAATGATCACATTAACTGACTTATCAACTTGACAAGTCTCCCCTAAATTGTCCATAACTTTTGATTTATAGCTCATAATGACACGAATCCAATGCCGACGTTAAGCTAGCTCAATTATCTATATTGTGCAACATTTTGACATAAATAGATACGACAAAGCATCCACGAAATCAAACCTATCCCGAACTGCATGATGCCATGCATTATTCTTCATTTATAAGCCTTTACTCAATGAGCACCAATGACCAGTTAAGAATGATCATATTAATTGGCCGATCAACTTGACATGTCCTCACTAAGTCGTCCGTACCTTTTGATTTAGAGCTTCGAATTACACGAATCCATTGCTCACATAAAACTAGCTCAATTTTCTATATTGTATCAAAATTTGAGATACAAATAGATACAAAAAGCATCCAAGTAATCCAATCTATCCTGAACTAAGTGATGCTCTGCATTATGCTTCATTTATAAGGCTTCCCTCAATATGCATTAATGATCAGTTTAGAATAATCATTTTAACTGGCCTATCAACTTGACATTTATGCACTAAATAGTCTATAACATTTGATTTATAGCTCATAATGACACGAATCCAATGCACATGTTAAGCTAGCTCAATTTTCTATATTGTGAAAAATTTTGGACATCAATAGATACGACAAAGCGTCCAAGTAACCAAACCTATCCTGAACTGCGTGATGCCATGCATTATGTTTCATTTATAAGCGTTTACTCAATGAGCACCAATGATCAGTTAATAATGATCATTTTAACTGGCCGATTAACATGACATAATTGTCCGTAACTTTTGATTTAGAGCTCCGAATGACACGAATCCGTGGCCCACGTTAAACTAGCTCAATATTCTATATTTTGAAAAAATTTGATACAAAAATAGATACAAAAAAGCGTCCAAGTAATCCAATCTATTCAAAACTCCGTGATGCTCTACATTATGCTTCATTTATAAGGCTTTACTCAATATGCACTAACGATCAGTTTAGCATGATAATTTTAACTAGTCGATCAACTAGACATGTATACACTAAATAGTCCATATCATTTGGTTTATAGCTCATATTGACACGAATCCAATGCCAACGTTAAGCTAGCTCAATTTGCTACAATGTGACAAAATTTGGGACAAAAATAGATACGACAAAGAGTCCAAGTATTCAAATATAACCCGAACTACGTGATGCCATGGATTATGCTTCATTTATCAGATTTTTATCAATAAGTAAAATGATCAGTTAAGAATTATCATTTTAACTGGCCAATGACCTTGACATGTACGCACTAAATCGTCCGTAACTTTTGATTTAGAGTTCCCAATGACACGAATCCAATGCCCACGTTAAACTAGCTCAATTTAGAGTTCCCAATGACACGAATCTCTATTTGTATCAAAATTTGAGACATAAATAGAAATGACAAAGCGTCCAAATAATCCAATCTATCCAAACTATTTGATGCCATGAATTATGCTTTATTTATAAGCGTTTACTTAATGAGGACCAATGAAATTTTAGAATGATCACTTTAACTGGCCGATCAACTTGACATCTCCTCACTAAATCGTCCATAACTTTTGATTTAGAGCTCAGAATGACAAGAATCCAGTGCCCACGTTAAACTACCTCAAATTTCTATATTTTGAAAAATTATAGACAGAAATAGAGACGACAAATCATCTAAGTAATCTAATCTATCCCAAACTGGGTGATGTCATGCATTATGCTTCATTTGTAACCTTGTGCACCAATTATCAGTTAAGAATGATCACTTTAGCTCACCGATCAACTTGACATGTCCTCACTAAATCGTCCGTAACTATTGATTTAGAGCTCAGATTGACACGAATCCAATACCCACGTTAAGCTACCTCAATTTTGTATATTGTGACAAAATTTGAGACAAAAATAGATACGAGAAAGCGTCCAAGTAAACCAATCTATCCTGAACTGCGAGATGCCATGCATTATACTTCATTAATAAGCCTTTACTCAATGAGCACCAATGATCAGTTAAGAATGATCATTTTAACTGGCCGATCTACTTGACATGTCCGCACTAAATCGTCCGTCACTTTCATTTAGAGCTACGAATGACACGAATCCAATGCCCTCGTAAAGGTAGTTCAATTTTTTTATATTGAGAAATTTGAGACAGAAATACATACGACAAATTGTCCACGTAATCCAATCTATCCTGAACTACGTGATGTCATGCATTATGCCTCATTTATAAGCTTTTATCAATGAGCACCAATGATCAGTTAACAATGATCATTTTAACTGGCCGATCAAATTGACATGTCCGCACTAAAACGTCTGTCACTTTTCATTTATAACTCCGAATGACATGAATCCAATGCCCACGTTAAGCTAGCTCAGTTTTGTATATTGTGACAAATTTGAGACATAAATTGATACGAAAACCATCTAAATAATCAAATCTATCTCGAACTGCGTGATGCAATGCATTATGATTCATTTATAAGCCTTTACTCAATGAGCACCAATGATCGGAAGAATGATCATTTTAACTGGACGATCAACTTGACATGTCAGCACTAAATTGTCCATAACTTTTGTTTTGGATCTCACAGTGACACGAACCATTGCCAACTTAAAAATAGTTCAATTTTAATATATAGAGACAAAATGAAAGACAAAAATAGATACGACAAAGCGTATAAGTAATCCAATCTATCCAAAACGCCGTGATGCTCTGTATTTTGCATCATTTATAAGCCTTTACTCAATGAACACCAATTATCAGTTAAGAACGATCATTTTAACTGGCCGATCAACTTGACATGTCCGCACTAAAACCAATGAAATTTTAGAATGATCACTTTAGCTGTCCGATCAACTTGACACCTCCGCACTAAATTGTCCATAACTTTTGATTTAGAGATCGGAATGACAAGAATCCAATGCCCACGCTAAACTAGCTCAATATTCTATATTTTGAAAAATTATAGACAGAAATAGAGACAACAAAGCATCTAAGAAATCCAATCTATCCCAAACTGCGTGATGTCATGCAGTATGCTTCATTTGTAAGCTTTTAATCAATGAGCACCAATTATTAGTTAAGAATAATCATTTTAGCTCGCCGATCAACTTGAAATGTCCTCACTAAATCGTTGTAACTTTTGATTTAGAGCTCAGAATGGCACGAATCCAATGCCCACGTTAAGCTAACTAAATTTTGCATATTGTAATAAAAATTGAGAGAGAAATCGATACGACAAAACGTCCAAGTAATCCAATCTATCCCAAACTTCATGATGCCGTGCTCAATGAGCCTGTACTCAATGAGCACCAATGATCAATTAAGAATGATAATTTTAACTGGCCGATCAACTTGACATGTCTGCACTAAATCGTCCATAAGTTTTGATTTAGAGCTCATCCTGACATGAATCCAATGCCCACGTTAAGCTACCGTAATTTTCTATATTTTGAAAAAATTTGAGATAGAAATTGAGACGACAAAGCGTCCAAGTAATCCAATCTATCCCATACTTTGTGATGCCATGCATTATGTTTCTTTTATAAGCCTTTACTCTGTGGGCACCAATGATCAGTTAAGAATGATCATTTAACAGGCCGATCAACTTGACATGTCCGCACTAAATCATCCGTAACATTTGACTTCGAACTTAGAAAGACACGAGCCCAATGACCTTATTAAGCTAGCCCAATATTGTATATTGTGACAAATTTAAGAAAGAAATAGATACCACAAATCGTCTAAGTAATCTAATCTATCCCGCACAGCGTGATGCCATGCATTATACTTCCTTTATAAGCCTTTACTTAATGACACTAATGATCAGTTCGGAATGAGCACTTTAACTGGCCGATAAACTTGACATATCTACACTAAATTTCCATAACTTTTTATTTATAGCTCATAATGACACGAATCCAATGCCCACATTAAGCTAACTCAATTTTCTATATTATGACAAAATTGGAGACAGAAATAGATATGAAAAAGACTCCAAGTAATCAAATATATCCCAAACTCCGTGATGCCATGCATTATTCTTCATTTATAAGCGCTTACTTAATGAGCACCAATGATAAAGTTTGGAATGATCACTTTAACTGGCCGATCAACTCGACACTTATGATGTAAATCGTCCATTAATTTTGATTTATAGCTCAGAATGACACGAATACATAACCTACGTTAAACTAGCTCAATTTTCTCTATTGTGATAAATTTTAAGATAAAAATATATACGACAAGCATCCAAGTAATCCAATCTATCTCGAACTGCATGTTGACATATATTATGCTTCATTTATAAGGACTTACTCGATGAGCACCAATGATCAGAAGAATGATCATTTTTACTTTCCGATCAACTTGACATAGCCAAACTAAATCGTCCGTGACATTTCATTTATAGCTCCAAATGACACGAATCCATTGCCCTCGTTAAGCTAGCTAAGTTTTGTATATTGTGATAAAATTTGAGAAATAAATTGATACCAAAACCGTCCAAATAATCAAATCTATCTCGAACTGCGTGATACCATGCATTATGCTTCATTTATAAGCCTTTACTCAATGAGCACAAATGATCGGAAGAATGATCATTTTAACTGGCGGATCAACTTGACATGTCTGCACTAAATCATCCATAAGTTTTGATTTAGAACTCATACTAACACGAATCTAATGCCCACGTTAAGCTAGCGTAATTTTCTATATTTTGACAAAATTTCATATAGAAATAGAGACGAGAAAGCGTCCTGATAATCCTATCTATCCCATACTTTGTGATGCCATGCTTTATGCTTCTTTTATAAGCCTTTACTCTATGGGAACCAATGATCAGTTAAGAATGATCATTTCACAGGCCGAACAACTTGACATGTCCGCACTAAATAATCCGTAACTTTTGATTTAGAGCTTAGAATCACACGAGCCCTATGACCTCATTAAGCTAGCTCAATATTGTATATTGTCACAAAATTTGAGACAAATATAGATAACGCAAATTGTCTAAGTAATCTAATCTATCCCGCACTGCGTGATGCCATGCATTATACTTCATTTATAAACCTTTACTTAATGACACTAATGATCAGTTTAGAATGATCACTTTAACTAGCCGATAAACTTGACATATCTATACTAAATTGTCCAGAAATTTTTATTTATAGCTCATAATGACACGAATCCAATGCCCATATTAAGCTAACTCAATTTTCTATATTGTGAGAAAATTGGAAACAGAATTAGATACGACAAAGAGTCCAAGTAATCAATTATATCCCAAACTCCGTGATGCCATGCACTATTCTTCTTTTATAAGCGTTTACTTAATGAGCACCAATGATAAGTTTAGAATGATCAGTTTAACAAGCCGATCAACTCGACACGTATGCTGTAAATCTTCCATAAATTTTGATTTATAGCTCAGAATGACACGAATCCAAAACCTACGTTAAACTAGATCAATTTTCTCTTTTGTGACAAATGTTAAGATAAAAATATATATGACAAAGCATCCAAGTTATCCAATCTATCTCCAACTGCATGTTGACATATATTATGTTTCATTTATAAGGATTTACTCAATGAGCACCAATGATCAGAAGAATGATCATTTTTACTTGCCGATCAACTTGACATTGCCAACTAAATCGTCCGTGACTTTTCATTTATATCTCCGAATGACACGAATCCAATGCCCTCGTTAAGCTAGCTCAGTTTTGTATATTGTGACAAAATTTGAGACATAAATTAATACCAAAACCGTCCAAATAATCAAATCTATCTCGAACTGCGTGATGCCATGCATTATGCTTCATTTATAAGCCATTACTCAATGAGCACAAATGATCGGAAGAATGATCATTTTAACTGTCCGATCAACTTGACATGTCTGCACTAAATCGTCCATAAGTTTTGATTTAGAGCTCATAGTGACACGAATCCAATGCCCACGTTAAGCTAAAGTAATTTTCTATATTTTGACAAAATTTCAGATAGAAATAGAGACGACAAAGAGTCCAAGTAATCCAATCTATCCCATAATTTGTGATGCCATGCTTTATGCTTCTTTTATAAGCCTTTACTCTATGGGCACCAATGATCAGTTAAGAATGATAATTTAATAGGCCGAACAACTTGACATGTCCGCACTAAATCATCCATAACTTTTGATTTAGAGTTTAGAATGATACGAGCCCATTGATCTCATTAAGCTAGCTCAATATTTTATATTGTGACAAAATTTGAGATAGAAATAGATACCACAAACCGTCTAAGTAATCTAATCTATCCCGCACTGCGTGATACCATGCATTATGCTTCATTTATAAGCCTTTACTTAATGACACTAATGATCAATTTAGAATGATCACTCTAACTGGCCAAGAAACATGACATATCTACACTAAATCGTCCATAACTTTTGATTTATAGCTCATAATGACACGAATCCAATGTCCATATTAAGCTAACTCAATTTTCTATATTGTGACAAAATTGGAGATGGAAATAGATACGACAAAGAGTCCAAGTAATCAAATATATCCCAAACTCCGTGATGCCATGCATTATTCTTCTTTTATAAGCGTTTACTTAATGAGCACCAATGATAAGTTTAGAATGATCAGTTTAACAAGCCGATCAACTCGACACGTATGCTGTAAATCTTCCATAAATTTTGATTTATAGCTCAAAATGACACGAATCCAAAACCTACGTTAAACTAGCTCAATTTTCTCTTTTGTGACAAATGTTAAGATAAAAATATATATGACAAAGCACCCAAGTTATCCAATCTATCTCCAACTGCATGTTGACATATATTATGCTTCATTTATAAGGATTTACTCAATGAGCACCAATGATTAGAAGAATCATCACTTTTACGGGCAAATCAACTTGACATAGCCGAACTAAATAGTCCGTCACTTTTCATTTGTAGCTCCGAATCACACGAATCCAATGTCAATGTTAAGCTAGCTCAGTTTGTATATTGTGACGAAATTTGAGTCATTAATTGATATGAAAACCGTCCAAACAATCAAATCTATCTCGAACTGCGTGATGCCATGCATTATGCATCATTTATAAGCCTTTACTCAATGAGCACAAATAATCAAAAGAATGATCATTTTAACTGGACGATAAACTTGACATGTCAGCGCTAAATCATCCAAAACTTTTGTTTTGGAGCTCAGAATGACACGAACCATTGCCAATTTAAAAATAGTTCAATTTTTTATATAGAGAAAAAATTAAAGACAGAAATAGATACGGGAAAGCGTATAAGTAATCCAAACTATCCAGAACTACGGGATGCTTTGTATTTTGCGTCATTTATAAGCCTTTACTCAATGAGCACCAATGATCAGTTAAGAATGATCATTTTAACTGACCGATCAACTTGACATGTCCGCACTAAATCGTCCGTAACTTTTGATTTAGAGCTCAGATTGACACGAATCCAATACCCACGTTAAGCTACCTCAATTTTGTATATTGTGACGAAATTTGGGACAGAAATAGATACGACAAAGCGTCCAAGTAATCCAATCTATCCCGAACTGCGAGATGCCATGCATTATGCTTCATTAATAAGCCTTTACTCAATGAGCACCAATGATCAGTTAAGAATGATCATTTTAACTGGCCGATCTACTTGACATGTCCGCACTAAATCGTCCCTCACTTTCATTTAGAGCTCCGAATGACACGAATCCAATGCCCTCGTAAAGGTAGTTCAATTTTTTTTATATTGAGAAATTTGAGACAGAAATACATACGACAAATTTTCCACGTAATCCAATATATCCTGAACTATGTGATGTCATGCATTATGCCTCATTTATAAGCTTTTATCAATCAGCACCAATGATCAGTTAGGAATGATCATTTTAACTGGCCGAACAATTTGACATGTCCGCACTAAATCGTCTGTCACTTTTGATTTATAACTCCGAATGACACGAATCCAATGCCCACGTTTAGCTAGCTCAGTTTTGTATATTGTGACAAAATTTGAGACATAAATTGAAACGAAAACCATCCAAATAATCAAATCTATCTCGAATTGCGTGATGCAATGCATTATGGTTCATTTATAAGCCTTTACTCAATGAGCACAAATGATCGGAAGAATGATCATTTTAACTGGACGATAAACTTGACATGTCAGCACTAAATTGTCCATACCTTTTGTTTTGGAGCTCACAATGACACGAACCATTGCCAACTTAAAAATAGTTCAATTATTTATATAGAGACAAAATGAAAGACAAAAATAGATACAGCAAAGCGTATAAGTAATCCATTCTATCCAAAACTGCGTGATGCTCTGTATTTTGCATCATTTATAAGCCTTTACTCAATGAACACCAATTATCAGTTAAGAACGATCATTTTAACTGGCCGATCAACTTGACATGTCCGCACAAAATCGTTCATCACTTTTCATTTACAGCTCCGAATGACACAAATCCAATGCACAGGTAAAGGTATCTCAATTTTGTATATTTTGATAAAATTATAGACACAAATAGAAACAATAAAGTGTCCAAGTAATCCAATCTATCCCGAACTGCGTGATGCCATGCATTATGCATCATTTATAAGCTTTTTATCAATGAATACTAATGATCAGTTAAGAATTATCATTTTAACTGGCCGATGACCTTGACATGTCCGCACTAAATTGTCTGTAACTTTTGATTTATAGCTCCGAATGACACGAATCCAATGCACACGTTAAACTAGCTCAATTTCTATATTGTAACAAAATTTGAGACAAAAATAGAATCGACAAAGCGTCCAAGTAATCCAATCTAGCCAAACTGCTTGATGCCATGCATTATTTTTCATTTATAAGCCTTTCCTTAATGAAGACCAATGAAATTTTATAATGATCACTTTAGCTGTCCGATCAACTTGACATCTCCGCACTAAATGTCCACACTAAGCTAGCTCAATTTTCTATATTTTGAAAAATTATAGACAGAAATAGAGACAACAAAGCATCTAAGGAATCCAATCTATCTCAAACTGCGTGATGTCATGCAGTATGCTTCATTTGTAAGCTTTTAATCAGTGAGCACCAATTATTAGTTAAGAATGATCATTTTAGCTCGCCGATCAACTTGAAATGTCCTCACTAAATCGTTGTAACTTTTGATTTAGAGCTCAGAATGGCACGAATCCAATGCCCACGTTAAGCTAACTAAATTTTGTATATTGTAACAAAAATTGAGAGAGAAATCGATACGACAAAACGTCCACGTAATCCAATCTATCCCAAACTTCGTGATGCCATGCTCAATGAGCCTTTACTCAATGAGCACCAATGATCAATTAAGAATGATCATTTTAACTGGCCGATCAACTTGACATGTCTGCATTAAATCGTCCATAAGTTTTGATTTAGAGCTCATCCTGACACGAATCCAATGCCCACGTTAAACTACCGTAATTTTTTATATTTTGAAAAAATTTGAGATAGAAATTGAGACGACAAAGCGTCCAAGTAATCCAATCTATCCCATACTTTGTGATGCCATGCGTTATGCTTCTTTTATAAGCCTTTACTCTGTGGGCACCAATGATCAGTTAAGAATGATCATTTAACAGGCCGATCAACTTGACATGTCCGCGCTAAATCATCCGTAACATTTGACTTCGAACTTAAAATGACAGGAGCCCCAATGACCTCATTAAGCTAACCCAATATTGTATATTGTGACAAAATTTGAGAAAGAAATAGATACCACAGATCGTCTAAGTAATCTAATCTATCCTGCACAGCGAGATGCCATGCATTATACTTCATTTATAAGCCTTTACATAATGACACTAATGATCAGTTCGGAATGATCACTTTAACTGGCCGATAAACTTGACATATCTACACTAAATCGTCCATAACTTTTTATTTATAGCTCATAATGACACAAATCCAATGCCCACATTAAGCTAACTCAATTTTCTATATTGTGACAAAATTGGAGACAGAAATAGATATGAAAAAGACTCCAAGTAATCAAATATATCCCTAACTCCGTGATGCCATGCATTATTCTTCATTTATAAGGGCTTACTTAATGAGCACCAATGATAAGTTTGGAATGATCACTTTAACTGGCCGATCAACTCGACACGTATGATGTAAATCGTCCATAAATTTTGATTTATAGCTCAGAATGACACGAATCCAAAACCTACGGTAAACTAGCTCAATTTTCTCTATTGTGACAAATTTTAAGATAAAAATATATACGACAAAGCATCCAAGTAATCCAATCTATCTCAAACTGCATGTTGACATATATTATGCTTCATTTATAAGGATTTACTCGATGAGCACCAATGATCAGAAGAATGATCATTTTTACTTTCCGATCAACTTGACATAGCCAAACTAAATCGTCCGTGACTTTTCATGTATAGCTCCGAATGACATGAATCCAATGCCCTCGTTAAGCTAGCTAAGTTTTGTATATTGTGATAAGATTTGAGACATAAATTGATACCAAAACCGTCCAAATAATCAAATCTATCTCGAACTGCGTGATGCCATGCTTTATGCTTCATTTATAAGCCTTTACTCAATGAGCACAAATGATCGGAAGAATGATCATTTTAACTGGCTGATCAACTCGACATGTCTGCACTTAATCGTCCATAAGTTTTGATTTAGAGCTCATACTGACATGAATCCAATGCCCACGTTAAGCTTGCGTAATTTTCTATATTTTGACAAAATTTCATATAGAAATAGAGACGACAAAGCGTCCTGATAATCCAATCTATCCCATACTTTGTGATGACATGCTTTATGCTTCTTTTATAAGCCTTTACTCTATGGGAACCAATGATCAGTTAAGAATGATCATTTCACAGGCCGAACAACTTGACATGTCCGCACTAAATAATCCGTAACTTTTGATTTAGAGCTTAGAATCACACGAGCCCTATGACCCCATTAAGCTAGCTCAATATTGTTTATTGTCACAAAATTTGAGACAAAAATAGCTACCACAAATCGTCCAAGTAATCTAATCTATCCCGCACTGCGTGATGCCATGCATTATACTTCATTTATAACCCTTTACTTAATGACACTAAAGATCAGTTTAGAATGATCACTTTAACTGGCCGATAAACTTTACATATCTACACTAAATAGTCCATAACTTTTTAGTTATAACTCATAATGACACGAATCCAATGCCCACATTAAGCTAACTCAATTTGCTATATTTTGATAAAATTGGAGACAGAAATATATGCAACAAAGATTCCAAGTAATCAAATATATCCCAAACTCCGTGATGCCATGCATTATTCTTCATTTATAAGCACTTACTTAATGAACACCAATGATAAGTTTGGAATGATCACTTTAACTGGCCGATCAACTCGACACGTATGATGTAAATCATCCATAAATATTTATTTATAGCTTGGAATGACACGAATACAAAACCTACGTTAAACTAGCTCAATTTTCTCTATTGTGACAAATTTTAAGATAAAAATATATACGACAAAGCATACAAGAAATCCAATCTATCTCGAACTGCATGTTGACATATATTATGCTTCATTTATAAGGATTTACTCAATGAGCACCAATGATCAGAAGAATGATCATTTTTACTTGCCGATCAACTTGACATTGCCAAACTAAATCGTCCGTGGCTTTTCATTTATATCTCCGAATGACACGAATCCAATGCCCTCGTTAAGCTCGCTCAGTTTTGTATATTGTGACAAAATTTGAGACATAAATTAATACCAAAACCGTCCAAATAATCAAATCTATCTCGAACTGCGTGATGCCATGCATTATGCTTCATTTATAAGCCATTACTCAATGAGCACAAATGATCGGAATAATGATCATTTTAACTGTCCGATCAACTTGACATGTCTGCACTAAATCGTCCATAAGTTTTGATTTAGAGCTCATAGTGACACGAATCCAATGCCCACGTTAAGCTAGCGTAATTTTCTATATTTTGACAAAATTTCAGATAGAAATAGAGACGACAAAGAGTCCAAGTAATCCAATCTATCCCATAATTTGTGATGCCATGCTTTATGCTTCTTTTATAAGCCTTTACTCTAAGGGAACCTATGATCAGTTAAGAATGATCATTTAATAGGCCGAACAACTTGACATGTCCGCACTAAATCATCCGTAACTTTTGTTTTAGAGTTTAGAATGACACGAGCCCAATGATCTCATTAAGCTAGCTCAATATTGTATATTGTGACAAAATTTGAGATAGAAATAGATACCAAAAACCGTCTAAGTAATCTAATCTATCCCGCACTGCGTGATGCCATGCATTATGCTTCATTTATAAGCCTTTACTTAATGACACTAATGATCAGTTTAGAATGATCACTCTAACTGGCCGAGAAACTTGACATATCTACACTAAATCGTCTATAACTTTTGATTTATAGCTCATAATGACACGAATCCAACGCCCATATTAAGCTAACTCAATTTTCTATATTGTGACAACATTGGAGACAGAATTAGATACGACAAAGAGTCCAAGTAATCAATTATATCCCAAACTCCGTGATGCCATGCATTATTCTTCTTTTATAAGCGTTTACTTAATGAGCACCAATGATAAGTTTAGAATGATCAGTTTAACAAGCCGATCAACTCGACACGTATGCTGTAAATCTTCCATAAATTTTGATTTATAGCTCAGAATGACACGAATCCAAAACCTTCGTTAAACTAGCTCAATTTTCTCTTTTGTGACCAATGTTGAGATAAAAAGATATATGACAAAGCATCCAAGTTATCCAATCTATCTCCAACTGCATGTTGACATATATTATGCTTCATTTATAAGGATTTACTCAATGAGCACCAATGATCAGAGGAATAATCATTTTTACGGGCAAATCAACTTGACATAGCCGAACTAAATAGTCCGTCACTTTTCATTTGTAGCTCCGAATCACACGAATCCAATGTCAACGTTAAGCTAGCTCAGTTTGTATATTGTGACAAAATTTGAGTCATTAATTGATATGAAAACCGTCCAAACAATCAAATCTATCTCGAACTGCGTGATGCCATGCATTATGCATCATTTATAAGCCTTTACTCAATGAACACAAATGATCAAAAGAATGATCATTTTAACTGGACGATCAACTTGACATGTCAGCGCTAAATCATCCAAAACTTTTGTTTTGGAGCTTAGAATGACACGAACCATTGCCAATTTAAAAATAGTTCAATTTTTTATATAGAGAAAAAATTAAAGACAGAAATAGATACGGAAAAGCGTATAAGTAATCCAATCTATCCAGAACTGCGTGATGCTCTGTATTTTGCGTTATCTATAAGCCTTTACTCAATGAGCACCATTGATAAGTTAAGAATGATCATTTTAACTGACCGATCAACTTGACATGTCCGCACTAAGTCGTCCGTAACTTTTGATTTAGAGCTCAGATTGACAGGAATCCAATACCCACGTTAAGCTACCTCAATTTTGTATATTGTGACGAAATTTGAGACAGAAACAGATACGACAAGGCGTCCAAGTAATCCAATCTATTCTGAACTGCGAGATGCCATGCATTATGCTTCATTAATAAGCCTTTACTCAATGAGCACCAATGATCAGTTAAGAATGATCATTTTAACTGGCCGATCTACTTGACATGTCTGCACTAAATCGTCCGTCACTTTCATTTAGAGCTTTGAATGACACGAATCCAATGCACTCGTAAAGGTAGTTCAATTTTTTTAGATTGAGAAATTTGAGACAGAAATACATACGACAAATTTTCCACGTAATCCAATCTATCCTGAACTACGTGATGTCATGCATTATGCCTCATTTATAAGCTTTTATCAATGAGCACCAATGATCAGTTAGGAATGATCATTTTAACTAGCCGAACAATTTGACATGTCCGCACTAAATCGTCTGTCACTTTTGATTTATAACTCCGAATGACACGAATCCAATGCCCACGTTAAGCTAGCTCAGTTTTGTATATTGTGACAAAATTTGAGACATAAATTGAAACGAAAACCATCCAAATAATCAAATCTATCTCGAATTGCGTGATGCAATGCATTATGGTTCATTTATAAGCCTTTACTCAATGAGCACAAATGATCGGAAGAATGATCATTTTAACTGGACCATAAACTTGACATGTCAGCACTAAATTGTCCATACCTTTTGTTTTGGAGCTCACAATGACACGAACCATTGCCAACCTAAAAATAGTTCAATTTTTTATATATAGACAAAATGAAAGACAAAAATAGATACGGCAAAGCGTATAAGTAATCCAATCTATCCAAAACTGCGTGATGCTCTGTATTTTGCATCATTTATAAGCCTTTACTCAATGAACACCAATTATCAGTTAAGAACGATCATTTTAACTGGCCGATCAACTTGACATGTCCGCACAAAATCGTTCATCACTTTTCATTTACAGCTCCGAATGACACAAATCCAATGCCCAGGTAAAGGTATCTCAATTTTGTATATTTTGATAAAATTATAGACACAAATAGAAACAATAAAGTGTTCAAGTAATCCAATCTATCCCGAACTGCGTGATGCCATGCATTATGCATCATTTATAAGGTTTTTATCAATGAATACTAATGATCAGTTAAGAATTATGATTTTAACTGGCCGATGACCTTGACATGTCTGCACTAAATTGTCCGTAACTTTTGATTTATAGCTCCGAATGACACGAATCCAATGCACACGTTAAACTAGCTCAATTTCTATATTGTAACAAAATTTGAGACAAAAATAGAATCGACAAAGCGTCCAAGTAATCCAATCTAGCCAAACTGCTTGATGCCATGCATTATTTTTCATTTATAAGCCTTTCCTTAATGAGGACCAATGAAATTTTAGAATGATCACTTTAGCTGTCTGATCAACTTGACATCTCCGCACTAAATCGTCCATAACTGTTGATTTAGAGCTCGGAATGACAAGAATCCAATGCCCACACTAAGCTAGCTCAATTTTCTATATTTTGAAAAATTATAGACAGAAATAGAGACAACAAAGCATCTAAGGAATCCAATCTATCCCAAACTGCGTGATGTCATGCAGTATGCTTCATTTGTAAGCTTTTAATCAGTGAGCACCAATTATTAGTTAAGAATGATCATTTTAGCTCGCCGATCAACTTGAAATGTCCTCACTAAATCGTTGTAACTTTTGATTTAGAGCTCAGAATGGCACGAATCCAATGCCCACGTTAAGCTAACTAAATTTTGTATATTGTAACAAAAATTGAGAGAGAAATCGATACGACAAAACGTCCACGTAATCCAATCTATCCCAAACTTCGTGATGCCATGCTCAATGAGCCTTTACTCAATGAGCACCAATGATCAATTAAGAATGATCATTTTAACTGGCCGATCAACTTGACATGTCTGCATTAAATCGTCCATAAGTTTTGATTTAGAGCTCATCTTGACACGAATCAAATCTCCAACTGCATGTTGACATATATTATGCTTCATTTATAAGGATTTACTCAATGAGCACCAATGATCAGAAGAATCATCATTTTCACGGGCAAATCAACTTGACATAGCCGAACTAAATCGTCCGTCACTTTTCATTTGTAGCTCCGAATCACACGAATCCAATGTCCACGTTAAGCTAGCTCAATTTGTATATTGTGACGAAATTTGAGTCATTAATTGATATGAAAACCATCCAAACAATCAAATCTATCTCGAACTGCGTGATGCCATGCATTATGCATCATTTATAAGCCTTTACTCAATGAGCACAAATGATCAAAAGAATGATCATTTTAACTGGACGATCAACTTGACATGTCAGCGCTAAATCATCCAAAACTTTTGTTTTGGAGCTGAGAATGACACGAACCATTGCCAACTTAAAAATAGTTCAATTTTTTTATAGAGAAAAAATTAAAGACAGAAATAGATACGACAAAGCGTATAAGTAATCCAATCTATCCAGAACTGCGTGATGCTCTGTATTTTGCATCATTTATAAGCCTTTACTCAATGAGCACAAATGATCAGTTAAGAATGATCATTTTAACTGACCGATCAACTTGACATGTCCGCACTAAATGGTCCGTCACTTTTCATTTAGAGCTCCGAATGACACAAATCCAATGCCCAGGTAAAGGTATCTCAATTTTCTATATTTTGACAAAATTATAGACACAAATAGAAACAACAAAGTGTCCAAGTAATCCAATCTATCCCGAACTGTGTGATGCCATGTATTATGCATCATTTATAAGCTTTTTATCAATGAGTACCAATGATCAGTTAAGAATTATCATTTTAACTGGCCGATTACCTTGACATGTCCGCAATAAATCGTCCGTAACGTTTGATTTAGAGCTCCGAATGACACGAATCCAATGCCCACGTTAAACTAGCTCAATTTCTATATTGTAACAAAATTTGAGACAGAAATAGAAACGAAAAAGCGTCCAAGTAATCCACTCTATCCAAACTGCTTGATGCCATGCATTATGCTTCATTTATAAGCCTATACTTAATGAGGACCAATGAAATTTGAGAATGATCACTTTAACTGTCTGATCAACTTGACATCTCCACCCTAAATTGTCGATAACTTTTGATTTAGAGATCGGAATGACAAGAATCCAATGCCCACGCTAAGCTAGCTCAATTTTCTATATTTTGAAAAATTATAGGTAGAAATAGAGACAACAAAGCATCTAAGGAATCCAATCTATCCCAAACTGCGTGATGTCATGCATTATGCTTCATTTGTAAGCTTTTAATCAATGAGCACCAATTATTAGTTAAGAATGATCATATTAACTGTCCAATAACCTTGATATGTCCGCACTAAATCGTCTGTAACTTTTGATTTAGAGCTCAGAATGACACGAATCCAATGCCCACATTAAGCTAGATCAATTTTGTATATTGTAACAAAATTTGAGAGTGAAATCGATACAACAAACCATCAATGTAATCCAATCTATCCTAAATTTCGTGATGCCATGCATTATGCTTCATTTATAAGCATTTACTCAATGCGCACCAATGATCAGTTAAGAATGATCATTTAACAGGCCGATCAACTTGATATGTCCGCGCTAAATCATCCGTTACTTTTGATTTAGAGCTAAGAATGACACGAGCCCAATGACCTCATTAAGCTGGCTCAATATTGTATATTGTGACAAAATTTGAGGCAGAAATAGATACCGCAAACCATCTAAGTAATCTAATCTATCCCGCACTACGTGATGCCATGCATTATGCTTCATTTATAAGTCTTTAGTTAATGACACTAATGATCAGTTTAGAATGATCACTTTAACTGGCCAATAAACTTGACATATTTACACTAAATTGTCCATAACTTTTGATTTATAGGCTCATAATGACACGAATCCAATGCCCACATTAAGCCAACTCAAATTTCTATATTTTGACAAAATTGGAAACCGAAATAGATATGACAAAGAGTCCAGGTAATCCAATCTATCCAAAACTGTGTGATGCCATGCATTATGCTTCATTTATAAGCCTTTACTTAATGAGCACCAATGATCAGTTTAAAATAATCATATTAACTGGCCGATGAACTTCACATATCCACACTAAATCGTCCGGAAATTTTGATTTAAAGCTCATAATGACATGTATCCAATGCCCACGTTAATCTTGCTAAATTTTCTATATCTTGACAAAATTTGAGATGGGAATAGAGTCAACAAAGTGTCCAAGTAATCCAATCTTTCCCAAACTTTTGTGATGCCATGCTTTATGCTTCATTTATAAACCTTTGCTTAAAGAGCACCAACATAAGTTTATGATCATTTTAACTAGCCCATCAACATGACATGTCCCCACTAAACCTTCCGAAACTTTTGATTTAGAGGTCCGAATGACACGAATGCAATGTCTACGTTAAGCTAGCTCAAGTTTCTATATTGTAACAAAATTTGAGACATAAATAGATACGAAAAACCGTCCAAGTTAGCCAATCTATCCAAAAATGTGTGATGCCATACATTATGCTTTATTTATAAGCCTTTATTCAATGAGCACCAATGATCAGTTTAAAATTATCACATTATCTAGCCGATCAAGTTGTCATGTCTGCACTAAATCATACGTAACTTTTGATTTAGAGTTTAGAATGACACCAATCGAATGCCCACGTTAAGCTAGGTAAATTTTCTATATTTTACAAAATTTGAGATAGAAATAGAGACAACAAAGCATCCAAGTAATCGAATCTATCCCAACCTGCGTGATGCCATCGTTTATGCTTCATTTATAAGCCTTTACTCAATCAGCACCATTGATCAGTTTCGAATAATCATCTTAACTAGCCGATAACCTTGACATATCCGCACCAAACCCTCCGTAACTTTTAATTTAGAGCTCATAATGACACGTATCCAATGCCCACGTTAATCTTGCTAAATTTTCTATATTTTGACAAAATTTGGGACATAAATAGACTCGATAAAGCGTTCAAGTAAACCAATCTTTCCCAAACTTTGTGATGCCATGCTTTATGCTTCATTTATAAACCTTTGCTTAAAGAGCACCAATGATCAGTTTAGAATGATCACTTTAACTGTCCAATCAACATGACATGTCCGCACTAAATCTTCTGAAACTTTTGATTTAGAGCTCAATATGATATGAATCCAATGTCTACGTTAAGCTAGCTCAATTTTCTATATTATAACAAAATTAAAGATGGAAATAGATAAGAAAATCCGTCCAAGTAATCCAATCTATCCAAAACTGTGTGATTGTATGCATTATGCTTCATTTATAAGCTTTTACTTAATGAGCACCAATGATCAGTTTAAAATAATCATATTAACTGGCCGATGAACTTCACATATCCACACTAAATCGTCCGTAAATTTTTGATTTAAAGCTCATAATGACATGTATCCAATGCCCACATTAATCTTGCTAAATTTTCTATATCTTGACAAAATTTGAGATGGCAATAGAGTCAACAAAGCATCCAAGTAATCAAATCTTTCCAAACTTTTGTGATCCCATGCTTTATGCTTCATTTATAAACCTTTGCTTAAAGAGCACCAATATAAGTTTATGATCACTTTAACTAGCCCATCAACATGACATGTCCGCACTAAATCTTCCGAAACTTTTGATTTAGAGCTCCGAATGACACGAATCCAATGTCTATGTTAAGCTAGCTCAATCTTCTATATTGTAATAAAATTTGAGAAAAAAATTGATACGAAAAACCGTCCAAGTTAGCCAATCCATCCAAAAATGTGTGATGTCATGCATTATGCTTCATTTATAAGCCTTTATTCAATGAGCACCAATGATCAGCTTAGAATTATCACATTATCTAGCCGATCAAGTTGTCATGTCTGCACTAAATCATACGTTACTTTTGATTTACAGTTTAGAATGACACCAATCGAATGCCCACGTTATGCTAGGTAAATTTTCTATATTTTGCAAAATTTGAGATAGAAATAGAGACAACAAAGCGTCCAAGTAATCTAATCTATCCCAACCTGCATGATGCCATCCTTTATGCTTCATTTATAAGCCTTTACTCAATCAGCACCATTGATCAGTTTAGAATAATCATCTTAACTGGCCGATAACCTTGACATATCTGCACCAAACCCTCCGTAAATTTTAATTTAGAGCTCATAATGACACGTATCCAATGCCCACGGTAATCTTGCTAAATTGTCTATATTTTGACGAAATTTGAGACATAAATAGAGTCGATTAAGCGTTCAAGTAAACCAATCTTTCCCAAACTTTGTGATGCCATGCTTTATGCTTCATTTATAAACCTTTGCTTAAAGAGCACCAATGATCAATTTAGAATGATCACTTTAACTGTCCAATCAACATGACATGTCCGCACTAAATCTTCTGAAACTTTTGATTTAGAGCTCAATATGACACGAATCCAATGTCTACGTTAAGCTAGCTAAAGTTTCTATATTATAACAAAATTAAAGATGGAAATAGATATGAAAATCCGTCCAAGTAATCCAATCTATCCAAAACTGTGTGATGCCATGCATTGTGCTTCGTTTATAAGCCTTTACTCAATGAGCACGAATGATCAGTTTAGAATAATCATATTAACTGGCCGATCAACTTGACATGTCCGCTCTAAATCGTCCGTTAGTTTTGATTTTGAACTCAGAATGACACGAATCCAATGGCCACATTAAGCTAGATAAACTTTCTATATTTTAACAAATTTTTTAACAAAAATAGAGATGACAAAGCGTCCAAGTAATCCAATATATCCAAAACTATGTGATGTCATGCATTATGCTTCATTTATAAGCCTTTACTCAATCAGCACTAATGATTAATTTAGAGTAATCATATTAACTGGTCGATGAACTTGACATGTTCGCACTAAATCGTCAGTTATTTTAATTTTGAGCTTGAATAACATGAATCCAATGCCCACGTTAAGCTAGATGAATTCTCTATATTTTTTAAAAATTTGAGACTTAATAGAGATGACAAAGCTTCCAAGTAATCCAATCTATCCAAAACTGTGTGATGCCATGCATTATGCTGGATTTTTAAGCCTTTACTCAATGACCACCAATAATCAGTTTAGAATGATCATATTAATAGGCCGATCAACTTGACATGTCCTCACTAAATCTTCCGTACAATTTTTTGAGAATGACACGAATTCAATGCCCACGTTGACATGCCTGCACTAAATTTTCTATATTTTGCAAAATTTGAGACAGAAATAGGGACGACAAAGCGTCTAAGTAATCAAATCTATCCTAAACTCCGTGATGCCATGCCATATGCTTCATTTATAAGCCTTTACTTAATGAGCACCAATGATTTGTTTAGAATGATCAGTTTAACTAGCGTATCAACTTGATACATCCGTACTAAATCATACGAAACTTTTATTTAGAGCTCATAATGACACGAATCCAATACCCATGTTAAGCTAGCTAAATTTTCTATATTTTGCAAAATTTGAGATACAAATAGAGACAACAAAGCGTCCAAGTAATCCAATCTATCCCAAACTGCGTGATGCCATGCATTATGCTTCATTTATAAGCCTTTACTCAATGAGCACCAATGATCAAGTATGTATGATCATTTTAACTGGCCGACCAATTTGACATTTTTGCACTAAATTTGATACAGAAATACATACGACAAAACGTTTAAGTAATCCAATCAATCCAAAACTATGTAAGATGGCGTGCATTATGCTTCATTTATAAGCCTTTACTCTATGAGCACCAATCATCAGTTTAGAATAATCATTTTAACTGGCCGATCAACTTGACATGTCCACACTAAATCGTCCGTGATTTTTGATTTTGAGCTCACAATGACACGAGTTCAATGCCTACGTTAAGCTAGATAAATTTTCTATAATTTAGCAAAATTTAAGGCAGAAATAGGGACAGCAAAGCGTCCAAGTAATCCAATCTATCCAAAATTATGTGATGGCATGCATTATGCTCGATTTGTAAGCCTTCACTCAATGAACACCAATGATCAGTTTAGAATAATCATATTAAATGGCCGATCAATTTGACATGTCCGAACTAATTCGTCCGTAACTTTTGATTTTGAGCTCAGAATGACAAGAATCCAATGCCCACATTAAGGTAGATAAATTTTCAACATTTTACCACTTTAAGCTAGCTCAATCATCTATATTGACAAAAAATTGAGACAGAAATAGATATGACAAAGCGTCCAAGTAATCCAATCTTTCCAAAACTGTGTGATACCATGCATTATTCTTCATTTATAAGCATTTACTCAATGAGCACCAATTATCAATTTAGAATAATCATATTAACTGGCCGATCAACTTGATATGTAAACACTGAATCGTTCATAACTTTTGATTCTCAGCTCGTAATGACACGAATCCAATGCCAACGTTAACCTAGTTCAATTTTCTATATTTAAGCAAAATTTGAAACATAAATAGAGACGACAATGAGTCCAAGTAATCCAATATATCAAAAATGTGTGATGCCATGCTTTATGATTCATTTATAAGCCTTTACTCCATGAGAACCAATGATCAGTTTAAAACGATCACTTTAACTTGCCGATCAAGTTGACATGTCCCCCCTAGATCATCTGTAACTTTTGATTTTGAGCTCGGAATGACACAAATTGAATGCCCACGTTGACATGTATGCACTAAAGTTTCTATATTTTGCAAAATTTGAGATAGAAATAGAGACGACAAAGCATCCAAGTAATCCAATATATCCCAAACTGCGTGATGCCATGCTTTATGCTTCATTTATAAGCCTTTACTTAATGAGCACCAATGATTGTTTTAGAATGACCACTTTAACTGGCCGATCAACTTGATATGTCCACTCTAAACCGTATGTATGTTTTGATTTGGAGCTCAGAATGACACGAATCCAATGGCCCTGTTAAGATAGCTAAATTTTCTATATTTTGCAAAGTTTGAGAAAAAATAGAGACAACAAAGCATCCAAGCAATCCAGTCTATCTCAACTTGCATGATGCCATGCTCCATGCTTCCTTTATAAGCCTTTACGTAATCAGCACCGTTGATCAGCTTAGAATAATAATCCTAACTAGCCGATAACCTTTACATATCTTCCCCGAATCGTTCGTAACTTTTGATTTAGAGTTCAGAAAGACACGAATCCAATGCCCTTGTTAAGCTAGCTCAATTTTCTATAGTGTGACAAAACTTGATACAAAAACAGAGATAACAAAGCGACTAAGTAATCCAATCTATCTAAAACTGCGTGATGCCATGCTTTATGCTTCATTTATAAGCCTTTACTTAATGAGCACCAATGATCAGTTTAGAATGATTACTTTAACTGGCCGATTAACTTGAAATGTCCACACTAAATCGTCTGTAGCTTTTGATTTAGAGCTCAGAATGACACAAATCCTACGCCCACGTTAAGCTATCTCAATTTTTTATATTGTAACAAAATTTGATACAGAAATAGATCCAACAATGCACCCAAGTAATCCAATCTATCCAAAACTGTAAGATGGCGTGCATTATGGTTCATTTATAAACCTTTACTCAATGACCACAAATTCTCAGTTTAGAATAATCATATTAACTGGCCGATCAACTTGACATGTCCGCACTAAATCGTCCGTAACTTTTGATTTTGAGCTTAGAATAACATGAATTCCATCCCCACGTTCAGCTAGATAAATTTTCTATAATTTAACAAAATTTTAGACTGAAATAGAGATGACAAAGCATCAAAGTAATTCAATCTATCCAAAACTGTGTGATGCCATGCATTATGCTTGATTTATGAGCCTTTACTCAATGAGCACCAATGATCAGTTTAAAATAGTCATTTTAACTGTCCGATCAACTTGACATGTCCGCACTAAATCGTCCGTAACTTTTGATTCTAAGCTCAGAATGACATGAATCCAATGCCCACGTTAAGCTAGCTCAATTTTCTCTATTGTTACAAAATTTGAAACATAACTAGATACGCCAAAGCGTCCAAATAATACAATCTATCCCAAACTACGTGATGCCATGCATTATGCTTCATTTAAAAGCCTTTACTCAATGAGTAGCAATGCCTGGCTTTAGAATAATCATATTAAGATGCAGATCAACTTGACATATCCGCACTAATGACATATCCGCACTAATCGTCCGTAACTTTTGATTTAAAGCTCATAATGACACGTATCCAATGCCCACGCTAATCTTGCTAAATTTTCTATCTTTTAACAAAATTTGAGACAGAAATAGAGACGATAAAGCGTCCAAGTAATCCATTTTTTCCCAAACTTTGTGATGCCAAGCTTTATGCTTCATTTATAAACCTTTGCTTAAAGAGCACCAATGATCAGTTTAGAATGATCACTTTAACTCGCCGATCAACTTGACATGTCCGCACTAAATCTTTCGTAACTTTTGATTAAGAGCTCAGAATGACACGAATCCAATGTCTACGTTAAGGTAGCTCCATTTTCTATATTGTAACAAACTTTGTCACAGAAATAAATTCGAAATACCGTCCAACTAATCCAATCTATCCAAAAATGTGTGATGCCATGCATTATGCTTTATTTATAAGCCTTTACTCAATGAGCACCAATGATCAGTTTAGAATTTTTTCATTAACTAGCCGATCAAGTTGTCATGTCCGCACTAAATCGTCCGTAACTTTTGATTTAGAGTTTGGAATGACACCAATCGAATGCCCACGTTAGGCTAGGTAAATTTTCTATATTTTGCAAAATTTTAGATAGAAATAGAGACAACAAAGCGTCCAAGTAATCTAATCTATCCCAACATGTGTGATGCCATGCATTATGCTTCATTTAAAAGCATTTACTCAATTAGCACCAATGATATGTTTAGAAGAATCATATTAACCGGCCGATCAACTTGACAAGTTCACACTAAATCCTTAGTAACTTTTGATTTTAAGCTCAGAATGGCACGAATCCAATGCCCACGTTAAGCTAGATAAATTTTCTATGTTTTGACAAAATTTGAGATAGAAATAGAGACCACAAAGCATCCAAGTAATCCAATCTATCCAAAACTGTGTGATGCCATACATTATGTTTCATTTATAAGACTTTTCTCAATGAGCACCAATGATTTGTTTAGAAAATCATATTAATTGGTCGATCAACTTGACATGTCCACACTAAATCATCCATAACTTTTGATTTTGAGCTCCGAATTATACATATCAAATGCCCACGTTAACATAGCTCAATTTTCTATATTTTTACACAATTTAAGACATAACTAGATAAGACAAAGCATCCAAGTAATCCAATATATCTGAATTTGTGTGATGCCGTTCATTATGCTTCGTTTATAAGCCTTTACTCAATAAGCACCAATGATCAGTTTATAATAATGATATTAGCTGTACGATCAACTTGAAATGTTCGCACTAAATCGTCCGTAACTTTTAATTTTGAGTTCAGAATGACGAGAATCCAATGCCCACGTTAAGCTTGCTAAATTTGTTATATTTTGACAAAATTTGAGATATAAATAGAGACGACAAAGCTTCCAAGTAATCTAATCTATCCCAAACTGCGTGATGCCATGCTTTATGCTTCATTTATAAGCCTTTACTTAAAGAGCAGCAATGATCAGTTTAGAATGATCACTTTAACTGGTCGATCAATTTGACATGTCCGCAATAAATCGGCGGTAACTATTGATTTAGAGCTTATAATGACACGAATCCAATGTCCACGTTAAGGTACCTCAATTTTCTATATTGCCAAAAATTAGTGATAGAAATAGATACGACAAAACATCCAAGTAATCCAATATATCCAAAACTCTGTGATGTCATGCATTATGCTTCATTTATAAGCATTTACTCAATGAGCACCAATGATCAGTTTAGAATAATCATATTAACTAGCCGATCAACTTGACATGACCACACTAAATCGTCCGTAACTTTTGAATTTGAGCTCCGAATGACACGAATCCAATGCCCACGTTAAGCTAGCTAATTTTCTATATTTTGACAAAATTTAAGACAGTAATAGAGATGACAAAGCGTCGAAGTAATCCACTCTATCCCAAACTGCGTGGTGTCATGCTTTGTGCTTCATTTATAAGCCTTTACTTAAAGAGCACCAATGATCACTTTAGAATCATAACTTTAACTGGCCGATCAACTTGACATGTCTGCAATAAATCGGCCGTAACTTTTGATTTAGAGCTTAGAATGACACGAATCCAATGTCCACGTTAACTACCTCAATTTTCTATATTGCAATAAAATTTGAGACTGAAATAGATACGACAAATCATCCAAGTAATCCAATCTATCCAAAACTGTAAGATGTCGTGCATTATGCTTCATTTATAAGCCTCTACTCCATGAGCACCAATGATAAGTTTAGAATAATCATATTAACTTGAAAATCAACTTGACATGTCCGCACTAAATCGTCCGTAACTTTGAATTTTGAGCTCCAAATGTCACGAATCCATTACACACGTTAAGCTAGATAAAGTTTCTGTAACTTATCAAAATTTGAGATAGAAATAGAGACGACAAAACATCCAAGTAATCCAATTTATCCAAAAATGTGTGATGCCATGCATTATGCTTGATTTAAAAGCCTTTTTTCAATGAGAACCAATGATCAGTTCAGAATAATCATATTTACTGGGCGATCAACTTGATATGTAAACACTAAATCGTTCATAACTTTTGATTCTCAGCTCGTAATGACACGAATCCAATGCCCACATTAAGATAGCTCAATTTTCTATATTGTGACAAAATTTGAGACAGAATTAGGTATGGCAAAGCATCCAAATATTTCCATCTATCCCAAACTGCATGATGCCATGCATTATGCTTCATTTATAGGATTTACTAAATGAGCAACAATGATCAATTTAGAATAAACATACTAAATGACCAATCAACCTGACATGTCTGCACTAAATCGTCCGTAACTTTTGATTTAGAACTTAAAATAACATGAATTTAATGCCCACGTTAAGCTAGCCAAATTTTCTATATTTTGCAAAATTTGAGACAGAAATAGAGACAACAAAGTGTCCAAGTAATCCAATATATCCTCCAAGATGCCATGCTTTATATTTAGTTTATAAGCTTTTACTTAATGAGTGCAAATAATCAGCTTAGAATGATAATTTTAACTAGCCGATCTACTTGACTTTTCGGCACTAAATTGTTTGTAACTCTTGATTTACAGCTCAGAATGACACGAATCCAATGACCACGATAAGCATTCTCGATTTTCTATATTGCAATAAAATTTGAGTCAGAAATAGAGACGACAAAATGTCCAAGTAATCCAATTAATCCTAAACTGCGTGATACATGTTTAATGCTACATTTATAAGCCTTTACTCAATGAGCACCAATGATCAATTTAGAATGACCACTTTAACTTGATGATCAACTTGACATGTCTACAATAAATCGTCCGTAACTTTTCATTTAGAGCTCAGAATGACAGGAATCCAATGCCCATGTTAATTTAGCTCCATTTTCTATATTGTACCAAAATTTGAGACAGAAATATAGATGACAAAACATCCAAATAGTCCAAGCTATTCCAAACTGCGTGATGCCATGCTTTATGCTTTATTTATAAGCCTTTACTTAAAGAGTAGCAATGATCACTTTAAAATGATCACTTTAAAATGATCACTTTAAAATGATCACTTTGAAATGATCACTTTAAAATAATCACTTTAAAATGATCACTTTGAAATGATCACTTTAAAATGATCACTTTAAAATGATCACATTAAAATGATCACTTTAAAATGATCACTTTAAAATGATCACTTTAAAATGATCACTTTAACTGGCTGATCAACTTGGCATTTCTGCAAAAAATCATCCGTAACTTTTGTTTTATAGCTCAAAATGACACGAGTCCAATGTCCACGTTAAGCTATCCCAATTTTCAATAGTGTAACAAAATTAGAGACATAAACAGATATGAAAAAGCATCCAAGTAATCCAATCTATATAAAACTGTGTGATGCCATCCATTATGCTTCATTTACAAGCCTTTAATCAATGAGCACAAATCATCAGCTTAGAATAATCATATTATCTTGCCGATCAATTTGACATGTCCGCAATAAATCGTCCGTAACTTTTGATTTAGAGCTCAGAATGACACGAATCTAACATCAACGTTAAAGCTAGCTTAATTTTCTATATTGTAACAAAATTTAAGACAAAAATAGATACAACAAAGCTTCCAAGTAATCAAGCGACAATGTTTAGTTTACAGTAATCATATTAACTGTCTGCGGAACTTGATATGCCAGCACTAAATCGTCTGTCAGTTTTGATTTTCACCTCATAATAACACGAATCCAATGCCCACGTTAAGCTAACACAATTTTTGATATTATGTCAAAATTTGGGACAGAATTATATATGACAAGAGTGCAAATATTTCAGTCTATCCCAAACTGCATGATGCCATGCATTATGCTTCATTTATAAGCCTTTATTGAATGATCACTAATGATCAGTTTAGAGTGATCACTTGACTTATCTCAAACTAGCCGATTAACTTCACTTGTCTGCACTAAATTGTCTGCAACTCTTCATTTAGAGCTCCGAATGACACGAATCCATTGCCCACATTAACCTTTCTTAATTTTCTATATTGTGACAAATCTGAGGAAGAAAAAGAGACAACAAAGAGTACAAGTAATCCAATAAATTGCAAACTGTGTGATCCATGCTTTATGCTTCATTTATTATCCTTTACTCAATGATCACCAATGAACAGTTTAAAATGATCATTTCAACTGGCCAATCAACTTGACATGTCCATAGTAAATCGTCAGTAACTTTTCATTTAGAGCTCAGAATGACACGAATCCAATGCCCACATTAAGCTAGCTCAATTTTCTATATTGTAGCAAAAACTGAGACAGAAATAGATACGACAAAGCATCCAAGTAATCCAACATATCCAAAACTATGTGATCCCATGCATTATGATTCATTTAAAAGCCTTTACTCAATGAGAAGCAATGATCAGTTTAGAATACTCATATTAACTGGCCGATCAACTTGACATGTCCAAACTAAATCATCCGTAACTTTTGATTTCAATCTCTGAATGACAGGAATCCAATGCCCTCGTTAAACTAGCTTAAGTTTTTATATTGTAACAAATTTTTAGAAAAAAATAGATACGACAAAGCATCCCAGTAATCAAATACATCCAAAACTGTGTGATGGCATGCACTATGCTTCATTTAGAAGTCTTTATTCAATGAGCAGCAATGATCAGTTTAGAATAATCATATTAACTAGCCGATCAACTTGACATGTCCGCCGTAAATCGTTGGTAACTTTGGATTTTGAACTCAGAATGACACAAATCCAATGCGCACGTTAAACTTGCTTAATTTTCTATATTTTGACAAAATTTGAGACATAAATAGAGCAATAAAGCGTCCAAGTAATCCAATCTATCCCAAACTATGTGATGCAATGTTGTATGCTTCATTTATAAGCTTTTACTTAAAGAGCACCAATGATCAGTTTCAAATCATAACTTTAAACGGCAAATCAACTTGATATGTGAGCACTAAATCATCCGTAAATTTTGATTTAGAGCTCAGAATGACACAAATCCAATATCCACGTTAAGCTAGCTCAATTTTCTATACTGTAACAAAATTTGAGACAGAAATAGATACGACAAAGCGTCTAAGTAATCCAATATATCCAAAACTATGTGATGCCATGCATTATGATTCATTTAAAAGCCTTTACTCAATGAGAACCAATGATCAGTTTAGAATAATCATATTAACTGGGCGATCAACTTGATATTTCCGCACTAAATCGTTTGTAACTTTTGATTTAGAGCTAAGAATGCCATGAATCCAATGATCACGTTAAGCTACCTTAATTGTTTATATTGTAACAAAATTTGCGACAAAAATAGATATGAAAAAAGTCCCAGTAATCAAATATATCCAAAACTTTGTGCTGCCATGCATTATGGTTCATTTAGAAGTATTTACTCAATGAGCAGCACTGATTAGTTTCGAATAATTATATCAACTTTTGATTTTGAGCTCAGAATGACACAAATCCAATACCCACGTTAAGCTAGCTCAATTTTCTATATTGTAACAAAATTTGAGACAGAAATAGATACGACAAAGCGTCTAAGTAATCCAATATATCCAAAACTATGTGATGCCATGCATTATGATTCATTTAGAAGCCTTTACTCAATGAGAACCAATGATCAGTTTAGAATAATCATATTAACTGGGCGATCAACTTGATATTTCCGCACTAAATCGTCTGTAACTTTTGATTTAGAGCTAAGAGTGCCATGAATCCAATGATCACGTTAAGCTGCCTTAATTGTTTATATTGTAACAAAATTTGCGACAAAAATAGATATGAAAAAAGTCCCAGTAATCAAATATATCCAAAACTTCGTGATGCCATGCATTATGGTTCATTTAGAAGTATTTACTCAATGAGCAGCATTGATCAGTTTCGAATAATTATATCAACTTGCCGATCAACTTGACTTGTCCGCAGTAAATCGTCCTTAACTTTGGATTTTGAGCTCATAGTGACACGAATCACATGCTCATGTTAAGCTTGTTTAATTTTCTATATTTTGACAAAATTTGAGATAGAAATAGAAACGACAAAGCGTACAAGTAATCTAATCTATCCCAGACTGCATGATACAATGTTGTATGCTTCATTTATAAGCCCTTACTTATAGACCGCCAATGATCAGTTTAGAATCATAACTTTAAATGGCCGATCAACTTGATATGTCTGCACTAAATCGTCAGTAAGTTTTGATTTAGAGCTCAGAATGACACAAATCCAATGTCCATGTTAAGGTAGCTCAATTTTCTATATTGTAACAATATTTGAGACACAAATAGATACGATAAAGTGTCCAAGAAATCCAATCTATCCAAAACTGTGTGATGTCATGCATTATGATTCATTTATAAGCCTTTACTCATTGAGCTCCAATTATCATTTTAGAATAATTATATTAACTAGCGGATTGACTTGACGTGTCCACACTCAATCATCTGTAACTTTTGATTTTGAGCTCAAAATGATACGAATCCAATGCCCACGTTAAGCTATTCTTTTTTTTATATTGTGACAAAATTGGAGAAAAAACTAGATACGACGAAGCGTAAAACTAATTCAATCAATCCCAAACTACACGATGCCATGCATTATGCTTCATTTATAAGCATTGACTCAATGAGTAACAATGATCAGTTTAGAATAGTCATATTAGCTGGCCGGTCAACTTGACATGTCCTCACTAAATCGTCTATAACTTTTGATTTAGAGCTCAGAATGACACAAATCCAATACCCACGTTAATCTAGCTAAATTTTCTATATTTTGCAAAATTTAAAACATAAATAGAGACGCAAAAACATCCAAGTAATCCAATCTATCTCAAACTGCATGATGCCCTGCTTTATAGTTCATTTATAAGCTTTTACTTAATGAGCACCAATGATCAGTTTAGAATGAGCACTTTAACTAGTCGATTAACTTGACTTCTCTGCACAAAATTGTCTATAACTCTTGATTTAGAGCTCAGAATGACACGAATGCAATGCCCACGTTAACCTTTCTTGATTTTCTATATTATGACAAAATTTGAGATAGAAATAGAGACGACAAAACGTCCAAGTAATCTAATCTATCCCAAACTGTGTGATCCATGCTTTATGCTTCATTTATAAGGCTTTACTCAATGAGCACTAATGATCAGTTTAAAATGATCACTTTATCTATCCGACCAACTTAACATGTCTGTAGTAAATCATCCGTAACTTTTGATTTAGAGGTCAGAATGACACGAATACAAAGCCCACATTAAGCTAGTTCAATTTTCTATATTGTAACAAAATTATAGACATAAATAGATATGACAAAGCGTCCAAATAATCCAATATATCCAAAACTGTGTGATGCCATGCATAATGCTTCATGTAGAAGCCTTTACTCAATGAGAACCAGTGATCAGTTTAGAATAATCATATTAACTGTCCAATAAACTTGATATGTCCGCACTAAATCGTCTGTAACTTTTGATTTAGAACTCAGAATGACACGAATCCAATGGGCACATTAAGCTAGCTTAATTTTCTATATTGTAACAAAATTTGAAACAAAAATAGATACAACAAAAGTCCAAGTAATCAAATATATCCAAAACTGTTTAATACCATGCATTATGCTTCCCTTAAACGCTTTTTCTCAATGAGCACCAATGATCAGTATAGAATAATCATATTATCTGGCAGATACTCTTGACATGTCTACAGTAAATCGTCAGTAACTTTTGATTTTGAGCTCCGAATGACACCAATCCAATGCACACGTTAGACCTCCTTAATTTTCTATATTTTGACAAAATTTCAGACAGAAATAGAGACGATAAAGCATCCAAGTAATCCAATCTATCCCAAACTACGTGATGCAATGTTGTATGCTTCATTAATAAGCCTTTACTTAAAGAGCACCAATGATAAGTTTAGAGTCATAACTTTAAATGGCCGATCAACTTGATATGTGTGCACTGAATTCTCTGTAAATTTTGATTTAGACCTCATATTGACACAAATCCAATATCCACGTTAAGCTAGCCCAATTTTCTATATTGTAACAAAATTTGAGACAGAAATAGATATGACAAAGTGTCCAAGTAATCCAATATATCCAAAACTATGTGATGTCATGCATTATGCTTCATTAAGAAGCCTTTACTCAATGAGAACCAATGATAAGTTTAGAATAGTCATATTAACTAGCCGATCAACTTGCCATGCTGCACTAAATATTCCGTAACTTTTGATTTAGTTCAGAATGAAATCAATCCAATACCAATGTTAAGCTAGATTAATTTTCAATATTGTAACAAAATTTGAGACAAAAATAGATAGGATAAAACGTCCTAGTAATCAAATATATCAAAAAAATGTGTGATGGCATGCATTATGCTTCATTTAGAAGTCTTTACTGAATGAGCAGCAATGATCAGTTTAAAATGATCATATTAACTTGCCGATAACCTCGACATGTCAACGGTAAATCGTCAGTAGCTTTGAATTTTGGGCTCAGAATGACAGGAATCCAATGCGCAAGTTAAACTTGCTTAATTTTCTATATTTTGACAAAATTTGAGACTGAAATAGAGACGACAAAATGTCCAAGTAATACAATCTATCCCAAACTGTGTGATGCAATGCTGTATGCTTCATTTATAAGGTTTTACTCAAAGAGCACTACTGATCAGTTTATGGTCATAACTTTAAATGGCCGATCAACATGATATGCCAGCACTAAATCGTCAGTAAGTTTTGATTTAGAGTTTATAATGATACAAATCCAATGTCCATGTTAAAGTAGCTCAATTTTCTAATTGTAAAAATATTTGAGACACAAATAGATACGACAAAGCGTCCAAGTAATCCAATCTATCCAAAACTATGTGATGCCATGCATTATGATTCATTTATAAGCCTTTACTCAATGAGCTCTAATTATCATTTTAGAATTATTATATTTACTAGCCGATTGACTTGACGTGTCCACACTAAATCATCTATAACTTTTGATTTTGAGCTCAAAATGATACGAATCCAATGCCCACGTTAAGCTATTCAATTTTTTTTTTATTGTGACAAAATTGGAGACAAAACTAGATACGACGAAGCGTAAAAATAATTTAATCTATCCCAAAATTTGCACGATACCATGCATTATGCTTCGTTTATAAGCATTTACTCAATGAGCACCAATGATCAGTTTAGAATAGTCATATTAACTGGCCGATCAACTTGACATGTCCGCACTAAATCGTCCGTAACTTTTGATTTAGAGCTCAGAATGACACAAATCCAATGCCCACGTTAATCTAGCTAAATTTTCTATATTTTGTAAAATTTCAAACATTAATAGAGACGAAAAAACATCCAAGTAATGCAATCTATCTCAAACTGCGTGATGCCATGCTTTATAGTTCATTTATAACCTTTCACTTAATGAGCACCAATGATCAGTTTAGAATGATCACTTTAACTAGTCGATCAACTTGACTTATTTGCACTAAATAGTCTATAACTCTTGATTTATAGCTTAGAATGACACGAATACAATGCCCACGTTAATGTTTCTTGATTTTCTATATTGTGACAAAATTTGTGATAGAAATAGAGATGATAAAGCGTCCAAGTAATCCAATCTATCCCAAAGTGTGTGATCCATGCTTTATGCTTCAATTATAACGCTTTACTCAATGAGTCTCGATGATCAGTTTAAAATGATCACTTTATCTAGCCAATCAACTTAACATGTAAGCAGTAAATCATCCGTAACTTTATATTTAGAGCTCAAAATTACACGAATTCAAAACCCACATTAAGCTAGCTCAATTTTCTATATTGTACCAAAATTTGAGACAAAAAATAGATACGACAAAGCGTCCAAGTAATCAAATATATCCAAAACTATGTGATGCCATGCATTATGCTTCATTTAAAAGCCTTTACTCAATGAGAACCAGTGATCAGTTTAGAATAATCATATTAACTGTCTGAAAAACTTGATATGTCCGCACTAAATCATCCGTAACTTTTGATTTAGAGCTCAGAATCCAATGGCCACGTTAGGCTAGGTTAATTTTCTATGTTGTAACAAAGTTTGAGAAAAAAATAGATACGAGAAAAGTCCAAGTAATCAAATATATCCAAAACTGTGTAATGCCATACATTATGCTTCATTTATAAGCCTTTACTCAATGAGCAGCAATGATCAGTTTAGAATAATCATATTAACTGGCTGATACTCTTGACATATCCGCAGTAAATCATCCGTAACTTTGGATTTTGAGCTCCGAATGACACGAATCAAATGCACACATTAAACCTGCCTAATTTTCTATATTTTGATAAAATTTGAGACAGAAATAGAAACGACAAAGTGTCCAAGTAATCCAATCTATCCCAAACTACATGATGGAATGTTGTATGCTTCATTAATAAGCCTTTACTTAAAGAGCACCAATGATCAGTTTAGAGTCATAACTTTAAATGGCCGATCAACTTGATATGTGTGCACTTAATTGTCTGTAAGTTTTGATTTAGAGCTCATATTGACACAAATCCAATATCCACGTTAAGCTAGCTAAATTTTCTATATTGTAACAAAATTTGAGACGGAAATAGATATGACAATGCATCAATGATCAGTTTAAAATGATCACTTTATCTAGCCGATCAACTTAACATATTCGTAGTATATCATCCGTAACTTTTGATTTAGAGCTCCGAGTGACAGGAATACAAAGCCCACATTAAGCTAGCTCAATTTTCTATATTGTAACAAAATTTGAGATAGCAATAGATATGACAAAGCGTCCAAGTAATCCAATATATCCAAAACTATGTGATGCCATGCATTATGCTTCATTTAGAAGCCTTTACTCAATGAGAACCAATGATCAGTTTAGAATAATCATATTAAACGGCCGATTAACTTGATATGTCCGCACTAAATCATCCGTAACTTTTGATTTAGAGCTAAGAATGCACGAATCCAATGCCCACGTTAAGCTTGCTTAATTGTCTATATTGCAACAAAATTTGAGAAAAAATAGATACGAAAAAAGTCCAAGTAATCAAATATATCCAAAACTTTGTGATGACATGCATTATGGTACGTTTAGAAGCATTTACTCAATTAGCAGCACGTATCAGTTTAGAATAATAATATTAACAGGCCGATCAACTTGACATGTCCGCAGTAAATCATTTGTAACTTTCAATTTTGAATTCAGAATGACACGAATCACATTCTGAGCTTTTTTAATTTTCTATATTTTGACAAAATTTGAGATAGAAATAGAAACGACAAAGCGTACAAATAATCTAGTCTATCCCAAACTGCATGATGAAATGGTGTATGCTTCATTTATAAGCATTTACTTATAGAGCACCAATGATCAGTTTAGAATCATAACTATAAATGGCCGATCAACTTGATATATCTGCACTAAATCGTTTGTAAGTTTTGATTTAGAGCTCATAATGACACAAATCCAATGTCCATGTTAAGGTAGCTCAATTTTCTATATTATAACAAAATTAGAGACACAAATAGATACGAAAAAGCATACAAATAATCCAATATATCCAAAACTGTGTGATGGCATGCATTATGATTCATTTATAAGATTTTACTCAATGAGCACCAATTATCATTTTCGAATAATCATATTAACTAGCTGATCGACTTGACGTGTCAACACTAAATCATTCGTAAGTTTTGATTTTGAGCTAAGAATGATAGGAATCCAATGCCCACCTTAAGCTATTCAATTTTTATATTGTGACAAAATAGGATACAAAACTAGATACGACGAAGTGTACAAATAATTCAAGCTATACCAAACTGCACGATGCCATGCATTATGCTTCAGTTATAAGCATTTACTCAATGAGCACCAATTATTAGTTTAGAATATTCATATTAACTAGCCGATCAACTTGACATGTCCACACTAAATCGTCCATATTTTTTTATTTAGAGCTCATAATGACACAACTCCAATGTCCACGTTAAGCTAGCTAACTTTTCTATATTTTGAAAAATTGAAAACAAAAATAGAGACGAAAAAGCATCCAAGTAATCCAATCTATCTCAAAATGCTTGATGCTATGCTTTATATCCAAAACTGTGTGATGCCATGCATTATGCTTCATTTAGAAGTCTTTACTCCATGATCACCAATGATCAGTTTAGAATAATCATATTAACTGGCAGATCAACTTGACATGTACGCAATAAATCGTTCGTAACTTTGGATTTTGAGCTCCGAATGACACGAATCCAATGCACACGTTAATCTTGCTTAATTTTCTATATTTTCACAAAATTTGAGACAAAAATAGAGACGACAAAGTGTCCAAGCAATCCAATCTATCCCAAACTACATGATGGAATGTTGTATGCTTCATTAATAAGCCTTTACTTAAAGAGCACCAATGATCAGTTTAGAATCATAACTTTAAATGGCCGATCAACTTGATATGTGTGCACTGAATCGTCTGTAAGTTTTGATATAGAGCTCATATTGACACAAATCCAATATCCACGTTAAGCTAGCTAAATTTTCTATACAGTAACAAAATTTGAGACAGAAATAGATATGACAAAGCATCAATGATCAGTTTAAAATGATCACTTTATCTAGCCGATCAACTTAACATATCCATAGTATATCATCCGTAACTTTTGATTTAGAGCTCCGAGTGACACGAATACAAAGCCCACCTTAAGCTAGCTCAATTTTCTATATTGTAACAAAATTTGAGATAGAAATAGATATGACAAAGCGTCCAAGTAATCGAATTTATCCAAAACTATGTGATGCCATGCATTATGCTTCATTTAGAAGCCTTTACTCAATGAGAACCAATGATCAGTTTAGAATAATCATATTAAATGGCCGATCAACTTGATATGTCCGCACTAAATCATCCGTAACTTTTGATTTAGAGCTAAGAATGCACGAATCCAATGCCCACGTTAAGCTTGCTTAATTGTCTATATTGTAACAAAATTTGAGACAAAAATAGATACAAAAAAAGTCCAAGTAATCAAATATATCCAAAACTTTGTGATGTCATGCATTATGGTACATTTAGAAGTATTTACTCAATGAGCAGCACTTATCAGTTTAGAATAATAATATTAACAGGCCGATCAACTTGACATGTCCGCAGTAAATCATTTGTAACTTTGGATTTTGAGTTCAGAATGACACGAATCACATGCACATGTTAAGCTTGTTTAATTTTCTATATTTTGACAAAATTTGAGACAGAAATAGAAACGACAAAGCGTACAAGTAATCTAGTCTATCCCAAACTGCATGATGAAATGGTGTATGCTTCATTTATAAGCATTTACTTATAGAGCACCAATGATCAGTTTAGAATCATAACTATAAATGGCCGATCAACTTGATATATCTGCACTAAATCGTCCGTAAGTTTTGATTTAGAGCTCAGAATGACACAAATCCAATGTCCATGTTAAGCTAGCTCAATTTTCTATATTGTAACAAAATTAGAGACACAAATAGATACGAAAAGGCATACAAGTAATCCAATATATCCAAAACTGTGTGATGCCATGCATTATGATTAATTTATAAGCTTTTACTCAATGAGCACCAATTATCATTTTCGAATAATCGTATTAACTAGCCGATCGACTTGACGTGTCAACACTAAATCATTCGTAAGTTTTGATTTTGAGCTAAGAATGATTGGAATCCAATGCCCACGTTAAGCTATTCAATTTTTATATTGTGACAAAATAGGATACAAAACTAGATACGACGAAGCGTACAAATAATTCAAGCTATACCAAACTGCACAATGCCATGCATTATGCTTCAGTTATAAGCCTTTACTCAATGAGCACCAATTATTAGTTTAGAATATTTATATTAACCGATCAACTTGACATGTCAACACTAAATCGTCCATATTTTTTGATTTAGAGCTCATAATGACACAACTCCAATGTCCACGTTAAGCTAGCTAACTTTTCTATATTTTGAAAAATTGAAAAAAAAGACGAAAAAGCATCCAAGTAATCCAATCTATCTCAAAATGCTTGATGCTATGCTTTATATCCAAAACTGTGTGATGCCATGCATTATGCTTCATTTAGAAGTCTTTACTCATGATCACCAATGATCAGTTTAGAATAATCATATTAACTGGCAGATCAACTTGACATGTACGCAATAAATCGTTCGTAACTTTGGATTTTGAGCTCCGAATGACACGAATCCAATGCACACGTTAATCTTGCTTAATTTTCTATATTTTCACAAAATTTGAGACAAAAATAGAGACGACAAAGTGTCCAAGCAATCCAATCTATCCCAAACTACATGATGGAATGTTGTATGCTTCATTAATAAGCCTTTACTTAAAGAGCACCAATGATCAGTTTAGAATCATAACTTTAAATGGCCGATCAACTTGATATGTGTGCACTTAATCGTCTGTAAGTTTTGATTTAGAGCTCATATTGACACAAATCCAATATCCACGTTAAGCTAGCTAAATTTTCTATATTGTAACAAAATTTGAGACAGAAATAGATATGACAATGCATCAATGATCAGTTTAAAATGATCACTTTATCTAGCCGATCAACTTAACATATCCGTAGTATATCATCCGTAACTTTTGATTTAGAGCTCCGAGTGACACGAATACAAAGCCCACATTAAGCTAGCTCAATTTTCTATATTGTAACAAAATTTGAGATAGCAATAGATATGACAAAGCGTCCAAGTAATCCAATATATCCAAAACTATGTGATGCCATGCATTATGCTTCATTTAGAAGCCTTTACTCAATGAGAACCAATGATCAGTTTAGAATAATCATATTAAATGGCCGATTAACTTGATATGTCCGCACTAAATCATCCGTAACTTTTGATTTAGAGCTAAGAATGCACGAATCCAATGCCCACGTTAAGCTTGCTTAATCGTCTATATTGTAACAAAATTTGAGAAAAAAATAGATACGAAAAAAGTCCAAGTAATCAAATATATCCAAAACTTTGTGATGCCATGCATTATGGTAGATTTAGAAGCATTTACTCAATTAGCAGCACGTATCAGTTTAGAATAATAATATTAACAGGCCGATCAACTTGACATGTCCGCAGTAAATCATTTGTAACTTTCGATTTTGAATTCAGAATGACACGAATCACATTCTGAGCTTTTTTAATTTTCTATATTTTGACAAAATTTGAGATAGAAATAGAAACGACAAAGCTTACAAATAATCTAGTCTATCCCAAACTGCATGATGAAATGGTGTATGCTTCATTTATAAGCATTTACTTATAGAGCACCAATGATCAGTTTAGAATCATAACTATAAATGGCCGATCAACTTGATATATCTGCACTAAATCGTTTGTAAGTTTTGATTTAGAGCTCATAATGACACAAATCCAATGTCCATGTTAAGGTAGCTCAATTTTCTATATTATAACAAAATTAGAGACACAAATAGATACGAAAAAGCATACAAATAATCCAATATATCCAAAACTGTGTGATGGCATGCATTATGATTCATTTATAAGATTTTACTCAATGAGCACCAATTATCATTTTCGAATAATAATATTAACTAGCCGATCGACTTGACGTGTCAACACTAAATCATTCGTAAGTTTTGATTTTGAGCTAAGAATGATAGGAATCCAATGCCCACGTTAAGCTATTCAATTTTTTATATTGTGACAAAATAGGATACAAAACTAGATACGACGAAGTGTAAAAATAATTCAAGCTATACCAAACTGCACGATGCCATGCATTATGCTTCAGTTATAAGCATTTACTCAATGAGCACCAATTATTAGTTTAGAATATTCATATTAACTAGCCGATCAACTTGACATGTCCACACTAAATCGTCCATATTTTTTTATTTAGAGCTCATAATGACACAACCCCAATGTCCACGTTAAGCTAGCTAACTTTTCTATATTTTGAAAAATTGAAAACAAAAATAGAGACGAAAAAGCATCCAAGTAATCCAATCTATCTCAAAATGCTTGATGCTATGCTTTATATCCAAAACTGTGTGATGCCATGCATTATGCTTCATTTAGAAGTCTTTACTCCATGATCACCAATGATCAGTTTAGAATAATCATATTAACTGGCAGATCAACTTGACATGTACGCAATAAATCGTTCGTAACTTTGGATTTTGAGCTCCGAATGACACGAATCCAATGCACACGTTAATCTTGCTTAATTTTCTATATTTTCACAAAATTTGAGACAAAAATAGAGACGACAAAGTGTCCAAGCAATCCAATCTATCCCAAACTGTGTGATGCAATGTTGTATGCTTCATTTATAAGCCTTTCTTTGAAGAGCACCAATGATTGTCTACAGTAAGTGATCTTGTACATAAATCTCGGAAAAATCACCAATCCCTACATAAAAAATATATTTTAATATCATATAATATATGAAAATATTATTATTTATATATAATATAATGTAAACGTCGTACCTGCAATTGCTCCGTGGACGTTTTTAGGCAGTAGATCGCTAAAGGCAAATGGGAATAATCTTTGCATGACAACATGACAATCATGACTTTTCATCCCTGAAAATTTACCTTCAATAGTATCGACACAATTACGAAGATTAGATGCGTATCCATCTGGAAATTTGACACTGTGCTTAATCCAGTCAAAGAATTCATCTTTTGCATGTTCATCCAACCGGAATTCGGGAGACAATGATTTTCCATTTGACATTACATGTAGTTCCTTCCGGGAACAAATATCCGGCAAATCCAATCTAGCTTTCAAATTATCTTTTGTTTTCCTTGCACATTTAGAACGGTATTCATTATGTTGTCGAAAAAATTCTTCTCAATGTGCATAACATCTAGATTATGGCGCAACAAATGGTCCTTCCAATATGGTAAATCCCAAAAAATGCTCTTCTTGTGCCAATTATGGTATTCGCCACAACCATCAACAGGGTAATGTCCGTTACCTCCACAAGAAGCCGTTCTCTCAGCACCAAAATCTCTAAGTTGAGTCAACATATAATTCCCGTCAAGAATAGGAGGTGGAGCATCAATTTGTTTTTGTTTTTCCTAAACAATGTCGTGCTCCGGCGATATGGATGATCTTGTGATAGAAATCGACGATGACAATCGAAACAACTAGTCTTTCGTCCGTGTTTCAGTTGGAACGCAACACTATTATCTTGACAATATGGGCATGCTAATCTTCCATGCGTCGACCATCCTGATAACATACCATATGCTGGAAAATCACTTATCGTCCACATAAGTACAGCTCGCATCAAGAAGTTATGTTGGTTGGAAACATCGAATGCTTCGACACCATTTTCCCATCATATTTTTAACTCATGAATTAGTGGCTGCAAGAAAATATCAAGCGATCGCTTAGGATGCTCTGGGCCGGGGACGAGAATTGTTAGAAATAAAAACTCTCGTTTCATGCACAAAGAAGGAGGCAAATTATAAGGTGTAACGACAACTGGCCACAACGAGTATTGCCTCTCATGCTTCCCAAAAGGGTTGAATCCATCTGTAGATAACCCGAGGTATACGTTTCTAGGCTCATATGCAAAACTAGGATATACCTGTTGAAAATGTTTCCATGCTTCTGCATCCGAGGGATGCACAATTTCTCCATTCGAATTATGTTCTGCATGCCATCTCATAGGTTTTGCCGTGTGTTCAGATTGATATAACCTCTTTAACCTCTCTGTTAATGGCAAATACCACATCCGTTTATGTGGAATAGGTACTCTACCACTTGTCTCTTGAAATCGAGGTTTGTGACAAAATCGGCACTTCATGCGGTTTTCATCATTTCTCCAATAAATCATGCAGTTGTCAATACATACATCGATCATCTGATATGGCAATCCAGGACCAGATACAAGTTTTTGAACCTTGTAATATGAAGCAGGTGCAATATTATCTTCAGGTAATATATCTCTAACAAAATCAGGTATCGCATTCACACAATCTTCAGGCAAGTTGAAATCCGTCTTTATCGTCATCAACCTGCTTGCAACATATAAAGGCGATAATCCATCTCTACATTCTTTATACAAAGGCTGCTTGGATGCATCTAACATATCAAAAAAATTTCGGGCTTCCAAATTAGGTTCCTCTATTCTGTTAATATCTTCAATGTACGATTCTCTTTGTTCACGAAATGCATCATTCACCATCTGAACAGTACCTCCGTTTATATCAACTTCTGATGCCGGTTCCTCTACCCTAACATTAGTACTATCTATCCTTTTTGAAGTACTACCATAATATTGCATCGTTGCATCAGTTTCTCCATGTGAATACCAAATTTTGTCACCCGGCATAAATCCATTTCTATACAAATGATTACATACTTCTCTAACAAAGATTAATCTATGATTTCGACATTTAATACACGGACAATACATTTTACCGTATTACGATGTCATGCTATTCTTTGATGCAAATGTCATGAACTCTTCAACACCTTGCACAAATTCATCAGTCCATTCCCCCGTGGTTGAATCATATCGAGGTTTATCCATCCACAATCGAAAATACTCAAAAGAACCCGAAGAACACATTTTCTTAAAATTTTTGGTTCTGTTAAAATTGTGAAAGATCATAGCTTATTTATAGTGAAAATTAGATATTATCACGAATTTTTAACAGATAATTACAAATTTTAAAAAGATTATTCTTCAGAATATTCTCTATTTCTGACGGAATTCCGACGGTTACCGACCACAACCGGATATTCACGTATTTTAAATAGATTTTATCTTCATTAACCGGCGGATTTCCGACGGTTTCCGACCACTGATGGATAAACAAAAAATTTTAATAGATTTTCTGACGGATTGCCGATGGTGTCCGACAATGGTCAGATACTTCCAATGGTTTTCCGACTATGAGTGCCGACGGATTCTCGACGGATTCCCGACAGATAGTAAAACACAAGATCCATCGGTAAATCGTTGGGAGATTACCGATGGCTTGAGATACATCGGTAAAGTTCCGACGGTTTCAAGAGGATATCTCGACGATTACGCTTTCGTTGGAAATTCAACGGTTTACCGTTGGTTTTACCATTGATTTAACGACGGCCTCTCTAGCATTGGGAATTACCGACGGATCTCCAACGGGTTTATTTCCCTTGGTGTTCCGTCGGTAATCCATCTCAACTTTGTCGGAAATTTCCGACGGTTTTATATCCGTCGGAAATGCCGTTGGAAATGATAATGTTTTCTTGTAGTGAGCTCAATTTCCTATTGTAACAGAATTTGAGACAAAAATAGATACCACAAAGTATCTATCCAAAATTGTGTAATGCCATGCATTATGCTTCATTTATAAGCCTTTACTCAATGAGCACCAATGATCAATCTAGAATGATCACTTTAACTGACCGATCTACTTGACATGTTCGCACTAAATCGTCTGTAAATTTTGATTTAGAGCTCTGAATGACACCAATCGAATGCCCACGTTAAGGTAGCTCAATTTTCTATATTCTCAGAAAATTTGAGACAGAAATAGAGACGACAAAGCATCCAAGTAATCCAATCTATCCTACACTTCGTGATGCCATGCTTTATGCTTCATTTATAAGCCTTTACTTAAAGAGCACAATTATGATCAGTTTAAATTGATCACTTTAGCTGGCCGATCAACTTGACATCTCAGCATTAAATAGTATGTAACTTTTGATTTAGATCTCGGAATTACACGAATCCAATACCCACGATATGCTAGCTCGATTTTCTATATGACAAAGTTTCCTAGCAAGCCAATCTATCCAAAACTGTAAGATGTCATGCATTATGCTTCATTTATAAGCCTTTACTCATTGAGCACCAATGATCAGTTTAGAATAATCATATTAACTGGCCGATTAAGTTGACATGTATGCACCAAATTGTCTGTAATTTTCGAGTTAGAGCTCAGAATGACACGAATCCAATGCCCACGTTAAACTAGCACAATTTTCTATATTGTGACAAAATTTGAGACAGAAATAGTGATGAAAAAGCATCTAAGTAATCCTATCTATCCCAAACTGTGTTATGCTATGCTTTATGATTCATTAACTGGACGATAAACCTGACATGTCCACAGTAAATCGTCCATAATTTTTTATTTTGAGCTCAGAATGACACGAATACAGTGCACACATTAAGCTTGCTAAATTTTCTATATTTGGACAAAATTTGAGATAGAAATAGAGACGACAAAGCGTGCAAGTAGTCCAATCTATCCAAAACTGCGTGATACCATGCTTTATGCTTCATTTATAAGCCTTTACTTAATGAGCTCCAATGATCAGTTTAGAATGATTATTTTAAGTGGTAGATCAACTTGACATGTCCGCACTAAATCGTCCATAACTTTGATTTAGACAGTAGAATGACACAAATCCAATGCCCACGTTAAGCTAGCTCAACTTTCTACATTGTAGCAATATTTGCAGGAGAAATATACATACGACAAATCGTCCTAGTATTCCAATATATCCAAAACTGTGTGATGCCATGCATTATGCTTAATTTATAAGTCTTTACTCAATCAGCACCAATGACCAATTTAGAATAATCATATTAACTGACCGATGAACTTGACATGTCCACACAAAATCATCAGTAACTTTTGATTTTGAGCTCTGAATGACACGTATCCAATGCTTACGTTAAGCTAGATACATTTTCTATATTTTAACAAAATTTGGGACAGAAATAGAGACGACAAAGCGTCTAAGTAATCCAATCTATTCAAAACTGTGTGATGTAATGCATTATGCTTCATTCATAAGCCTTTACTCAATGAGCACCAATGATCAGTTTAGAATAATCATATGAACTGGCCGATCAACTTGACGTGCCGCACTAAATTTTCCGTAAAATTTTGATTTTGAGCTTAGAATGATACGAATCAATACCCACGTTTATCTTGCTAAATTTTCCATATTTTAACAAAATTTGAGAAAGAAATAGACACCCGATCAACTTTAACTGGCCGATCAACTTGACATGTCCGCAATAAATCATCTGTAAATTTTGATTTACAGCTCAGAATGACAAGAATGCAATATGCCATTAAGCTAGCTCAATTTTCTATTGTAACTGAATTTGAGCAAAACAAAATTGATACGACAAAGCATCCAAATAAACAAATCTATCCAAAACTGTGTGATGCCATGCATTGTTTCATTTAGAAGCCTTTACTCAATGAGCAACAATGATCAGTCTAGAATGATCACTTTAACTGACCGATATACTTGACATGTCTGCACTAAATCGTCTCTAACTTTTGATTTAGAGCTCAGAATGACACCAATCGAATGCCCACATTAAGCTAGCTCAATTTTCTATATTGTCACAAAATTTGAGACAGAAATAAAGACGACAAATCATCCAAGTAATCCAATCTATCCTAAATTTCGTGATGCCGTGCTTTATGCTTCATTTATAAGCCTTTACTTAAAGAACACCAATGATCACTTTAACTGGCTGATCAACTTGACAGCTCCGCACTAAATAGTATGTAACTTTTGATTTAGAGCTCAGAATTACACGAATCCCGTACCCACATTATGCTAGCTCAATTTTCTATATTGTAGCAAAATTTGATAGAGAAATAGATACGACAAAGTGTCCAAGCAAGCCAATCTATTCAAACCTGTAAGATGTCGTGCATTATGCTTCATTTATAAGCCTCTACTCATTGAGCACCAGTGATCTGTTTAGAATAATCATATTAACTGGCCGATTAAGTTGACATGTATGCACCAAATTGTCGTAATTTTGATTAGAGCTAAGAATGACACGAATCCAACACCAACGTTAAAGCTAGCTTAATTTTCAATATTGTAACAAAATTTTAGACAAAAATAGATACAACAAAGCGTCCAAGTAATCAAGCGACAATGGTTAGGTTAGAATAATCATATTAACTGTCTGCTGAACTTGATATGCCAGCACTAAATCGTCTGTCAGTTTTGATTTTCAGCTCATAGTAACACGAATCCAATGCCCATGTTAAGCTAACAAAATTTTCTATATTATGTCAAAATTTGGGACAGAATTATGTATGACAAAAGTGCAAATATTTCAATCTATCCCAAACTGCATGATGCCATGCATTATGCTTCATTTATAAGCCTTTACTCAATGTGCACCAATGATCAGTTAAGAATGATCATATTAACTTGCTGATCAACTTGACATGTATGCACTAAATCGTCCTTAACTTTTGATTTATAGACTTATAAATTATGCTGGATTTATAAGTCTTTACTGAATGATCACCAATGATCAGTTTAGAGTGATCACTTGACTTATCTCAAACTAGCCGATCAACTTCACTTGTCTACACTAAATTTTCTGCAACTCTTCATTTAGAGCTCCGAATGACACGAATCCATTGCCCATATTAACCTTTCTTAATTTTCTATATTGTGACAAATTTGAGGAAGAAAAAGAGACAACAAAGCGTACAAGTAATCCAATCAATCGCAAACTGTGTGATCCATGCTTTATGCTTCATTTATTAGCCTTTACTCAATGAGCACCAATGATCAGTTTAAATTGATCATTTTAACTGGCCGATCAACTTGACATGTGAATAGTAAATCGTCAGTAACTTTTCATTTAGAGCTAAGAATGACACGAATACAATGCCCACATTAAGCTAGCTCAATTTTCTATATTGTAACAAAAATTGAGACAGAAATAGATACGACAAAGCATCCAAGTAATCCAACATATCCAAAACCATGTGATCCCATGCATTATGATTCCTTTAAAAGCCTTTACTCAAATGAGAACCAATGATCAGTTTAGAATACTCATATTAACTGGCCGATCAACTTGACATGTCCAAACTAAATCATCCGTAACTTTTGATTTAGAGCTCAAAATGACACGAGTCCAATGTCCACATTAAGCTATCCCAATTTTCTATATTGTAACAAAATTAGAGACATAAACAGATATGAAAAAGCATACAAGTAATCCAATCTATCTTAAACTGTGTGATTCCATCCATTATGCTTCATTTACAAGCCTTTAATCAATGAGCACAAATCATAAGCTTAGAATAATCATATTATCTAGCCAATCAATTTGACATGTCCGCACTAAATCGTCCGTAACTTTTGATTTAGAGCTCAGAATGACACAAATCCAACACCAACGTTAAGCTAGCTTAATTTTCTATATTGTAACAAAATTTGAGACAAACATAGATACGACAAAGCGTCCAAGTAATCAAGCGACAATTATTAGTTTAGAATTATCATATTAACTGTCTGCTGAACTTGATATGTCAACACTAAATCGTCTGTCAATTTTGATTTTCAGCTCATAATAACACAAATCCAATGCCTACGTTAAGCTAGCTCAATTTTCTATATTATAGCAAAATTTGGGACAGAGTTAGGTATGAAAAAGAGTTCAAATATTTCAATCTATCCCAATATGTTTAAGTAAAGCTAGCTCAATTTTCTATATTACAGCATGCATTATGCTGGATTTATAAGTCTTTACTGAATGATCACCGATGATCAGTTTAGAGTGATCACTTGACTTATCTCAAACTAGCCGATCAACTTCACTTGTCTGACTAAATTGTCTGCAACTCTTCATTTAGAGCTCCAAATGACACGAATCCATTGCCCACATTAACCTTTCTTAATTTTCAATATTGTGACAAAATTTGAGGAAGAAAAAGAGACAACAAAGCGTCCAAGTAATCCAATATGTCGCAAACTGTGTGATCCATGCTTTATGCTTCATTTATTAGCCTTTACTCAATGATCACCAATGATCAGTTTAAAATGATCACTTTAACTGGCCGATCAACTTGAAATGTCCGTAGTAAATCGTCAGTAACTTTTCATTTAGAGCTTAGAATGACATGAATCCAATGCCCACATTATGCTAGCTCAATTTTCTATATTATAACAAAAATAGAGGCAGAAATAGATACGACAAAGCATCCAAGTAATCCAACATATCCAAAACTATGTGATCCCATGCATTATGCTTCATTGAAAAGCCTTTACTCAATGAGAACCAATGATCAGTTTAGAATAATCATATTAACTAGCCGATCAACTTGACATGTCCAAACTAAATCATCTGTAACTTTTGATTTAGAGCTCTGAATGATAGGAATCCAATGCCCTCGTTAAGCTAGCTTAATTTTCTATATTGTAACAAATTGTTAGACAAAAATAGATACAACAAAACGTCCCAGTAATCAAATATATCCAAAACTGTGTGATGGCATGCACTATGCTTCATTTAGAAGTCTTTAGTGAATGAGCAGCAATGATCAGTTTAGAATAATCATATTAACTAGCCGATCAACTTGACATGTCCGCTGTAAATCGTCGGTAACTTTGGATTTTGAACTCAGAATGACACAAATCCAATGCGCACGTTAAACTTGCTTAATTTTCTATATTTTGACAACATTTGAGACATAAATAGAGCAATAAAGCATCCAAGTAATCCAATCTATCCCAATCAACGTGATGCAATGTTGTATGCTTCATTTATAAGCTTTTAGTTAAAGAGCACGAATGATCAGTTTGGAATCATAACTTTAAATGGCCGATCAACTTGATATGTGAGCACTAAATCATCCGTAAATTTTGATTTAGAGCTCAGAATGACACAAATCCAATATCCACCTTAAGTTAGCTCAATTTTCTATATTGTAACAAAACTTGAGACAGAAATAGATACGACAAAGCATCTAAGTAATCCAATATATCCAAAACTATGTGATGCCATGCATTATGCTTCATTTAGAAGCCTTTACTCAATGAGAACCAATGATCAGTTTAGAATAATCATATTAACTGGGCGATCAACTTGATATTTCCGCACTAAATCGTCTGTAACTTTTGATTTAGAGCTAAGAATGCCACGAATCAAATGATCACGTTAAGCTACCTTAATTGTTTATATTGTAACAAAATTTGAGAGAAAAATAGATACGAAAAAAGTCCCAGTAATCAAATATATCCAAAACTTTGTGATGCCATGCATTATGGTTCATTTAGAAATATTTACTCAATGAGCAGCACTGATCAGTTTCGAATAAATATATCAACATGCCGATCAACTTGACATGTCTGCAGTAAATCGTCCGTAACTTTGGATTTTGAGCTCATAATGACACAAACCACATGCGCATGTTAAGCTTGTTTAATTTTCTAAATTTTGTCAAAATTTGAGACAGAAATAGAAACGACAAAGCGTACAAGTAATCTAATCTATCCCAGACTGCGTGATGCAATGTTGTATGCTTCATTTATAAGCCTTTACTGATAGAGCGCCAACTTGATATGTGTGCACTAAATCGTCAGGAAGTTTTGATTTAGAGCTCAGAATGACACAAATCCAATGTCCACGTTAAGCTAGCTCCATTTTCTATATTGTAACAATATTTGAGACACAAATAGATGCGATAAAGTGTCCAAGAAATCCAATCTATCCAAAACTGTGTGATGCCATGCATTATGATTCATTTATAAGGGTTTACTCAATGAGCTCCAATTATCATTTTAGAATATTTATATTAACTAGCCGATTCACTTGACATGTCCACACTAAATCATCTGTAACTTTTGATTTTGACCTCAAAATGATACGAATCCAATGCCCATGTTAAGCTATTCTATTTTTTATATTGTGACAGAATTGAAGACAAAAATAGATACGACGAAGCGTAAAAATAATTCAATCTATCCCAAACTGCAGGATGCCATGTATTATGCTTCGTTTATAAGCATTTACTCAATGAGTAACAATGATCAGTTTAGAATAGAAATATTAGCTGGCCGGTCAACTTGACATGTCCACACTAAATCGTCTGTAACTTTTGATTTAGAGCTCAGAATAAACAAATCCAATACCCACGTTAATCTAGCTACATTTTCTTTATTTTGGAAAATTTAAAACATGAATGGAGACGAAAAAACATCCAAACAATCCAATCTATCTAAAACTGCGTGATGCCCTGCTTTATAGTTCATTTATAAGCTTTTACGTAATGAACACCAATGATAAGTTCAGAATGATCACTTTAACTAGTCGATTAACTTGACTTGTCTGCATTAAATTGTCTATAACTTTTGATTTAGAGCTCAGAATGACACAAATGCAATGCCCACGTTAACCTTTCTTGATTTTCTATATTGTGACAAAATTTGAGACACAAATAGAGACGACAAAGCGTCCAAGTAATCTAATCTATCCCAAACTGTGTGATCCATGCTTTATGCTTCATTTATAAGGCTTTACTCAATGAGCACCAATGATCAATTTAAAATGATCACTTTATCTAGCCGATCAACTTAACATGTCTGCAGTAAATCATCCGTAACTTTTGATTTAGAGGTCAGAGTGACACGAATACATAGCCCACATTAAGCTAGTTCAGTTTTCTATATTGTAACAAAATTTGAGACATAAATAGATACAACAAAGCGTCCAAGTAATCCAATATATCCAAAACTATGCGATGCCATGCATTATGCTTCATGTAGAAGCCTTTACTCAATGAAAACCAATGATCAGTTTAGAATAATCATATTAACTGTCCGATAAACTTGATATGTCCGCACTAAATCGTCCGTAACTTTTGATTTAGAGCTCAAAATGACAGGAATCCAATGGGCACGTTAAGCTAGCTTCATTTTCTATATTGTAACAAAATTTGAAACAAAAATAGATACGACAAAAGTCCAAGTAATAAAATATATCCAAAACTGTGTAATGCCATGCATTATGCTTCATTTATAAGGTTTTAGTCAATGAGCACCAATGATCATATAGAATAATCATATTAACTAGCAGATACTCTTGACATGTCTGCAGTAAATCGTCCGTAACTTTGGATTTTGAGCTCCGAATGACACGAATCCAATGCACACATTAAACCTCCTTAATTTTCTATATTTTGACAAAATTTGAGACAGAAATAGAGACGATAAAGCGTCCAAGTAATCCAATCTATCCCAAACTACGTGATGCAATGTAGTATGCTTCATTAATAAGCCTTTTCTTAAAGAGCACCAATGATCCGTTTAGAATCATAACTTTAAACGGCTAATCAACTTGATATGTGTGCACTGAATCCTCTGTAAGTTTTGATTTAGAGCTCATATTGACACAAATCCAATATCCACGTTAAGCTAGCTCAATTTTCTATATTTTAACAAAATTTGAGACAGAAATAGATATGACAAAGCGTCCAAGTAATCCACTATATCCAAAACTATGTGATGTCATGCATTATGCTTCATTTAGAAGCCTTTACTCAATGAGAACCAATGATAAGTTTAGAATAATCATATTAACTAGCCGATCAACTTGCCATGTCTGCACTAAATCATCCGTAACTTTTGATTTAGAGCTCAGAATGACGTCAATCCAATACCAATGTTAAGCTAGATTACATTTCAATATTGTAACAAAATTCGAGACAAAAATATATAGGACAAAACGTCCAAGTAATCAAATATATCCAAAACTGTGTGATGGCATGCATTATGCTTCATTTAGAAGTCTTTACGGAATGAGCAGCAATGATCAGTTTAAAATGATCATATTAACTTGCCGATCAACTCGACATGTCCACTGTAAATCGTCAGTAACTTTGAATTTTGGGCTCAGAATGACACGAATCCAATGCGCACGTTAAATTTGCTTAATTTTCTACATTTTGACAAAATTTGAGACTGAAATAGAGACGACAAAATGTCCAAGTAATCCAATCTATCCCAAACTGTGTGATGCAATGTTGTATGCTTCATTTATAAGGTTTTACACAAAGAGCACTAGTGATCAGTTTATAGTCATAACTTTAAATGGCCGATCAACTTGATATGTCAGCACTAAATCGTCAGTAAGTTTTGATTTAGAGCTTATAATGACACAAATCCAATGTCCATGTTAAAGTAGCTCAATCTTCTAATTGTAACAATATTTGAGACATAAATAGATAGACAAAGCGTCCAAGTAATCCAATCTATCCAAAACTATGTGATGCCATGCATTATGATTCATATATAAGCCTTTACTCAATGAGCTCTAATTATCATTTTAGAATTACTATATTAACTAGCCGATTGACTTGATGTGTCCACACTAAATCATCTATAACTTTTGATTATGAGCTCAAAATGATACGAATCCAATGCCCACGTTAAGCTATTCAATTTTTTTATTGTGACAAAATTGGAGACAAAACTACATATGACGAAGCGTAAAAATAATTCAATCTATCCCAAAGTTTGCACGATGCCAATCATTATGCTTCATTTATAAGCATTTACTCAATGAGCACCAATGATCAGTTTAGAATAGTCATATTAACTGGCCGATCAACTTGACATTTCCGCAGTAAATCGTCTGTAACTTTTGATTTAGAGCTCAGAATGACACAAATCCAGTGCCCACGTTAATCTAGCTAAATTTTCTATATTTTGTAAAATTCAAAACATAAATAGAGACGAAAAAACATCCAAGTAATCCAATCTATCTCAAACTGTGTGATGCCATAATTTATAGTTCATTTATATGCTTTTACTTAATGAGCACCAATGATCAGTTTAAAATGATCACTTTTACTAGGCGATCAACTTGACTTGTCAGCACTAAATTGTCTATAACTCTTGATTTAGAGCTGAGAATGACACTAATGCAATGCCCACGTTAACCTTTCTTGATTTTCTATATTGTGACAAAATTTGTGACAGAAATAGAGACGACAAAGCGTCCAAGTAATCCAATCTATCCCAAACTGCGTCATCCATGCTTTATGCTTCATTTATAAGGCTTTACTCAAAGAGCATCAATGATCAGTTTAAAATATCACTTTATCTAGCCAATCAACTTAACATGTAAGCAGTAAATCATTCGTAAATCATTCAAAGCCCACATTAAGCTAGCTCAATTTTCTATATTGTACCAAAATTTGAGACAGAAATAGATACGGCAAAGTGTCCAAGTAATCAAATATATCCAAAACTATGTGATGCCATGCATTATGCTTCATTTAGAAACCTTTACTCAATGAGAAGAAGTGATCAGTTTAGAATAATCATATTAACTGTCCGAAAAACTTGATATGTCCGCACTAAATCGTCCGTAACTTTTGATTTAGAGCTCAGAATGTCACGAATCCAAATGCCACGTTAAGCTAGCTTAATTTTCAATGTTGTAACAATGTTTGAGACAAAAATAGATACGACAAAAGTCCAAGTAATCAAATATATCCAAAACTGTGTAATGTCATGCATTATGCTTCATTTATAAGCCTTTACTCAATGAGCACCAATGATCAGTTTAGAATAATCATATTAACTGCCAGATACTCTTGACATATCCACAGTAAATAATCCGTAACTTTGGATTTGGAGCTCCGAATGACACGAATCCAGTGCACACGTTAAACTTGCCTAATTTCTACATTTTGATAAAATTTGAGATAGAAATAGAGACGACAAAGCGTCCAAGTAATCCAATCTATCCCAAACTACATGATGGAATGTTCTATGTTTCATTAATAAGCCTTTACTTAAAGAGCACCAATGATCAGTTTAGAATCATAACTTTAAATGGCCGATCAGCTTGATATGTGTGCCCTGAATCGTCTGTAAGTTTTGATTTAGAGCTCATGTTGACACAAATCCAATATCCACGTTAAGCTAGCTAAATTTTCTATATTGTAACAAAATTTGAGACAGAAATAGATATGACAAAGCATCAATGATCAGTTTAAAATGATCACTTTATCTAGCCGATCAACTTAACATGTCCGTAGTAAATCATCCATAACTTTTGATTTTGAGCTCAGAATGACACGAATACAAAGCCCACATTGAGCTAGCTCAATTTTCTATATTGTAACAAAATTTGAGATAGCAATAGATATGACAAAGCCTCCAAGTAATCCAATATATCCAAAACTATGTGATGCCATGCATTATGCTTCATTTAGAAGCCTTTACTCAATGAGAACCAATGATCAGTTTAGAATAATCATATTAACTGGCCAATCAACTTGATATGTCCACACTTAATCATCCGTAACTTTTGATTTAGAGCTAAGAATGCACGAATCCAATACCCACGTTAAGCTTGCTTAATTGTCTATATTGTAGCAAAATTTGAGACAAAAGTAGATACGAAAAAAGTCCAAGTAATCAAATATATCAAAAACTTTGTGATGCCATGCATTATGGTACATTTAGAAGTATTTACTCAATGAGCAACACTTATCAGTTTAGAATAATAATATTAACAGGCCGATCAACTTGACATGTCTGCAGTAAATCGTTTGTAACTTTGGATTTTGAGTTCAGAATGACAGGAATAACATGGGCATGTTAAACTTGTTTAATTTTCTATATTTTGACAAAATTTGAGAATGAAGGGAAACGACAAAGCGTACAAGTAATCTAGTCTACCCCATACTGCATGATGAAATGGTGTATGCTTCATCTATAAGCATTTACTTATAGAGCACCAATGATCAGTTTAGAATCATAACTATAAATGGCCGATCAACTTGATATATCTGCACTAAATCGTCTGTATGTTTTGATTTAGAGCTTAGAATGACACAAATCCAATGTCCATGTTAACCTAGCTCAATTTTCTATATTGTAACAAAATTAGAGACACAAATAGATATGAAAAAACATACAAGTAATCCAATTTATCCAAAACTATGTGATGCCATGCATTATGATTCATTTATAAGCTTTTACTCAATGAGTACCAATTATCATTTTCAAATAATCATATTAACTAGCCGATCGACTTGACGTGTCAACACAAAATCATTCGTAAGTTTTGATTTTGAGATAAGAATGAAACGAATCCAATGCCCACGTTAAGCTATTCAATTTTTATATTGTGACAAAATAGGATACAAAACTGATACGACGAAGCGTACAAATAATTCCAGCTATCCCAAACTGCACGATGACATGCATTATGCTTCATTTATAAGCCTTTACTCAATGAGCACCAATTATTAGTTTAGAATATTCATATTAACTAGCCGATCAACTTGACATGTCCACACTAAATCGTCCTTATTTTTTGATTTAGAGCTCATAATGACACAACTCCAATATCCACGTTAAGCTAGCTAAGTTTTCTATATTTTGAAAAATTGAAAACAAAAATAGAGACGAAAAAGCATCCAAGTAATCCAATCTATCTCAAAATGCGTGATGCTATGCTTTATATCCAAAACTATGTGATGCCATGCATTATGCTTCATTTAGAAGTCTTTACTCAATGATCACCAATGATCAGTTTAGAATAATCATATTAACAGGCAGATCAATTTGACATGCACGCAATAAATCATTTGAGCTCCGAATGACACGAATCCCAAGCACACGTAAATCTTGCTTAATTTTCTATATTTTCACAAATTTTGAGACAAAAATAGAGACGACAAAGTGTCCAAGCAATCCAATCTATCCCAAACTGTGTGATGCAATGTTGTATGCTTCATTTATAAGCCTTTTTTTTGAAGAGCACCAATGATCAGTTTAGAATCCTAACTTTAAATAGTCATTCAACTTGATATGTGTGCAGTGAATGCCATGGTTTATACTTCATTTTTAAAGCTTTACTTAATGAGCACCAATGATCAGTTTAGAATGATCAGTTTAACTCGCCGATCAACTTGACATGTACGCACTAAATCGTACGTAACTTTTGATTTAGAGCTTAGAAACACACGAATCGAATGCCTACGTTAAGTTACCTCAATTTTATATATTGTAACAAAATATGTGACAAAAATAGATACGACAAAGCGTCCAAGTAATCAAATATATCCAAAACTGTGTGATGCTATGCATTATGCTTCATTTAGAAGTCTTTACTCATTGATCACCAATGAGCAGTTTAGAATAATCATATTACCAGGCCGATCAACTTGACATGTCCAAAGTAAATTGTCCGTAACTTTTAATTTTGAGCTAAGAATGACACGAATCCAATGCACACATTAAACTTGCTAATTTTCTCTATTTTGACAAAATTTGAGATAGAAATGGAGACGACAAAGCGTACAAGTAATCCAATTTATCCACAACTACGTGATGCAATGTTGTATCTTCATTTATAAGCCTTTACTTAAAGAGCACCAATGATCAGTTTAAAATGATAACTTTAAATGGCCGATCAACTTGATATGTCTACATGAAATCGTCCATAACTTTTAATTTAGAGCTCGGAATGACAAAAATCCACTGTCCACGTTAAGCTAGCTCAATTTTCAATATTGTAACAACATTTGAGGCAGAAATAGGTACAACAAAGCATCCAAGTAATCCAATCTATCCAAAATTATGTGATGTCATGCATTATGCTTCATTTATAAGTATTTACTCAATGAGCACAAATGATCAGTTTAGAATAATCATATTACGTGGCCGATCAACTTGACATGTCCGCACTAAGTCATCCGTAACTTTTGATTTAGAGCTCATAACAACACGAATCCAATGCCCACGTTAAGCTAGCTTAATTTTCTTTAGTGTAACAAAATTTGAGACAAAATAGATACGACAAAGCGTCCAAGTAATCATATATATCACAAAATTTGTGATGCCATGCATTATGCTTCATTTAGAAGTCTTCATTCAATGAGCACCAATGATCAGTTTAGAATAATCATATCAACTGGCCGATAGACCTGACATGTCCGCAGTAAATCGTCTGTAACTTTTAATTTTGAGCTGATAATGACATGAATACAATGCGCATGTTAAGCTTGCTAAATTTTCTATATTTGAACAAAATTTGACATAGAAATAGAGACGAAAAAGCATGCAAGTAATCCAGTCTATCCCTAACTGCGTGATGCCATGATTTATGCTTTATTTATAATCCTTTACTTAATGAGCTCCAATGATCAGCTTAGAATGATAACTTTTACTGGCCGATCAACTTGACATGTCCGCAGTAAATCGTCCGTAAATTTTGATTTACAGCTCAGAATGATAAGAATCTAATATCCACGTTAAGCTAGCTCAATTTCCTATTGTAACAGAATTTGAGACATAAATAGATACGACAAAGTGTCCAAGTAATCAAATCTATCCAAAACTGTGTGATGCCATGCATTATGCTTCATTTGTAAGCCTTTACTCAATGAGCACCAATGATCAGTGTAGAATGATCACTTTAATGGACCGATCTACTTGACATATTTGCACTAAATCGTCTGTAAATTTTGATTTAGAGCTCAGAATGACACCAATCGAATTCCCACGTTAACCTAGCTCAATTTTCTATATTGTCACAAAATTTGAGACAGAAATAAAGACAACAAATCATCCAAGTAATCCAATCTATCCTAAAATTCGTGATGTCATGCTTTATGCTTCATTTATAAGCTCCACACTAAATACTATGTAACTTTTGATTTAGAGCTCAGAATTACTGGAATCCAGTACCCATGTTATTCTAACTCAATTTTCATTTTGAGCTTAGAATGATACGAATCAATGCCCACGTTAATCTTGCTAAATTTTCTATATATTTAACAAAATTTGAGACATAAATAGAGACGACAAAGTGTCCAAGTAATCCAATCTTTCCCAAACTGTGTGATGTCATGCTTTATGCATCATTTATAAGCCTTTACTTAAGTAGCACCCATGGCCAGTTTAGAATGATAACTTTAACTAGTCGATCAACTTGACATATCCGCAATAAATCGTCCGTAAATTTTGATTTACATCTCAGAATGACAAGAATCCAATATCCCATTAAGCTATCTCAATTTTCTATTGTAACTGAATTTGAGAAAAAAATAGATACGACAAATCGTCCAAGTAAACAAATCTATCCAAAACTGTGTGATGCCATGCATTGTTTCGTTTAGAAGGCTTTACTCAATGAGCACCAATGATAAGTCTAGAATGATCATTTTAACTGACAGATGTACTTGACATGTCCGCACTAAATCGTCTCTAACTTTTGATTTAGAGCTCAGAATGACACCAATCGAATGCCCACGTTAAGCTAGCTCAATTTTCTATATTGTCACAAAATTTGAGACAGAAATAGAGACGACAAGTCATCCAAGTAATCTAATCTATCCAGTACTATAAGATGCCGTGCATTATGCTTAATTTATAAGCATTTACTCAATGAGCACCAGTGATCAGTTTAGAATAATCTTATTTACAGGCCGATCAACTTGACATGTCCGCACTAAATCGTCCATAACTTTTGATTTAGAGCTTAGAATGACACGAATCCAATGCCCATGTTAAGCTAACTCAATTTTCTATAGTGTAACAAAATTTGAGACAGAAATAGATACGACAAAGCATCCAAGTAATCCAATATATCCAAAACTGCATGATGTTATGCTTTATGCTTCACTTATAAGCCGTTAATTAAAAACCACAAATGTTAAGTTTAGAATGATCAGTTTAACTGGCCGATCTACTTGACATGACTGCACTAAGTCGTCTTTAACTATTGTTTTAGAGTTCAAAATCACACGAATCCAATGTCCACGTCAAGCTAGCTCAATTTTCTATATTGTAACAAAATTTGAGACATAAATAGATACGACAAAGCGTTCAAGTAATCCAATCTATCCAAAACTATAACATGTCCTGCAATATGCTTCATTTATCAGCTTTTACTCAATGAGCACCAATGATTAGTTTAGAATAATCATATTAACTGGCCGATCAACTTGACATGTTGGCACTAAATCATCCGTAACTTTTGATTTGAGCTCAGAGCCACGTTAAGCTAGATAAATTTTCTATGTATTAACAAAATTTGAGAAAAAAATAGAGACGACAAATTGTCCAAATAATCCAATCTATACAAAATTTTTTGATGCCATGCATTATGCTTCATTTATAACCCTGTATTCAATGAGTACCAATGATGAGTTTAGAATAATCATATTAACTGGCCGAAAAACTTCACATGTCCACACTAAATCGTTCGTAACTTTTGATTTTGTGCTCAGAATGACATGAATCCAATGCCCGCGTTAAGCGAGATAAATTTTCTATATATTATAAAAGTTTGAGACTGAAATGGAGACGAAAAAGTGTCCAAATAGTCCAATCTATACAAAACTGTGTGATGCCATGCATTATGCTTCATTTATAACCCTTTACTCAATGAGCACCAATGATCAGTTTAGAATAATCATATGAACTCCCCGAACAACTTGACATGTCCGCACTAAATCGTCCGTAACTTTTGATTTGAGCTCAAATGGACATGATTCCAATGCCCACGTTAAGCTAGATAAATTTTCTATGTAATAACAAAATTTGAGACAAAAATGGAGACGACAAAGTGTCCAGATAATCCAATTTATGCAAAACTGTGTGATGCCATGCATTATGCTTCGTTTATAAGTCTTTACTCAATGAGCACCAATGATCAGTTTACAATAATCATATTAACTGGCCGATAAACTTGATATGTCTGCACTAAATCATCTGTAACTTTTGATTTTGAGCTCAGAATGACATGAATCGAATGCCAACGTTAAGCTAGATACATTTTCTATGTAATAACAAAATTTGAGACAAAAATGGAGACGACAAAGTTTCCAAATAATCCAATCTATACAAAACTGTGTGATGCCATGCATTATGCTTCATTTATAAGCCTTTACTCAATGAGCACCAATGATCACTTTAAAATAATCATATTAACTGGTCGGTCAACTTGACATGTCCACACTAAATCGTCCATACATTTCTATTTTGAGCTCAGAATGACACGAATCCAATGCCCATGTTAAGCTAGCAAAATTTTAGATAGAAATAGAGACGACAAAGCCGCAATATAATCCAATCTATCCCAAACTGCGTGATTCCATGCTTTATGCTTGATTTATAAGCCTTTACGTAAAGAGCACCAATGATCAGTTTAGAATAATCATATTAATTGGCCGATCAACTTGACATGTCCGCACTAAATCGTCCGTAACTTTTAATTTTGAGCTCAAAATGACACAAATCCAATGCCCATGTTAAGCTCGATAAATTTTCTATATTTTAATAAAATCTGAGATAGAAATGGATAGGACAAAGCAAAAAGTAATCCAATCTATCCAAAACTGTGTGATGCCATGCACTATGCTTCATTTATAAGCTTTTACTCAATTAGCACCAATGATCAGTTTAGAAAAATCATATTAACTGGCCGATCAACTTGAAATGTACGCATTAAATCTTCCGTAACTTTTGATTTTGAGCTCAGAACGACACCTATCCAATGCCCACGTTATTCTAGCTCAATTTTCTATATCGTAAAAATTTTGAGACAGAACTAGTAATGTCAAAGCGTCCAAATAATTCAATCTATCTCATACTCAACGATGCCCTGCATTATGTTTCATTTATAAGTGTTTACCCAATGAGAACCAATTATCAGTTTAGAATAATCATATTAACTGGCCGATCAACTTGACATGTCCATAAAAAATCGTCCGTAACTTTTTATTTAGAACTAAGAATAACACGGATCCAATGCCCATGTTAAGCTAGCAAAATTTTCAATATTTTCACAAAATTTGAGATAGAAATAGAGACGACAAAGCCTCAATATAATCCAATCTATCCCTTACTGCGTGATTCCATGCTTTATGCTTGATTTATAAGCCTTTACTTAAAGAGCACCAATGATCAGTTTAGAATGATCACTTTAACTGTCTGATCAATTTGATAAGTCAACACTAAATGGTCCGTAATTTTTGATTTATAGCTTAGAATGATATGAATCCAATGCCCAAGTTAAGTGAGCTTAATTTTCTATATTGTAACAAAATTTGAGATTGAAATAGATACGATAAACCGTCCAGCTAATCCAATCTATTCAAAACTGTAAGATGCCATGCATTATGCTTCTTTTATAAGCCTTTACTCAATGAGCACCAATGATGAGTTTGGAATGATCACTTTAACTGGACGATCAACTTGACATGACTGCGCTTAGTTGTCCGTAACTTATGATTTAGAGCTCAGACGGACACGAATACAATGCTCACGTTAAGGTAGATCAATTTTCTATATTGTGACAAAATTTGAGACAAAACTAGATACAACAAAGCGTACAAGTAATCCAATTTATCTCAAACTGCGTGATGCCATGCATTATGCTTCATTTATAAGCCTTTACTAAATGAGTATCAATGATCTGTATAGAATGATCACTTTAAGTAGACTGTCAACTTGACTTGTCTTCATTAAATCGTCCGTAACTTTTGATTTAGAGCTCAGAAGGACACAAATCCAGTCTTCACGTTAATCTAGATCAATTTTCTATATTGTGACAACATTTTAGACAGAAATAGATATGACAAAGCATCCAAGTAATCCAATCAATCGAAAACTATTTGATGCCATGCATTATACTTCATTTTAAAGCGTTTACTCAATGAGCACCAATGATCAGTTTAGAATAATCATATTAACTTGCTGATAAACTTGACATGACCTCAGTAAATTTTCCCTACCTCTTTATTTGAGCTTATAATGACACGAATCGAATTCCCACGTTAAGCTAGATAAATGTTCTATATTTTGACAAAATTTGAGACAGAAGTAGAAACGACTAGGCATCCAAGTAATCCAATCTATCCCAAATTGCGTGATGCCATTCATTAGGCTAAATTTAACTTCAGTTAATGAGCCCCAATGATCAGTTTATAATGATCACTTTACCTGGCCGATCAACTTGTCGTGTCCGCCCTAAATCGTACGTAACTTTTGATTTAGAGCTCATACTGACAGAAATCCAATGCCCATATTAAGCTATCTCAATTCTCTATATTTTGACAATATTTGAGACACAAATAGAGACGAAAAAACATCCAAGTAATCCAATTTATACCAAACAGCGTAATGCCATGGTTTATACTTCATTTTTAAAGCTTTACTTAATGAGCACCAATGATCAGTTTAGAATGATCAGTTTAACTCGCCGATCAACTTGACATGTACGCACTAAATCGTACGTAACTTTTGATTTAGAGCTTAGAAACACACGAATCGAATGCCTACGTTAAGTTACCTCAATTTTTATATTGTAACAAAATTTGAGACAGAAATAGATAAGACAAAGTGTCCAAGTAATCCAATATATCCAAAAGTGTGTGTTGCCATATATTATGCTTCATTAATAAGCCTTTATTCAATGAGCACCAATGATAAGTTTAGAATGATGACATTAATTGGCCTATCAACTTGACATGTCCACACTAAATCATTCGTAACTTTTGATTTAGAGCTCATAATAACACGAATCATTTGCCCACTTTAAGCTAGCTCCATTTCTATATTGTGACAAATTTTGAGGTAGAAATAGATACGACAAAGCGTCCAAGTAATCCAATCCATCCTAAACTGCGTGATGTCATGCACTATTTTTCATTTATAAGCTTTTACTCAATGAGCTCCAATGATCAGTTTATAATCATTGTTTTAACTGGTCAGTAAATCGTCCAGTAACTTTTGATTTATGCACTAAATCGTCCAGTAACTTTTGATTTATGCACTAAATCGTCCATAACTTTTGATTTATAGCTCAAAATGACACGAATCCAATGCGCACATTAAGCTAGTTCAATTTTCAAAATTGTGACAAAATTTGAGACAGAACTAGATATGACAAAGCGTCCAAGTAATCCAATCTATCCCAAACTGCGTGATGTCATGCCTTATGCTTCATTTATAAGCCTTTACTCAATGTGCACCAATAATCAGTTTAGAATGATCACTTTAACTGGCCAATCGACTTGACATGTCCGCACTAAATCGTACGTAACTATTGATTTACAACTCAGAATGACATGAATCAGATGCCCACGTTAGGCTAGCTCAGTTTTCTATATTTTGACAAAATTTGAGACAGAAATAGAGACGACAAAGCGTCCAAGTAATCCAATCTATCCCAAACAGCTTTATGCCATGCATTATGCCTCACTAATAAGCCTTTATTTAATGAGCACCAATGATCAGTTTATAATGATCATTTTAACTGGCCGATCAAGTTAACATATCCGCACTAAAGCGTACGTAACTTTTGAGTTAGAGCTTGGAATGACACAAATCCAGTGCCCACGTTTTAACCTAGCTCAATTTTCTATATTGTGACAAAGTTTGAGACAAAAATAGAGACCAGAAAGCGTACAAGTAATCCAATCTATCCTAAAATGTGTGATGCCATGCTTTATGATTCATTTACAAGCCTTTACTTAATGAGCACCAATGATTAATTTTGAATGATCACTTTAACTGGCCGATCAACTTGACATTTCCGCACTAAATCATCCGTAACTTTTGATTTACAGCTCAGAATGTCACGAATCCAATGCCCACTTAAGGTAGCTCAATTTTCTATATTTTGACAAAATTTGGAACGGAAATAGAGATGACAAACCGTTCAAGTAATCCAATCTATCACAAATTGTGTGATGCCATGGTTTTTGCTTCATTAATTAGCTTTTACTTAATGAGCACCAATGATCAATTTAGAATTATCACTTTAACTGGCCGATCAACTTGACATGTCTGCACTAAATCATCCCTAACTTTTGATTTAAAGCTCGGAAACACATGAATCCAATGCCCACGTTAATCTAGATCAATTTTCTATATTGTAACAAAATTTGAGACAGAAATAGATATGACAAAGCGTCCAAGTAATACAATCTATCGAAAACTGTTTGATGCCATGTATTATGCTTCATTTATAAGCCTTTACTCAATGAGCACCAATGATCAGTTTAGAATGATCACTTTAACTGGCCAATCAGTTCTACATGTACGCACTAAATCGTTCGTATCTTTTGATTTAGAGCTTAGAAACACATGAATCCAAGGCCTACGTTAAGGTAGCTCAAGTTTCAATATTGTAACAAGATTTGAGGTTGAGATAGATAGGGCAAAGCTTCCAATTAATCCAATCTATCATAAAACTGTGTGATGCCATGCATTCTGATTCATTTATACGCCATTACTCAATGAGCACTAATGATCACTTTAGAATGATTCCTTTAACCGGCCGATCAACTTGACATGTCCACACTAAATCATCCATAACTTTTGATTTAGAGATCAGAATTACACGAATCCAATGCCCACGTTATGCTAGCTCAATTCTCTATTTTATGACAAAATGTGTGACAGAAATGGGGATGACAAAGCATCCAAGTAATCCAATATATCCCAAAAAACTTGATGCCATGCACTATGCTTCATTTATAGGCCTTCAGAATGATCAGCTTAGAATAATCACTTTAACTGGCCAATCAACTTGACATGTCCGCACTAAATCGTCTATAACTTTTGATTTAGTGCTCGGAATGACACGAATACAGTGCCCACGTTAAGCTAGCTCAATTTTCTATATTTTGACTCAATTTGAGACAAAAATTAAGACGACAAAGCGTACAAGTAATCCAATCCATCCCAAAATGCATGATGCCATGATTTATGCTTCATTTATAACCCTTTACTTAATGAGCACCATTGATCAGTTTTGAATGATCACTTTAACTGGTCGATCAACTTGACATTTCCGCACTAAGTCGTCCGTAACTTTTGATTTAGAGCTCAGAATGACACGAATCCAATGCGCACGTTAAGCTAGCTCAATTCTCAATTTTTTGAAAAAAATTTAAGACAAAAATAGAGACGACAAAGCGTACAAGTAATCCAATCTTTCCCAAACTACATGATGTCATGCTTTATGGTTCATTTATAAGCCTTTACTTAATGAGCACCAATGATCAGTTTAGAATAATCACTTTAACAGACCGATGAACTTGACATTTCCACATTAAATTACACATAACTTTTGATTTAGATCTCAGAATGACACAAATCCAATACCCATGTTAATCTAGCTCAATTCTCTATATTCTAACAAAATTTCAAACAGAAATAGAAACGACAAAGCATCCAAGTAATCCAATTTATAACAAACTGCGTGATGTCATGCTTTATGCTTCTTTTATAAGCCTTTACTTAATCAACCCAATGATCAGTTTAGAAATCACTTTAACTAGCCAATCAACATGACATGTACACACTAAATCATCCATAACTTTTGATTTAGAGCTCACATACACATAAATCAAAACCCCACGTTAAGCTAGCTCAATTTTCTATATTGTAACAAAATTTAAGACAGAAATAGATACAAAAAGCGTCCAAGTAATCTAGTCTATCCAAAATGTTTGATGCCATGCATTATGCTTCATTTATACGCATTTATTTAATGGGCAACAATGATCACTTTAAAATAATCACTTTTAACTGGCCGATCAACTTGACATTCGCCCAAATCGTCCGTAACTTTTTATTTAGAGTTTAGAAACACATGAATCCAATGCTCACGTTAAGCTAGCTCAATTTTCTATATTGTAACAAAATTTGAGGCAGAAATAAATATGACAAAGTGTCCAAGTAGTCCAATCTATCCAAAACTGTATGATGCCATGCATTATGCTTCATTTTTAAGCCTTTACTCAATGAGCACTAAAGATTAGTTTAGAATGATCACTTTAACTCGACGATCAACTTGACATGTGCACACTAAATCATCCATAACTTTTGATTTACAGCTCAGAATGACACGAATCCAATGCTCACGTTAAGCTAGCTCAATTTTCTATATTGTAACAAAATTTCAGACAGAAATAAATATGACAAAGAGTCCAAGTAGTCCAATCAATCTAAACTGCTTGATGCCATGCATTATGCTTCATTCATAAGCCTTTATTTAATGAGAACCAATGATCAGTTTAGAATCATCACTTTAACAGGTCGATCAACTTGACATGTCCGCACTAGATCATCCATAACTTTTGATTTTGAGCTCAGAAACACACGAATCAAATGCTCATGTTAAGCTAGCTCAATTTTCTATATTGTAACAACATTCGAGACGAAATAGATACGACAAAGCGTCCAAGGTAATCCAATCTATCTAAAACTATGTGCCACCATGCATTATGCTTCATTTATAAGCCTTTACTCAATGAGCACCAATGATCAGTGTAGAATGATCACTTTAACTGGCTGATCAACTTGATATGTCCGCACTAAATCATCCGTAAATTTTGATTTACAGCTCGGAATGACACGAATCCAGTGCCCACGTTAAGGTGGCTAAATTTTCAAAATTGGTACAAAGTTTGAAACCGAGATAGCTATGACAAAGCGTCCAAGTAATGCAATCCATCCCAAACTGCATGATGCAATTCTTTATGCTTCATTTATAAGTCTTTACTTAATGAGCACCAATGATCAGTTTTAAATGATCACTTTAACAGGCTGATCAACTTGACATGTCCTCACTAAATCATTGTAACTTTTGGTTTAGAGCTCGGAATAACAGGAATCTAGTGCCCACGTTAAGCTAGCTCAATTTCTATATTGTGACAAAGTTTGAGAGAGAAATAGATACGACAAAGCGTCCAAATAATCCAATACATCCCAAACTGCGTGATGCCATTCTTTAGGCTTCATTTATAAGCCTTTACTTAATGAGCATCAATGATCAGTTTTGAATGATCACTTTAACTGGCCAATCAACTTGATATGTCTACACTAAATCATCCGTAACTTTTGACTTAGAGCTCTGAATGACACAAATCCAATGCCAATGTTAAGCTAGCTCAATTTTCCAAGTAATCCAATCCATCCCAAACTACGTGACGCCATGCATTATTCTTCATTTGTAAGGTTTTACTCAATGAGCACCAACGATTAGTTTATAATGATCATTTTAACTGGACGATCAATTTTACATGTATGCACTATATCGTCCATAACTTTTGATATATATATCAGAATGACAAGAATCAATTTTCCACATTAAGCTAGTTCAAATTTCTATACTGTGGCAAAATTTGAAACAGAACTCGATACAACAAAGTGTCCAAGTAATCCAATCTATCCCAAACTAATTGATGCCACACATTATGCTTTATTTATAAGCCTTTACTCAATGAGCACCAATGATCAGTTTAAAATGAACATTTTAACGGGATGATCAACTTGACATGTCTGCACTAACATCATCTATAACTTTTGATTTGTAGCTCCGAATGACATGAATCCAATGGCCACATTAAGCTAGTTCAATTTTCTATATTGTGACAAAATTTGAGACAGAAATAGATACGACATAGCATCCAAGTAATCAAATCCATCGGAAACTGCGTGATGCCATGCATTATTTTTCATTTATAAGTTTTTATTCAATGACCACCAATGATAAGTTTAGAATGATCATTTTAACAGGCCGATCAACTTGACGTTTCCGCACTAATTCGTTCGCCCTAAATTATCCGTAACTTTTGATTTAGAGCTCCGAAACACACGAATTCAATGGCCATGTTAACCTAACTCAATTTCTATTGTGTAACAAAATTTGATAAGGAAATAGGTACGACAAAGCATTCAAGTAATCCAATCTATCCAAAACTGTGTCATGCCATGCATTATACTTCATTTATAAGCCTTTACTCAATAAGCACCAATGATCAGTTTAGAATTATCACTTTAACTGGCCAATCAACTTGACATGTCCGCAAAATCATCTGTAACGCTTGTTTAGAGTTGTGAATGACACGAATCCAATACCCACGTTAAGCTAGCTCAATTTTCTATGTTGGGACAAAATTTCGGACAGAAATAGATACGAGAAAGCGTCCAAGTAATCCAATCTATCCCAAACTGTGTGATGCCATGTATTATTCTTCATTTATAAGCTTATACTCAATGAGCACCAATGATCAGCTTAGAATGATCATTTTAACAGGCCAATCAACTTGACATGTCTGCACTATATCTTCCATAGCTTTTGATTTATAGCTCCGAATGCCACGAATCCAATGCCCACATTAAGCTAGTTCAATTTTCTATATTATAACAAAATATGTAACAAAACTAGATACGGCAAAGCGTCCAAGTAATCCAATCTATCCAAAACTGTGTGATGCCATGTATTATGCTTCATTGATAAGCCTTTACTCAATGAGTGCCAATGATCAGTTTAGAATTATCACTTTAACAGGCCTATCAACTTGAAATGTTTGCACTAAATCATTCTAACTTTTGATTTAGAGATTAGAAACACATGAATCCAATGCCATTCAATTTTCTATATTTTGACAAAATTTGAAAAAGAACTACATACGACAAAGCGTCCAAGTAATCCAATCTTTCCCAAACTGCGTGATACCATGCATTATGCTTTATTTATAAACCTTCACTCAATCAACACCAATGATAAGTTTAGAATGTTCATTTTAACTGGCCGATAAACTTGACATGTTTGCACTACATTCCATAACTTTTGATTCACAACTCAGAATGACACAAATCCAATGCCCACATTAAGCTAGATCAATTTTCTGTATTGTGACAAAATTTGAGATAAAATAAATACGACAAAGTGTACAGGTAATCCAATCCATCCCAAACTATGCGATGCCATGCATTATTTTTCATTTATAAGCTTTTTCTCAATGAGCACCAATGATCAGTTTAACAGGCCGATCAACTTGTCATGTCCGCAATAAATCATTTGCACTAAATCGTCTGTAACTTTTGATTTAGAGCTCGGAAACACATGAATGCAATGGCCACGTTAAACTAGCTCAATTTCGGAAGTCTAACAAAATAAGAGACGTAAATATATACGACAACGCGTCCAAGTAATCAAATCCATCCCAAACTAAGCGATGCCATGCATTATTTTTCATTTATAAGCTTTTACTCAATGAGCACCAATCATCAGTTTAACAGACTGATCAACTTGTTATGTCTGCACTAAATCGTTTGTATTAAATCGTCTGTAACTTTTGATTAAGAGCTCGAAACACACGAATCCAATGACAACGTTAAGCTAGCTCAATTTTCTATAGTGTAAGAAAATTAGGGACAGAAATAGATACGACAAAGCATACAAGTAATCCAAACTATATAAAACTGTGTGATGCCATGCATTATGCTTCATTTATAAGCCTTTACTCAATCAGCACCAATGATCAGTTTAGAATGATCACTTTAACTGGCCAATCAACTTGACATGTCCGCACTAAATCGTCTGGAACTTTTGATTTAGAATTCTGAAAAACAGAAATCCAATGCCCACGTTAAGTTAGGTCAATTCTCTATATTGTGACAAAAGTTTAGACAAAAATAGATACGACAAAAATGTCCAAGTAATCCAGTCTATCCCAAACTGCGTGACGCCATGCGTTATTCTTCATTTATAAGCTTTTACTCAATGAGCACCAACGACCAGTTTAGAATGATCATTTTAACTGGCCAATCAACTTGACATGTCTGCACTATATCGTTCATAGCTTTTGATTTATACCTCATAATACCACGAATCCAATGCCCATTCAATTTTCTATATTGTTACAAAATTTGAAAAAGAAGTAGATACGACAAAGCGTCCAAGTAATCCAATCTTTCCCAAAATGCGTGATGCCATGCATTATGCTTCATTGATAAGCCTTTACTCAATGAGCACCAATGATCAGTTTAGAATTATCACTTTAACAGGCCGATCAACTTGACATTTATGCTTTAAATCGTCCGTAACTTTTGATTTAGAGATCAGAAACACACGAATCCAATGCCATTCAATTTTCTATATCTTGACAAAATTTGAAAAAGAACTAGAAACGACAAAGCGTCCAAGTAATCCAATCTTTCCCAAACTGCGTGATGCGATGCATTATGCTTTATTTATAAGCCTTCACTCAATCAGCACCATCGATCAGTTTAGGATGTTCATTTTAACTGGCCGATAAACTTGACATGTCTGCACTATATCGTCCATAACTTTTGATGTGTAGCTCGGAATGACACAAATCCAATGCCCACATTAAGCTAGTTCAATTTTCTATATTGTGACAAAATTTGACACAGAAATAGATACGACAAAGCGTACAAGTAATCCAATCCATCCCAAACTGCGCGATTCCATGCATTATTTTTCATTTATAAGCTTTTACTCAATAAGCACCAATGATCAGTTTAACAGGCCGATCAACTTGTCATGTCCGCACTAAATTGTTTGCAATAAATCGTTTGTAACTTTTGATTTAGAGCTCGGAATCACATGAATCCAATGGGCATGTTAAGCTAGCTCAATTTTCTATGGTGTAGCAAAATTAGAGACAGAAATAGATACTACAAAGCATCCAAGTAATCCAGTCTATCCAAAACTATGTGATGCCATGCATTGTGCTTCATTTATAAGCCTTTACACAATCTGCACTAATAATCAGTTTAGAATGATCACTTTAATTGGCCAATCAATTTGACATGTCCGCACTAAATCGTTCGTAAGTTTTGATTTAGAGTTCTGAATGACACGAATCCAATGCCAATGTTAAGCTAGCTCAATTTTCTATATTGTGACAAAATTTTAGACAAAAATAGATACGACAAAATGTCCAATTAATCCAGTCTATCCCAAACGGCATGACGCCATGCGTTATTCTTTATTTTCAATGAGCAGCAACAATCAGTTTAAAATGATTATTTTTTAACTAGCCAATGAACTTGACATGTCTGCACTATATCGTCCATAGCTTTTGATTTATAGCTCAGAATTCCACGAATCCAATGCCCATTCAATTTTCTATATTCTGACAAAATTTGAAACAGAACTAGATACGACAAAGCGTCCAAGTAATCCAATTTTTCCCAAACTGCGTGATGCCATGCATTATGCATTATTTATAAGTTTTCAGTCAATCAGCACCAATGATCAGTTTTGAATTATCACTTTAACTGGCTGATCAACTTGCCATGTGTGCACTAAATCATCATTATATTTTGATTTATAGCTCAGAGTGACACGAATCAAATGCCCACGTTAAGGTAGCTCAATTTTCAATATTGTGACAAATTTTGAGATAGAAATAGATACGAAAAAGCGTCCAAGTATTCCAGCCCATCCCAAACTGCGTGATGCCATGCATTATTTTTCATTTATAAGCTTTTACTCAATGAGAACCAACGACCAGTTTAGAATGATTATTTTAACTCGCCAATCAACTTGACATGTCTGCACTACATCGTCTATAACTTTTGATTTGTAGCTCAGAATGATAGGAATCCAATGCCCACATTAAGCTAGTTCAATTTTCTATATTGTGACAAAATTTCAGACATAAATAAATACGACAACGCGTCCAAGTAATCCAATCCATCCCAAACTAAGCGATGCCATGCATTATTTTTCATTTATGAGCTTTTACTCAATGAGCACCAACCATCAGTTTAACAGGCTGATCAACTTGTTATGTCTGCACTAAATCGTTTGTATTAAATCGTCTGTAACTTTTGATTAAGAGCTCGGAAACACACGAATCCAATGACAACGTTAAGCTAACCCAATTTTCTATAGTGTAACAAAATTAGAGACAGAAATAGATACGACAAATCATCCACGTAATCCAATCTATAGAAAACTGTGTGATGCCATGCATTATGCTTCATTTATAAGCCTTTACTCAATCAGCACCAATGATCAGTTTAGAATGATCACTTTAACTGGCCAATCAACTTGACATGTCCGCACTAAATCGTCTGGAACTTTTGATTTCGAATTCTGAAATACAGGAATCCAATGCCCACTTTCAGTTAGCTCAATTCTCTATATTGTGACAAAGCTATAGACAGAAATATATACGACAAAAACGTCCAAGTAATCCAGTCTATCCCAAACTGCGTGGTGCCATGCGTTATTCTTCATTTATAAGGTTTTACTCAATGAGCGCCAACGACCAGTTTAGAATGATCATTTTAACTGGCCAATCAACTTGACATGTCTGCACTATATCGTTCATAGCTTTTGATTTATACCTCAGAATACCACGAATCCAATGCCCATTCAATTTTCTATATTGTGACAAAATTTGAAAAAGAACTAGATACGACAAAGCGTCCAAGTAATCCAATCTTTCCCAAAATGCGTGATGCCATGCATTATGCTTCATTGATAAGCCTTTACTCAATGAGCACCAATGATCAGTTTAGAATTATCACTTTAACAGGCCGATCAACTTGACATGTCTGCATTAAATCGTCCGTAACTTTTGATTTAAAGATCAGAAACACACGAATCCAATGCCATTCAATTTTCTATATCTTGACAAAATTTGAAAAAGAACTAGATACGACAAAGCGTCCAAGTAATCCAATCTTTCCTTAACTGCATGATGCGATGCATTATGCTTTATTTATAAGCCTTCACTCAATCAGCACCATCGATCAGTTTAGGATGTTCATTTTAACTGGCCGATAAACTTGACATGTCTGCACTATATCGTCCATAACTTTTGATTTGTAGCTCTGAATGACACAGATCCAATGCCGACATTAAGCTAGTTCAATTCTCTTTATTGTGACAAAATTTGAGATAAAATAGATACGACAAAGTGTACAAGTAAACCAATCCATCCCAAACTAAGCGATGCCATGCATTATTTTTCATTTATAATCTTTTACTCAATGAGCACCAATCATCAGTTAAACAGGCTGATTAACTTGTTATGTCTGCACTAAATCGCTTGTATTAAATCGTCTGTAACTTTTGATTAAGAGCTCGGAAACACACGAATCCAATGACAACGTTTAGCTAGCTCAATTTTCTATAGTGTAACAAAATTAGAGACAGAAATAGATACGACAAATCATCCACGTAATCCAATCTATAGAAAACTCTCGGTGATGCCATGCATTATGCGTCATTTATAAGCCTTTACTCAATCAGCACCAATGATCAGTTTAGAATGATCACTTTAACTGGCCAATCAACTTGACATGTCCGCACTAAATCGTCTGGAACTTTTGATTTCGAATTCTGAAAGACAGGAATCCAATGCCCACGTTCAGTTAGCTCAATTCTCTATATTGTAACAAAGCTTTAGACAGAAATACATACGACAAAAACATCCAAGTAATCCAGTCTATCCCAAACTGCGTGGCGCCATGCGTTATTCTTCATTTATAAGCTTTTACTCAATGAGCACCAACGACCAGTTTAGAATGATCATTTTAACTGGCCAATCAACTTGACATGTCTGCAGTATATCGTTCATAGCTTTTGATTTATACCTCAGAGTACCACGAATCCAATGCCCATTCAATTTTCTATATTGTGACAAAATTTGAAAAAGAACTAGATACGACAAAGCGTCCAAGTAATCCAATCTTTCCCAAAATGCGTGAGGCCATGCATTATCCTTCATTGATAAGTGTTTACTCAATGAGCACCAATGATCAGTTTAGAATTATCACTTTAACAGGCCGATCAACTTGACATGTCTGCATTAAATCGTCTGTAACTTTTGATTTAGAGATCAGAAACACACGAATCCAATGCCATTCAATTTTCTATATCTTGACAAAATTTGAAAAAGAACTAGATACGACAAAGCGTCCAAGTAATCCAATCTTTCCTTAACTGCATGATGCGATGCATTATGCTTTATTTATAAGCCTTCACTCAATCAGCACCATCGATCAGTTTAGGATGTTAATTTTAACTGGCCGATAAACTTGACATGTCTGCACTATATCGTCCATAACTTTTGATTTGTAGCTCGGAATGACACAAATCCAATGCCGACATTAAGCTAGTTCAATTTTCTTTATTGTGACAAAATTTGAGATAAATAGATACGACAAAGTGTACAAGTAATCCAATCCATCCCAAACTAAGCGATGCCATGCATTATTTTTCATTTATAAGCTTTTACTCAATGAGCACCAATCATCAGTTTAACAGGCTGATCAACTTGTTATGTCTGCACTAAATCGTTTGTATTAAATCTTCTGTAACGTTTGATTTAGAGCTTGGAAACACACGAATCCAATGAAAGCGTTAAGCTAGCTCAATTTTCTATAGTGTAACAAAATTAAAGACAAAAATAGATACAACAAAGCATACAAGTAATCCTACCTATAGAAAACTGTGTGATGCCATGCATTATGCTTCATTTATAAGCCTTTACTCAATCAGCACCAATGATCAGTTTAGAATGATCACTTTAACTGGCAAATCAACTTGACATGTCCGCACTAAATCGTCTGGAAATTTTGATTTAGAATTCTGAAAGACAGGAATCCAATGCCCATGTTAAGTTAGCTCAATTCTCTATATTGTGACAAAATTTTAGACAGAAATAGATACGACGAAATGTCCAATTAATCCAGTCTATCCCAAACTGCGTGACACCATGCATTATTCTTCATTTATAAGCTTTTACTCAATGAGCACCAACGACCAGTTTAGCATGATCATTTTAACTAGCCAATCAACTTGACATGTCTGCACTACATCATTCATAACTTTTGATTTATACCTCAGAATACCACGAATCCAATGCCCATTCAATTTCTATATTGTGGCAAAATTTGAAAAAGAACTAGATACAACAAAGCGTTCCAGTAATCCAATCTTTCCCACACTGCGTGATACCATGCATTATGCTTTATTTATAAGCTTTCACTCAATCAGCACCAATGATCAGTTTAGAATTATCACTTTAACTGGTTGAGCAACTTGACATGTCTGCACTAAATCATTCGTAACTTTTGATTTTGAGGTCAGAATGACACGAATCAAATGCCCACGTTAAGCTACCTCAATTATCAATATTGTGACAAACTTTGAGATAGAAATAGATACGACAAAGTATCAGAGTAATCCAGTCTATCCCAATCTGCATGATGCCATGTATTATTCTTCATTTATCAACTTTTACTCAATGAGAACCATCGATCAGTTTAGAATGATCATTTAACTGGCCGATCAACTTTACATGTCCACACTACATTGTCCATAACTTTTGATTTGTAGTTCAGAATGACACAAATCCAATGCCCACATTAAGCTAGTTCAATTTTCTATATTCTGGCAAAATTTGATACAAAAACAGATACGACAAAGCGTACAAGTAATCCAATCCAACCCAAAATGTGCTATGCCGTGCATTATTTTTCCTTTAAAAGCTTTTTGTCAATGAGCACCAATGATCAATTTAACTGGCCGATCAACTTGTCATGTCCGTACTAAATCGTTTACACTAAATAGTCTGTAACTTTTTATTTAGAGCTCGGAAACACATGAATCCAATGGCCACTTTAAGGTACCTCAATTTTCTATACTGTAACAAAATAAGAGACAGAAATAGATACGACAAAGCATCCAAGTAATCCAACCTATCCAAAATTGTGTAATGCCATGCATTATGCTTCATGTATAAGCCTTAACTCAATCAACACCAATGATTAGTTTAGAATTATCACTTTAACTGGCATATCAACTTGACATTTCTGCACTAAATTGTCCGTATTTTTGATTTAGAGCTCAGAATGACACGAATCAAATGCCCACGTTAAGCTAGCTCAATTTTCTATATTGTGACAAACTTTGAGATAGAATATACACAAAAAAACTGTCCAAGTAATCCAGTCCATCACAAACTGGGTGATGCCATGCACTATTTTTTATTTATAAGCTTTTACTCAATGAGAATCAACGATCAGTTTTAATGATCATTTTAACTGGCCAATCAACTTGACATATCTGCACTACATCGTGCATAACTTTAGGTCTGTAGCTCAGAATGACACGAATCCAATGCCCACATTAAACTACTTCAGTTTTCTATATTCTGACCAAATTTTAGACAGAAATAGATACGACAAAATGTCCAAGTAATCCAGTCTATCCCAAACTACGTGACGCCATGCATTATTCTTCATTTATAAGCTTTTACTCAATGAGCACCAATGATCAGTTTAGAATAATCATTTTAACTGGCCAATCAACTTGGAATGTCTGCACTATATCATCCACAGCTTTTGATTTATAGCTCAGAATTCCATGATTCCAATGCCCATTCAATTTTCTATTTTGTGAAAAATTTTGAATCAGAACTAGATACGACAAAGCATCCAAGTAATCCAATCTTTCCCAAACTGCGTGATGCCATGCGTTATGCTTTATTATAAGCCTTCACTCAATCAGCACCAATGATCATTTTAGAATTATCACTTAAACTGGCCGATCAACTTGACATGTCTACACTAAATCATCAGTAACTTTTTATTCATACCTCAGAATGACACAAATCAAATGCCCACGTTAGGCTAGCTCAATTTTCAAAGGGTTTAGGGTTTAGGGTTTAGGGTTTAGGGTTTAGGGATATTGTGACAAACTTTGAAATAGAAATAGATACGAAAAAGTGTCCAAGTATTCCAGCCCATCCCAAACTGCGTGATGCCATGCATTATTCTTCATTTATAAGCTTTTACTTAATGAGAACCAAAGATTAGTTTAGAATGATCATTTTAACTGGTCGATCAACTTGACATGTCTGCACTACATCGTCCATAACTTTTGATTTGTAGTTCGGAATGACACAAATCCAATGCCTACATTACGCTAGTTCAATTTTCTATATTGTGACAAAATTTGACAGAGAAATAGATACGACAAAGCGTACAAGTAATCCAATCCATCCCAAACTGCGTGATGCCATGCATTATTTTTCATTTATAAGCCTTTACTCAATAAGCAACAATGATCAGTTTAACAGGCCGATCAACTTGTCATGTCCGCCATAAATTGTTTGCAATAAATTGTTTGTAAATTTTTATTTAGAGCTCGGAATCACATGAATCGAATGGGCATGGTAAGCTAGCTCAATTTTCTATGGTGTAGCAAAATTAGAGACATAAATAGATACTACAAAACATCCAAGTAATCCAGTCTATCCAAAACTGTGTGATGCCATGCATTATGCTTCATTTATGCAATTCATTAATATAAGCCTTTACTCAATCTGCACTAATAATCAGTTTAGAATGATCACTTTAATTGGCCAATCAACTTGACATGTCCGCACTAAATCCTTTGTAAGTTTTGATTTAGAGTTCTGAATGACACGAATCCAATGCCAACGTTAAGCTAGCTCAATTTTCTATATTGTGACAAAATTTTAGACAGAAATAGACACGACAAAATCTCCAATTAGTCCAGTTTATCCCAAACGGCGTGATGCCATGCTTTATTGTTCATTTATAAGCTTTTACTCAATGAACACCAACAATCAGTTTAAAATGATTATTTTTTAACTAGCCAATGAACTTGACATGTCTGCACTATATCGTCCATAGCTTTTGATTTATAGCTCAGAATGCCACGAACCCAATGCCCATTCAATTTTCTATATTCTGACAAAATTTGAAACAGAACTAGATACGACAAAGTGTCCAAGTAATCCAATTTTTCCCAAACTGCGTGATGCCATGCATTATGCATTATTTATAAGCCTTCACTCAATCAGCACCAATGATCAGTTTAGAATTATCACTTTAACTGGCCGATCAACTTGCCATGTTGGCACTAAATCATCAGTAAATTTTGATTTATAGCTCAGAGTGACACGAATCAAATGCCCACGTTAAGGTAGCTCAATTTTCAATATTGTGACAAATTTTGAGATAGAAATAGATACGAAAAAGCGTCCAAGTATTCCAGCCCATCCCAAACTGCGTGATGCCATGCATTATTTTTCATTTATAAGCTTTTACTCAATGAGAAGCAACGACCAGTTTAGAATTATTATTTTAACTGGCCAATCAACTTGATATGTCTGCACTACATCGTCCATAACTTTTGATTTGTAGCTCAGAATGACAGGAATCAAATGCCCACATTAAGCTAGTTCATTTTTCTATATTTTGACAAAATTTGAGACAGAAATAGGTACGACAAATCGTACAAGTAACCCAATCCATCCCAAACTGCGCGATGCCATGCATTATTTTTCATTTATAAGCTTTTACTCAATGAGCACCAATGATCAGTTTAACATGCCGATCAACTTGTCATGTCCGCACTAAATTATTTGCACTAAATCGTTCTTAACTTTTGATTTAGAGCTCGGAATCACATGAATCCAATGGGCACGTTAAGCTAGTTCAATTTTCTATAGTGTAAAAACTTAGAGACAGAAATAGATACGATAAATCATCCAAGTAATCCAAACTGTCCATAACTGTGTGATGCCATGCATTATGCTTCATTTATAAGCCTTTGCTCAATTTGCACTAATGATCAGTTTAGAATGATCACTTTAATTGGCCAATCAACTTGACATGTCCGCACTAAATCGTCTGTAAGTTTTGATTTAGAGTTTTGAATGACACGAATCGAATGCCCACGTTAAGTTATCTCAATTTTCTATATTATGACAAAATTTTAGACAGAAATAGATACGACAAAATGTCCAATTAATCCAGTCTGTCCCAAACTGCGTGATGCCATGCGTTATTCTTCATTTATAAGCTTTTACTCAATGAGCACCAACGATCAGTTTAGAATGATTATTTTAACTGGCCAATCAACTTGACATGTCTGCACTATATAGTCCATAACTTTTGATTTATAGCTCAGAATGCCGCGATTCCAATGCCCATTGAATTTTATGTATTGTGACAAAATTTGAAACAGAACTAGATACGACAAAGCATGCAAGTAATCCAATCTTTCCCAAACTATGTGATGCCATGCATTATGCTTTATTTTAAGCCATCACTCAATCAGTACCAATGATTAGTTTAGAATTATCACTTTAACTGGCTGATCAACTTAACATGTCAGCACTAAAACGTCCGTAACTTTTGATTTAGAGCTCAGAATGACACAAATCAAATTCTCACGTTAAGCTAGCTCAATTTTTAATATTGTGACAAACTCTGAGATAGTAATAGATACGACAAACACTACAAGAAAAAATTAGTATTTCCGACGGGTTTTCCAATGGATATAAAACTGTCAGAATGTTCCAAGGCCTATGCGACGGTTTTCCAACGGACTACCAAGGGAAATTATTTCGTCAGTATTCCATCAGTAATTCCCGACGCTTGCACTACCTTCGAGAAATCGATGGTAAAACCTGATGGCTTTTCGTCTGTTTTCTGACAAAAGCATTGCATCGGGATATTCTCTTAAAACTGTCTCAAATTACCGACAAAATATAAACCGTCGGGTTTTTTCCCGATGATTTCCTGATGGAATGTTATTTTTACTCTGCGTATGGAATCCGTCGGGAACATATCGATGGGCTGAAGTCGAGTGTCATCGGTTGGTCGTCCGAAATATCCGACCATGGTCGGAAACCGTCCGAAATCCATTGGAAACTGGAATATTCTTAAGAATAATCTATTAAAAATTTGTGATTATCTGGCTGTTGTCGGAAACCGTCCGAAACGGGAATATTCTTAAAAATAATCTATTAAAAATTTGTGATTATCTGTTAAAAATTTGTAATAATTTTTTCAAAATTCATAATAATCTGTTAAAATTTTGTGATAATCTTCTAATTTTCAATATAAATACGCTATGCTCCTTCGCAATTTCACCAGAACAAAAAATCTTAAGAAAATGTCTTCTTCGGGTTATTATGGTTATTTTCGATCGTGGATGGATAAACCTCGATATGATTTAACAATGGGGGAATTGACTGATGAATTTGCACAAGGTGTTGAAGAGTTCATGACATTTGCATCAAACAATAGCATGACATTGGAATACGGTAAAATGTATTGTACGTGTATTAAATGTCAAAATCATAGATTAATCTCTGTTAGAGAAGTACGTAATCATTTGTATAGGACTGGATTTATGAGGGGTTACAAAATTTGGTATTGACATGGAGAAACTGATGCAACAATGCAATATTATGGTAATACTTCAAAAAGGTTAGATAGTACTAATGCTAGGATAGAGGAACCGGCATCACAAGTTGATATAAACGGAGGTATTGGTCAGATTGTGAATGATGCATTTCGTGAACAAAGAGCATCGTACATTGAAGATAGTAGCAGAATAGAGGAACCTAATTTGGAAGCCCGGAAATTTTTTGATATGTTAGATGCATCCAGGCAGCCTTTGTATAAAGGATGTAGAGATGGATTATCGCCTTTATCTGCAGACAGAAATAGATACAACAAAGCGTCCAAGTAATCCAGTCCATCCCAAACTGCGTGATGCAACGCATTATTCTTCATTAATAAGCTTTCACTCAATTAGAATACAAGATCATTTTAGAATGATCATTTTAACTGGCCGATCAACTTGACATGTATGCACTAAATCGTCCATAACTTTTGATTTATATCTGAAATGACACGAATCCAATGACCACATTAAGCTAGTTCAATTTTCTATGTTGTGAGAAACTTTGAAACATAACTAGATATGACAAAGCGTCCAAGTAATCAAATCTATCCCATAATACGTGATGCCATGCGTTATGCCTCATTTATAAGCCTTTAGTTAATGAGCACCAATGATCAGTTTAGAATTATCATTTTCACTCGTCGATCAACATAACATGTACGCACTAAATCGTGTGTAACTTTTGATTTAGAGCTTCGAAACACACAAATCCAACGTTCATGTTAAGCTAGTTCAATTTTCTATAGTGTAACAAAATTTGAGACAGAAATAGATACGACAAAGCGTCCAAGTAATCCAGTCCATCCCAAACTGCGTGATGCAATGCATTATTCTTCATTTATAAGCTTTTACTCAATGAGAACAGACGGTCATTTTAGAATGATCATTTTAACTGGCTGATCAACTTGATATGTATGCACTAAATCGTCCATAACTTTTGATTTATAGCAGAAATGACACGAATCCAATGCGCACATTAAGCTAGTTCAATTATCTATGTTGTGAGAAACTTTGAAACGGAACTAGATACGACAATGCGTAAAGTAATCCAATCTATCCCAAACTATGTGATACCATGTTTTAGGCCTCATTTTTAATCCTTTACTTAAATATACAACCGATCAGTTTGGAATGAACATTTTAACTAGCCAATCAACTTGACATGACCGCACTAAATCATCCGTAACTTTTGATTTAGAGGTCAGAAACAAACAAATCAATTCCCACACTAAGCTAGTTCAATTTTCTATACTATGAAAAAATTTGAAACAATACTAGATATGACAAAGCGTCCAAGTAATCCAATTTATCCCAAACTGTGTGATGCCATGCTTTACACCTCTTTTATAAGCCTTTACTTAATGAGCACCAATGATCATTTTAGAATGATCATTTTAACTCGCCGATCAACTTGACATGTCCACAATAAATCGTCGGTAACTTTTGATTTAGAGGTCAGAAACACACAAATCCAATGCCCACATTAAGCTACCTCAATTTTCTATAGTGTAACAAAATTTCAGACAGAAATAGGTACGACAAAATGTCCAAGTAATCCAGTCCATCCAAAACTACGTGACGCCATGCATTATTCTTTTATTTATAAGCTTTTTTACTCATTGAGTACCAATGATTAGTTTATAATGATCATTTTAACTGGCCGATCAACTTTACATGTATGCACTATATCGTACATAACTTTTGATTTATTGGTAAGAATGACACGAATCAATTTTCCACATTAAGCTAATTAAATTTTCTATGCTGTGACAAAATTTAAGACAGAACAAGATACAACAAAGCGTCCAAGTAATCCAATATATCCCAAACTACGTGATGCCATGAGTTATGCTTCATTTATAAGCCTTTAATCAATGTGCATCAATGATCAGTTTAGAATGATCACTTTAACGGGCCGATCAATTTGACATGTCTACAGTACATCATCTATAACTTTTGATTTGTAGCTCCGAATGACACGAATCCAATGCCCACATTAAGCTAGTTCAATTTTCTATATTGTCAAAAATTTGAGACAGAAATAGATACGACAAAGCATCCAAGTAAACCAATCCATCCCAAACTGTGTGATGCCATGCATTATTTTTCATTTATAAGCTTTTACTTAATGAGCACCAATGATCATTTTAACTGGCCGATCAACATGACATTTCCGCACTAAATCGTTCACTTCGCACTAAATCGTTCGTAAATTTTTATTTAGTGCTCGGAAACACACGAATCCAATGGCCACGTCAAGCCAGCTCAATTTTCTCTAGTGTAGCCTAATATGAGAAAGAAATAGATACGACAAAGCATCCAAGTAATCCAATCTATCCATAACTGTGTGATTCCATGCATTATGCTTCATTTATAAGCCTTTACTCAATCAGCACCAATGATCAGTTTAGAATGATCACTTTAACTGGCCAATCAACTTGACATGTCCGCACTAAATTTTCCATAACTTCTTATTTAGAGTTTTGAATGACACGAATCCATTGCCCACATTAAGCTACCTCAGTTTTCTATATTGTGACAAAATTTGAGGCATAAATAGATACGACAAAGTGTCCAAGTAATCCAGTCTTTCCCAAACTGCGTGATGCCATGCATTATTCTTCATTTATAAGCTTTTACTCAATGAGAACCAATGATCGGTTTAGAATGATCATTTTAACTGCCCCATCAACTTGACAAGTCTGCACTATATCGTCCGTAGCTTTTGATTTATAGCTCAGAATGCCATGAATCCAATGCCCACATTAAGCTAGTTCAATTTTCTAAATTGTGACAAAATTTGAAACAGAACTAGATACGACAAAGCATCCAAGTAATCCAATCTATCCCAAACTCCGTGATACCATGCATTATTCTTCATTTATAAGCCTTTACTAAATCAGCACCAATGATCAGTTTAGAATTATAACTTTAGCTGGCCGATCAACTTGATATGTCCGCTCTAAATCGTAAGTAACTTTTGATTTAGAGCTCAATTTTCTATAGTGTAACCAAATTTGAGAAAGAAATAGATAGGACAAAGCGTCCAAGTAATCCAATCTATCCGAAACTGTGTGATGCCATGCATTATGCTTCATTTATAAGCCTTTATTCAATCAGCACCAATGATCAGTTTAGAATGATCACTTTAGCTGGCCAATCAACTTGACATGTCCACACTAAATTGTCCGTGACTTCTTATTTAGAGTTTTGAATGGCACGAATCAAATATCCACGTTAAGGTAGCTCAATTTTCAATATTGTGACAAACTTTGAGATAGAAATAGATACGAAAAAGCGTCCAACTATTCTAGTCCATCCCAAACTGCGTGATGCCATGCATTATTCTTCATTTATAAGCTTTTACTCAATGAGAACCAACGACTAGTTTAGAATGATTATTTTAACTGGCCGATCAACTTGACATGTCTGCATGACATCATCCATAACTTTTGATTTGTAGCTCAAAATGACAGGAATCCAATGCCCACATTAAGCTAGTTCAATTTTCTATATTGTGACAAAATTTTAGACAGAAATAGATACGACAAAGTATACAAGTAATCCAATCCATCCCAAACTGCGCGATGCCATGCATTATTTTTCATTTATAAGCTTTTACTCAATGAGCACCAATGATCAGCTTAACAGGCCGATCAACTTGTCATGTCCGCACTAAATCGTTTGCACCAAGTCGTCCGTAACTTTTTATTTAGAGCTCGAAAACACATGAATCCAATGGCCACGTTAAGCTAGCTCAATTTTCTATAGTGAAAAAAATAAGAGACAGAAATAGATACGATAAAGCATCCAAGTAATCCAGTCTATCCAAAACTACGTGACGCCATGCATTATTTATAAGTTTTTACTCAATCAGCACCAACGATCAGTTTATAATGATCATTTTAACTGGCCCATCAACTTTACATATCAGAATGCCACAAATCCAATGCCCACATTTAGCTAGTTCAATTTTCTAAATTGTGACCAAATTTGAAACAGAACTAGATATGACAAAGCATCCAAGTAATCCAATCTATCCCAAACTGCATGATACCATGCATTATTCTTCATTTGTAAGCCTTTACTAAATCAGCACTAATGATCAGTTTATAATTATCACTTTAACTGGCCGATCAACTTGACATGTCCGCTCTAAATCGTCTGTAACTTTTGATTTAGAGTTTAGAATAACACGAATCAAATGCCCACGTTAAGTTTGCTCAATTTTCAATATTGTGACAAACTTTGAGAAAACAATAGATACGACAAAGCGTCGAAGTAATCTAATCCTTCCGGAACTGCGTCATGCCATGCATTATTTTTCATTTATAAGCTTTTACTCAATGAGCACCAATGATCAGTTTAGAATGATCATTTTAACAGGCCGATCCACTTGTCATGGGTGGACTAAATCGTACATAAATTTTGATTTATAGCTGAGAATGACACGAATCTAATACCTATATTAAGCTAGTCAATTTTCTACATTGTGACAAACTTTGAAATAAAACTAGATACGACAAAGCGTCCAAGTAATCCAATATATCCCAAGCTGCGTGATGGCATGCCTTATGCCTCATTCATAAGTCTTTACTCAATGACCACCAATGATCAGTTTAGAATGATCATTTTAACTCGCTGATCAACGTAACATTCGCCCTTAATCGTATATAACTTTTGATTTAGATGTCAGAAACACACGAATCTTGTGCTCACGTTAAGCTAGCTCAATTTTCTATACTGTAAAAAAATTTGAGACCAAAATAAATACGACAAAGCGTCCATGTAATCCAGTCCATCCCAAACTGCGTGAGGCCATGCATTATTCTTCATTTATAAGCTTGTACTCAATGAGCACCAACGATCAGTTTAGATTGATCATTTTAACTGGTCGTTCAAATTGACATGTATGCACTATATCGTTCATGACTTTTGATTGATAGGTCTGAAAGACACGAATCAATTTCCCACATTAAGCTAGTTCAATTTTCTATATTGTGAAAAAATTTGAGAGAGAACTAGATACGACAAAGCGTCCAAGTAATCCAATCTATACCAACCTTTGTGATGCCATGCGTTATGTTTCATTTATAAGCCTTGACTCAATGAGCACCAATGATCAGTTTAGAATGATCACTTTAACTGGCCGATCAACCTGACATGTGCGCACTAAATCATCCAAAACTTTTGATTTAAAGCTCGGAATGACACGAATCCAATGCCCACGTTATGCTAGCTCAATTTTCTGTATTGTGACAAATTTTGAGAGATAATAGATACGACAAAGCGACCAAGTAATCCAGATCATCCCAAACTGCATGATGCCATGCATTATTCTTCATTTATAAGCGTTTACTCAATGAGCGCCAATGATCAGTTTAGAATGATCATTTTAACTGGCCGATCAACTTTATATGTCTACACTACATCATCCATCACTTTTGATTTGTAGCTCAGAATGACACGAATCCAATGCCCACATTAATCTAGTTCAATCTTCTATATTGTGACAAAATTTGAGACAGAGCTAGATACAACAACGCGTCCAAGTAATCCAATCTGTCCCAAACTACGTGATGCCATGCGTTATGTTTCATTTATAAGCCTTGACTCAATGAGCACCAATGATCAGTTTAGAATGATCACTTTAACTGGCCGATCAACTTGACATGTCCGCACTAAGTCGACCCAAACTTTTGATTTAAAGCTCAGAATGACACGAATCCAATGCCCACGTTAAACTAGCTCAATTTTATGTATTGTGACAAATTTTGAGATATAATAGATACGATAATGCATCCAAGTAATCCCATCCATCCCGAACTGCGTGATGCCATGCATTATTTTTCATTTATAAGCTTTTACTGAATGAGCACCAATGATAAGTTTTGAATAATCATTTCAACAGGCCGATCAAATTGTCATGTCCGCACTAAATCTTCTTACTAAATTGTTCGTAACTTTTGATTTACAGGTTATAAACAACGAATCCAATGCCCAAGTAATCCAATCTATATTGTGAAAAAATTTGGGAAAGGTCTATATACGACAAAGTGTCTAAGTAATCCAATCTATCCCAAACTGTGTGATGCCATGCATAATGCTTCATTTATAAGCCTTTGCTCAATGACAACCAACGATCATTTAGAATTATCACTTTAACTGGCCGATCAACTTTACATATCCGCACTAAGTCGTCCGTAAATTTTGATTTAAAGCTCGCAATGACACGAATCAAATGCCCACGTTAAGCTAGCTCAATTTTCAATATTGTGACAAACTTTGAGATAGAAGTAGATACGACAGAGCATCCAATTAGAACTGCGTGATGCGATGCATTATTTTTCATTTATAAGCTTTTACCCAATATGCTTTTATAAGCTTTTACCCAATGATCAGTTTAGAATGATCATTTTAACAGGCCGATCAACTTGTCATGTATACACTAAATCATCCATAACATTTGATTTATAGCTCAGAATGACATGAATCTAATGTCCATATTAAGCTAGTTCAATTTTCTATATTGTGATAAAATTTGAAACGAAATTAGATACGACAAAGTGTCCAAGTAATCCAATCTATCCCATAATGCGTGATGCCATGCTTTATGCCTCATTTATAAGCCTTTACATAATGAGCACCAATGATCAGTTTAGAATGATAATTTTAACTCGCCGATCAACTTGACATGTCCGCACTAAATCGTCCCTAACTATTGATTTAGAGCTCCGAAACACAAGAAGCCAATGCCAACGTTAAGGTAGCCTAGTTTTCTATATTATGACAAAATTTGAGAAATAAATAGATACGAGAAAGCATCCAAGTAATCCAGTCCATCCCAAACTGCGTGATGTCATGCATTATTCTTCATTTAGATGCGTTACTCAATGAGCACCAATGATCACTTTAGAATGATCATTTTAAGTCGCCGATCAACTTGACATGTCTGCGCTACATCGTCCATAACTTTTCATTTGTATCTCAGAATGACACGAATTCAATGCCCATATTAAGCTAGTTCAATTTTCTATATTGTGACAAAATTTGAGACAGAAATAGATACGACCAAGCGTCCATGTAATCCAATTTATCCCAAACTGCGTGATGCCATGCATTCTTTTTCATTTATAAGCTTTTACCCAATGAGCACCAATGATTAGTTTACAATAATCATATTAGCAGGCTGATTAACTTCACATGTCCACATTAAATGGTCCATAACTTTTTATTTATAGCTCAGAATGATACGAATCCAGTGCACATGTTAAGCAACCTCAATTTTCAATATTTTCAGAAAGTTTGAGATAGAAATAGAGACGAAAAAGTGTCCAAGTAATCCAATCTAGCCAAACTACTTAATATGCTTTAGGCTTCATTTATAAGTCTTTATTTTAACTTGCCACTCAACTTAACATGTCCGCACTAAATCATCCGTAACTTTTGATTCACAGCTCTGAATGATACGAATCCAATGCCCACGTTAAGCTAGCTCAATTTCCTATATTGTGACAAAATTTGAGACAGAAATAGATACCACAAAGCATCCAAGCAATCCAATCCGTCCCAATTTGCGTGATGCCATGCATTATTTTTCATTTATAAGCTTTTACTCAATAATCACCAATGATCAGTTTATAATGATCAATTTAAATTGCCGAGCAACTTGTCATTTCTGATTAAATCATCCATAACTTTTGATTTATAGCTCAGAATGACACGAATCCAATGCCCACATTAAGCTAGTTCAATCTTCTATATTGTGACAAAATTTGAAATAGAACTCGATACGACAAAGCATCCAAGTAATCTAATCTATCCCAAACTATGTGATACCATGCTTTACGCCTCATTTATAAGCATTTATTTAATGAGCACCAATGATCTGTTTACAATAATCATATTAACTGGCCGTTAACCTTGACATTTCCGCACTAAATCGTCCGTAATTTTTGATTTAGAGCTTAGAAGGACACGAATCCAATGCCCACGTTAATCAAGCTCATTTTTCTTTATTGTGACAAAATTTGAGAAATAAATAGATACGAAAAAGCGTCCAAGTAATCCAATATATTCAAAACTGTGTGATGCCATGTATTATGCTTCATTTATAATCCTTTACTTAATGAGCACCAATGATAAGTTTAGAATGATCACTTTAACTGCCCGATCAACTTTACATGTCCGCACTAAATTATCCATAACTTTTGATTTAGAGCTCAAAATGACATGAATCCAATGCCCACGTTAAGCTAGCTAAATTTTCTATATTGTGACAAAATTTGACATAGAAATAGATATGAAAATCGTCCAAGTAATCCAATCCATCTCGAACTGTGTGATGCCAAGCACTATTTTTCATTTATAAGCTTTTACTTCATGAGAACCAATGATCAGTTTAGAATGATCATTTTAACTCGCCGATCAACTTGACATGTCCACAAAATATCGTCCGTAACTTTGCTTTATAGGTCCAAAACAAACGAATCCAATGCCCAGGTTTAGCTTGCTCAATTTTCTATAAAGTAACAAAAATTGAGACAGAAATGGATATGACAAAGCGTCCAAGTAATCTAGTCCATCCCAAATTACGTGATGCCATGCATTATTCTTCATTTATAAGCTTTTACTCAATGAGCACCAACGATCAGTTTAGAATGATCATTTTAACTGGCTGATCAACTTCACATGTCCGCACTATATCGTCCATAACATTTGATTGATAGGTCATAATGACACGAATCAATTGCCCACATTAGGCTAGTTTAATTTTCTATAGTGTGACAAAATTTGAGACTGAACTAGATAAGATTAAGAGTCCAAGTAATCCAATCTATCCGAAAATGTGTGATCCCGTGCATTATGCTTCATTTATAAGTCTTTACTCAGTGAGCACCAATGATCAGTTTAGAATGATCATTTTAACTGCCCAATAAACTTGAAATGTCCGCACTAAATAGTAATTAACTTTTGATTTAAAGCTCCGAATGACATGAATCCAATGCCCACGTTAAGCTAGTTCAATTCTCTATATTGTGACAAAATTTGAGAAATAAATAAGTAATCAAATCCATCCCAAACTGCGGGATGCCATGCATTATTTTTTATTTATAAGCTTTAACTCAATGAGCACCAATGATCAGTTTAGAATGATCATTTTAACTGGCCGTTCAACTTGCCATGTCTGCTCTAAATCTTCCATAACTTTTGATTTATAGCTCAGAATGACAAGAATCCAATTCCCACATTAAGCTAGTGTTCAATTTTCTATATTGTGAATAAATTTGAAACATAACAAGATACAAAAAAACGTCCAAGTAATCCAATATATCCCAAATTTCGTGATGCTATGTTTTATTCCTCATTTATAAGCCTTTACTTAATATGCACTGAAGATCAGTTTAGAATGATCCGTTTAACTCGCCGATCAACTTGATATGTCCGCACTAAATCGTCCATACTTTTGATTTAGAGCTCATAAACACATGAATACAATGCCCACGTTAAGGTACCTCAATTTTCTATATTGTGACAAAATTTGATAAATAAATAGATACAACAAAGCGTCCAAGTAATCCCGTCCATCCCAAACTGCGTGATGCCATGCATTATTCTTCATTTTTAAGTGTTTACTCAATGAAAACAATTGATCAGTTTAGAATGATCATTTTAACTATCCGATCAACATGACATGTCTGCACTAAATCGTCCATCACTTTTGATTTGTAACTCAGAATGATACAAATCCAATGCCAACATTAAGCTAGTTCAATTTTTTATACTTTGATGAAATTTGAGACAAAAATAGGTAAGACAAAGCATCCAAGTAATCCAATCCACCCCAAACTGTGTGATGCCATGCATTATTTTCATTTATAAGATTTTAGTCAATGAGCACCAATGATCAATTTAGAATAATCATATTGACTGATCGATCAACTTGACATGTCCGCACTAAACTGTCTGTAACTTGTGATTTAGAGTTCAGAATGAGACGAATCCAATGCCCACGTTAAGCTAGCTCAATTTTCTATATTGTGTCAAAATATGAGAAAGAAATATATATGACAAAGCTTCCAAGTAATCCAATCCATCCCAAACTACACACGTAATCCAATATATCCCAAACTGTGTGATGCTATTCTTTGTGCCTCATTTATAAGCCTTTACTTAATGTGCACCAATGATCAGTTTAGAGTGATCATATTAACTCGCTGATCAACTTGACATGTCCTCACTAAATAGTCCATAACTTTTGATTTAGACCTCAGAAACACACGATACTATAGCCCACGTTAAGCTAGCTCAATTTTCTATAGTGTAAAAAAATTTGAGAAAGAAATAGAAACGACAAAGCGTCCAAGTAATCCAATCTATCCAAAACTGTGTGATGCCATGCATTTTGCTACATTTAGAAGCATTTACTCCATGAGCACTAACGATCCATTTAGAATGATCAATTTAACTGCCCGATCAACTTGACATGTCCACACTAAATCGTCCGTAACTTTTGATTTAGAGCTCAGAATTACACGAATCCAATGCCCACTTTAAGCTAGCTCAATTTTCTTTATCGTGACAAAATTTTAGAGAGAAATAGGAACGACAAAGCGTCTAAGTAATCCAGTCTATTCCAAACTGCGTGATGCCATACATTATTATTCATTTATAAGCTTTTACTGAATGAGCACCAATGATCACTTTAGAATGATCATTATAACTCACCTATCAACTTGTCTTGTATGCACTAAATCGTCCTTAACTTTTTATTTATAGCTTATAATGACACGAATCCAATGCCCACATTAAGCTACTTCAATTTGCTATATTGTGACAAAAATTGAAACAGAATTAGATACCACAAAGCGTCCAAGTAATCCAATCTATCCCAAACTGTGTGATACAATGATTTATGCTTCATTTATAAGCCTTTACTTAATGAGCACCAATGATCTGTTTAGAATGATCACTTTAACTGTCCACTCAACTTGACATGTCCGCACTGAATCGTCCGTAACTTTTGATTTAGAGCTCAGAATGACAAAACTCCAATGCCCACATTAAGTTTGTTCAATTTTCTATATTGTAACAAAATTTGAGTCATAACTAGATACGACAAAGCGTCCAAGTAATCCAATATATCCCAAATTGCATGATATCATGCATTATGCTTCATTTATAAGCCTTTACTCAGTGAGCACCAATGATCAGTTTAGAATGATCACTTTATCTAGCCGATCAACTTGACATGTCCGCACTAAATCGTCCGTGACTTTTGATTTAAACCTTAGAATGACACGAATCTAATGCGCACGATATGCTAGCTCAATTTTCTATATTGTGATAAAATTTGAAAAATAAATAGATACGAGGAAGCGTCCAAGTAATCCAGTCCATCCCAAACTGCGTGATGCCATGCATTATTCCTCAATGAGCACCAATGATCTATTTAGAATGATAATTTTATCTGGACGATTAACTTGATGTATCAGCACTACATCGTCCATAACTTTTTATTTGTAGCTTAGAATGACACGAATCCAATGCCCACTTTAAGCTAGTTCAATTTTCTATATTTTGAATAAAACTAAGACAGATATAGATACGACAAAGCGTGGAAGTAGTCCAATTCATCCCAAACTGCGTGATGCCATGCATTATTTTTCATTTATAAGCTTTTATTCAATGAACACCAATGATCAGTTTAGAATAATCATATTAACTGGCCGATCAACTTGACATGTCCGCACTAAATCGTACATAACTTTTCATTTATAGCTGAGAATGACACGAATCCAATGCCCACGTTAAGCAGGATCAATTTTCTCTATTTTGGCAAAGTTTGAGATAGAAATAGAGACGACAAAGCATCCAAGTAATCCAATCTATCCAAACTACTTGATGCCATGATTTATGCTTCATTTATAAGCCTTTACTTATTGAGCACCAATGATCTGTTTAGAATGATCACTTTAACTTGCCACTCAACATGACATGTCCGCACTCAATCATCCATAACTTTTGATTTATAGCTCAGAATGATACGAATCCACTGCCCACGTTAAACTAGCTAAATTTTCTATATTGTGACAAAATTTGAGACAGAAATAGATACGACAAAGTGTCCAAGTAATCTAATCCATCTGAAACTGCGTGATGCCAAGCATTATTTTTCATTTATAAGCTTTTACTTAATGAGCTCCAGTGATCAGTTTAAATTGATCGCTTTAACTGACGCTTCAACTTGACATGTCTGTACTAAATCATCCGTAAATTTTGATTTAGAGTTCAAAATGACACGAATCCAATGCTCACGTTAAGCTAGATCAATTTTCAATATTTTGACAAAATTTGAAACCAAAATAGAGACGACAAAGCCTCCAAGTAATCCAATATATCCATACAACTTGATGCCATGCATTATGCTTCATTTATAAGCCTTAACTTAATCAGCACCAGTGATCAGTTTAGAATGATCACTTTAACTAGCCACTCAACTTGACATTTCCGCACTAAATCGTCTGTAAGTTTTCATTTAGAGGTCAAAATGACACGAATCCAATGCCCACGTTAACTATCTCAATTTTCTATGTTTTGACTTAATTTGAGACTAAAATAGTGAAGAACAGGCATACAAGTAATCCAATCAATCTAAACTGCTTGATGCCATGCATTATGCATCATTTATAAGCCTTTATTTAATGAGCACCAATGATCAGTTTAGAATGATCACTTTAGCTGGCCGACCAACTAGACATGTATGCACTAAATCTTCCGTAACTATTGATTTAGAACTTAGAATGACACGAATCCAATGCCCACGTTAAGCAAGCTCAAATTCTATATTGTGACAAAATTTGAGACCGAAATAGATATGACAAAACATCCAAGTAATCCAATCCATCCCAAACCGCGTGATGCCATGTATTATTTTGCATTTATAAGCTTTTACTAAATGAGCACAAATGGTCAGTCTAGAATGATTATTTTAACTGGCCGATCAACTTGTCATATCTGCACTAAATCGTCCATAACTTTTGATTTATAGCTTGGAATGACTCGAAACCAATGCCCACATTAAGCTAGTCAATTTTCTATCTCGTGACAAAATTTGAGAGAAAACTAGATACGACAAAGCGTCCAAGTAATGCAATCTATCCCAAACTGCATGATGTCATGCCTTATGCTTCATTTATAAGCCTTTACTCAATGAGCACCAATGATCAGTTTATAATGATCACATCAATTGGCCGATCAACTCTACATGTCCGTACAGAATCGTCCGTAACTTTTGATTTAATGCTCAGAATGACACAAATCCAATGCCCACGTTAAGCTAGCTCAATTTTTTATATTGCAACAAAATTTGAAATGGAAATATATATATGACAAAGCGTCCAAGTAATCGAATTTATCCAAAACCTGTGTGATGCCATGCGTTATGCTTCATTTATAAGCTTTACTCAATGAGCACCAATGATCAGTTTAGAATAATCACTTTAACTGCTCGATCAACTTGACATGTCCGCATTAAATCGTCCGTAACTTTCAATTTAGAGCTCCGAATGACACGAATCCAATGCCCATGTTAAGCTTACTCAATTTTCTATTTTTTGACAAAGTTTGAGACAAAAATAGATATGACAAAGTGTCCAATTAATCCCAAACTGTGTGATGCCATATATTATTTTTCATTTATAAGCTTTTACTCAATGAACACCAATGATCAATTTAGAATGATCACTTTAAATGGCCGATCAACTTCACATGTCCGCACAATATCGTCTGTAATTTTTGATTAAAAGCTTAAAATGACATGAGTCCAATGCCCACGTTAAGCTAGCTCAATTTTCTATATTTTGAGAAATTTAAGAGAGAAATAGAGATGACAAAGCGTCCATGTAATCCAATCTATCCCAACTGTTTGATGCCATGCAATATGATTCATTTATAAGCCTTAGGTTAATCAGCACGATTGATCAGTTTAGAATGATAACTTTAACTGGCCACTCAACATTATATGTCCGCACTAAATCGCCTATAACTTTTGATTTAGATCTCAGAATGACACGAATCTAATGCCACGTTAAAATAGCTCAATTTTCTATATTGTAACAAAATTTGAGACAGAAATAAAAACAACAAAACGTCAGAGTAATCCAATTTATCCAAAACAGTGTGATGCCTTATGCTTCATTTATAACTGGCCGATCAACTTGACACATGTCCGCTCTAAATCGTCTGTAACTTTTGATTTAGAGATCAGAATGACAGGAATCCAATGCCTTCGTTAATCTCGCTCAATTTTCTATATTTTGGCAAAATTTGAGTCAGAAATACAGATGACAAGGCGTCCAAGTAATCTAATCTATCCAAGCTCCTTGATGCCATGCATATGCTTCATTTATAAGCCTTTACTTAATGAGCACCAATTATCAGTTTAGAATGATCACTTTAACTGGCCAATCAATTTTGCATTTCCGTACTAAATCGTTCGTAGGTTTTGATTTAGAGCTCAAAATGACACGAATCCAATGCCCACGTTAAACTAGCTATATTTTCTATATTGTGACAAAATTTGAGACAAAACTAGATACGACAAAGCATCTAAGTACTAGGAGGGAGCTCGCGAGCAAATACTAGGCGGCTCTCAATGCGACAAACGACAAATTTGTGAAGAAGGGAGCTGAGGTCGATGCCCTCGTGAAGGTTCAAGAAGTTGGAGCCAATTTGGAGCTTCTTGATTTGTTAATAAATATGGAGATTGTTGATTTTGATGCCGAGGTGGCGAGCTTAAAGGAGCAGGAGGTTCAGTTTGAAGCCAAACTTTCTGCTGTTCAGGTCTCGGATTTCTCCGTAGGGAAGCTCGCACTCCCTAAAGTCTCGGAAGACTCGGTGGCGCTGAGTTTGGTTCCAACATTGGGGTGATTGGTGTTGCTCTTCGTGTTGATGCTACTGAGGCTGAGATAGCAGATTAGTTTATCTGTTGATTTTCATTCTTGCTCCCCCCTTTTTTTTGTTTGCTAGTTGTTGCTTTAAAACTTTGTTGACTTTGGTGTCAGAGAGGGCTTTATCCGAATAAGTACTCCTTTTGTTTGAACTGAAAGAATCTAAATTTAATCAGTTGGTTTCTTACGATTTGCGTTACAAACCGAACTGAGAGCTGAAAATTCTCAGTCGAACTGAAAAACTTAGAAAAAACTGTTGAATGATCGTTATGGGACTCGGCTTTGAGATTCTACTCAGAATCGAGACAGTGCGAGATGGACTCGGCTTTGAGATTCTACTCAGAATCGAAGTGATGCGAGGTTAACTCGGCTTTGAGATTCTACTCAGAATCGAGGTGATGCGAGGAGAACTCGGCTTTAAGAATCTACTCAGAATCGAGGTAATGCGAGATGGACTCGGCTTTGAGATTCTACTCAGAATCGAGATGGTGCAAGGAGGACTCGGCTTTGAGATTTTATTTGGAATCGAAATGGTGCGAGATGAACTCGGCTTTGGACATAAATAAATTTTCAATGGGTTTGTAATATAAGAGGGTTCTTGATGAATGTATGGTTAATAGGATAAAAAGTTGGTGGCTGCACTAGTGGGTAGAGCTGCCTACATACGCTATCAAGGGATCAATCCTTTATGTAGTTCAATTATTTTAAGTGCTCAGTGATAATACTTTTTCAAATTCATGGCATTCCATGATCAAAGTTCTGGCACTCTGTTGAGTTTTTCGAGCTTGTATACGCCGTTTTGGATGATTTGGGTCACCCGATAGGGATCTTCCCTATTGGTTCCCAGTTTACCGGCGTTGAGCTCTTTCGTGTTTTTTTTGAACTTTTATAAGTACAAGATCATCCTCGTTGAATCTGCGCAGTTTTACTTTAGAATTATAGAAGCGTGGGGTGGCCTGTTGATAATTTTGGACTCTAACGAATGCTTGGTCTCCGTGTTCATCGATTGTATCGTGATGATCTGCAAGCATTTGATTATTTAGCTCTTCGTTCGTTGGACATATGGTCCTTCGAAGGCTTGGAATCGATACTTCTGCGGGTACCATTGCTTCTATTCCATAAGCTAGTGAGAAGGGAGTTTCTCCTGTAGCTTTCCGGGGAGTCGTTCGACAAGCCCAAAGTACTCCTGGAAGCTCGTCGTACCATTTCCCCTTTTTGGAGTCTAAGCGCTTTTTCAGGTTAGACAGGATGGATTTGTTTGCCACTTCGGCTTGTCCATTCCCCTGGGGGTAACGAGGGGTCGATTTTGTCAATCGGATTTTCCATGTTTCGTGGAACTTTTCAAAACCCTTTGAAATAAATTGTGATCCGTTATCTGTGACGATTTCGTACGGCAACCCATGGCGACATATTATATGTTTCCATACGAAGTTTTTGACATCAATTTGGGTTATCTGTTGATATCCTTCTGCTTCAATCCATTTGGTGAAATAGTCGGTTAGGACTAATACGAATTTTATCCTTTTTGGTCCTCCTGATTCATGGAGTTGACCGACTATGTCCACTGACCACCTCATAAATTGGTATGGAGCTGAGATAGATGACAACTCTTCTGCCGGTTGGTTGATTATTGGGGCATGCCTTTGGCATTTGTCACATTTGGTTGAATAAGTTATGCAATCGGTGACGATTGTTGGCCAAAAGTACCCTTGTCTTTTAATTCATGGCTAATAGGGTAGAGCTGCCTACATACCCAATCAAGGGATCAATCCTTTACGTAGTTCAATCATTTAAAGTGCTCAGTGATAATACTTTTTCAAATTCATGGCATTCCATGATCAAAGTTCTGGCACTCTGTTGAGTTTTTTGAGCTTGTATACGCTGTTTTGGATGATTTAGGTTACCCGATAGGGATCTTCCCTATTGGTTCCCAGTTTACCGGCGTTGAGCTTTTTCGTGTTTTTTTTAACTTTTCTAAGTTCAAGATCACCCTCGTTAAATCTGCGCTGTTTTACTTTTGAATTATAGAAGCGTGTGGTGGCCTGTTGATAATTCTGGACTCTAACGAATGCTTGGTCTCCGTGTTCATCGATTGTATCGTGATGATCTGCAAGCATTTTATTATTTAGCTCTTCGTTCGTTGGACATATGGTCCTTTGAAGGCTTGGAATCGATACTTCTGCGGGTACCATTGCTTCTATTCCATAAGCTAGTGAGAAGGGAGTTTCTCCTGTAGCTTTCCGGGGAGTTGTTCGACAAGCCCAAAGTACTCCTGGAAGCTCGTCGTCAATTTTCTTTTTGGAGTCTAAGCGCTTTTTCAGGTTAGACAGGATGGATTTGTTTGCAACTTCGGCTTGTCCATTCCCCTGGGGGTAACGAGGGGTCGATTTTGTCAATCGGATTTTCCATGTTTCGCAGAACCTTTCAAAACCCTTTGAAATAAATTGTGATTCGTTATCTGTGACGATTTCGTATGGCAACCGATAGCGACATATTATATGTTTCAGTACGAAGTTTTTGACTTCGATTTGGGTTATCTGTTGATATCCTTCTACTTCAATCCATTTGGTGAAATAGTCGGTTAGGACTAATAGGAATTTTATTCTTTTTGGTCCTCCTTATTCATGGAGTGGACCGACTATGTCCATTGACCACCTCATATATTGGTATGGAGCTGAGATAGATGATAACTCTTCTGCCGGTTGGTGGATTATTGGGGCATGCCATTGGCATTTGTCACATTTGCTTGAATAATTCATACAATCGGTGACGATTGTTGGCCAAAAGTACCCTTTTCTTTTAATTCATGGCTAATAGGGTAGAGCTGCCTACATACCCTATCAAGGTATCAATCCTTTACGTAGTTCAATTATTTAAAGTGCTCAGTGATAATACTTTTTCAAATTCATGGCATTCCATGATCAATGTATTGGCACTCTGTTGAGTTTTTTGAGCCTGTATACGCTGTTTTGGATGATTTGGGTCACCCGATAGGGATCTTCCCAATTGGTTCCCATTTTACCGGTGTTGAGCTCTTTCGTGTTTTTCTGAACTTTTCTACGTACAAGATCACCCTCGTTGAATCTGCGATGTTTTACTTTTGAATTATAGAAGTATGTGGTGGCCTGTTGATAATTCTGGACTCTAACGAATGCTTGGTCTCCGCGTTCATCGATTATATCGTGATGATCTGCAAGCATTTCATTATTTAGCTCTTTGTTCATTGGACATATGGTCCTTCGAAGGCTTGGAATCGATACTTCTGCAATACCATTGCTTCTATTCCATAAGCTAGTGAGAAGGGGGTTTCTCCTGTAGCTTTCCGGGGAGTGGCTCGACAAGCCCAAAGTACTCCTGGAAGCTCGTCGTACCATTTCCCCTTTCTGGAGTCTAAACGCTTTTTCAGGTTAGACAGGGTGGATTTGGTTGCCACTTCGGCTCGTCCATTCCCCTGGGGGTAACGAGGGGTCGATTTTGTCAATCGGATTTTCCATGTTTTGCAGAACTTTTCAAAACCCTTTGAAATAAATTGTGATCCTTTATCTGTGACGATTTCGTACGGCAACCCATGGCGACATATTAATTGTTTCCATACGAAGTTTTTGACTTCGATTTGGGTTATCTAGTGATATCCTTCTACTTCAACCCATTTGGTGAAATAGTCGGTTAGGACTAATTGGAATTTTATCCTTTTTGGTCCTCCTGATTCATGGAGTGGACCGACTATGTCCATTGACCACCTCATAAATTGGTATGGAGCTGAGATAGATGACAACTCTTCTGCCGGTTGGTGGATTATTGGGGCATGCCTTTGGCCTTTGTCACATTTGCTTGAATAAGTCATGCAATCGGTGATGATTGTTGGCCAAAAGTGCCCTTGTCTTTTAGTTCATGGCTAATAGGATAGAGCTGCCTAAATACCCTATCAAGGGATCAATCCTTTACGTAGTTCAATTATTTAAAGTGCTCTGTGATAATACTTTTTCAAATTCATGGCATTCCATGAGCAAAGTTCTGGCACTCTGTTGAGTTTTTTGAGCTTGTATACGCTGTTTTTGGATGATTTGGGTCACCCCATAGGGATCTTCCCTATTGGTTCCCAGTTTACCGGCGTTTGAGCTCTTTCGTGTTTTTTTGAACTTTTCTAAGTACAAGATCACCCTCGTTGAATCTGCGCTGTTTTACTCTAGAATTATAGAAGCGTGTGGTGGCCTGTTGATAATTCTGGACTCTAACGAATGCTTGGTCTTCGCGTTCATCAATTGTATCGTGATGATCTGCAAGCATTTCATTATTTTTCTCTTCGTTCGTTGGACATATGGTCCTTCGAAGGCTTGGAATCGATACTTCTGCGGGTACCATTGCTTCTATTCCATAAGCTAGTGAGAAGGGAGTTTCTCCTGTAGCTTTCCGGGGAGTGGTTCGACAAGCCCAAAGTACTCCTGGAAGCTCGTCGTACCATTTCCCCTTTTTGGAGTCTAAGCGCTTTTTCAGGTTAGACAGGATGGATTTGTTTGCCACTTCAGCTTGTCCATTCCCCTGGGGGTAACGAGGGGTCAATTTTGTCAATCGGATTTTCCATGTTTCGCAGAATTTTTCAAAACCCTTTGAAATAAATTGTGATCCGTTATCTGTGACGATTTCGTACGGCAACCCATGGCGACATATTATATGTTTCCATAAGAAGTTTTTGACTTCGATTTGGGTTATCTGTTGATACCCTTCTGCTTCGATCCATTTGGTGAAATAGTCGGTTAGGACTAATAGGAATTTTATTCTTTTTGGTCCCCCTGATTCATGGAGTGGACCGACTATGTCCATTGACCACCTCATAAATTGGTATGGAGCTGAGATAGATGACAACTCTTCTGCCGGTTGGTGGATTATTGGGGCATGCCTTTGGCATTTGTTACATTTGCTTGAATAAGCCATGCAATCGGTGACGATTGTTGGCCAAAAGTACCCTTGTCTTTTAATTCATGGCTAATAGGTAAAGCTGCCTACATACCCTATCAAGGGATCAATCCTTTACGTAGTTCAATTATTTAAAGTTCTCAGTGATAATACTTTTTCAAATTCATGGCATTCCATGATCAAAGTTCTGGCACTCTGTTGAGTTTTTCGAGCTTGTATACGCTGTTTTGGATGATTTGGGTCACCCGATAGGGATCTTCCCTATTGGTTCCCAGTTTACAGGCGTTGAGCTCTTTCGTGTTTTTTTGAACTTTTCTAAGTGCAAGATCACCCTCGTTGAATCTGCGCTGTTTTACTTTAGAATTATAGAAGCGTGCGGTGGCCTGTTGATAATTCTGGACTCTAACGAATGCATGGTCTCCGCATTCATCGATTGTATCGTCATGATCTGCAAGCATTTCATTATTTAGCTCTTTGTTTGTTGGACATATGGTCCTTCGAAGGCTTGGAATCGATACTTCTGCGCGTACCATTGCTTCTATTCCATAAGCTAGTGAGAAGGGAGTTTCTCCTGTAGCTTTCCGAGGAGTGGTTCGACAAGGCCAAAGTACTCCTGGAAGCTCGTCGTACCATTTCCCCTTTTTGGAGTCTAAGCGCTTTTTCAGGTTAGACAAGATGGATTTGTTTGCCACTTCGGCTTGTCCATTCTCCTGGGGGCAACGAGTGGTCGATTTTGTCAATCGGATTTTCCATGTTTCGCAGAACTTTTCAAAACCCTTTGAAATAAATTGTGATCCGTTAACTGTGACGATTTCGTACGGCAACCCATGGCTACATATTATATGTTTCCATACGAAGTTTTTGACTTCGATTTGGGTTATCTATTGATATCCTTCTGCTTCAATCCATTTGGTGAAATAGTCGGTTAGGACTAATAGGAATTTTATCCTTTTTGGTCCTCCTGATTCATGGAGTGGACCGACTATGTCCATTGACCACCTCATAAATTTGTATGGAGCTGAGATAGATGACAACTCTTCTGCCGGTTGGTGGATTATTGGGGCATGCCTTTGGCATTTGTTACACTTTCTTGAATAAGTCATGCAATCGGTGACGATTGTTGGCCAAAAGTACCCTTGTCTTTTAATTCATGGCTAATAGGGTAGAGCTGCCTACATACCCTATAAGGGATCAATCCTTTACGTAGTTCAATTATTTAAAGTGCTCAGTGATAATACTTTTTCAAATTCATGGCATTCCATGATCAAAGTTCTGGCACTCTGTTGAGTTTTTTGAGCTTGTATACGCTGTTTTGGATGATTTGGGTCACCCTATAGGGATCTTCCCTATTGGTTCCCAGTTTACCGGCGTTGAGCTCTTTCGTGTTTTTTTGAACTTTTCTAAGTACAAGATCACCCTCGTTGAATCTGCGATGTTTTACTTTAGAATTATAGAAGCGTGCGGTGGCCTGTTGATAATTCTGGACTCTAACGAATGCTTGGTCTTCGCGTTCATCGATTGTATCGTGATGATCTGCAAGCATTTCATTATTTAGCTCTTTGTTCGTTGGACATATGGTCCTTCGAAGGCTTGGAATCGATACTTCTGCGGGTACCATTGCTTCTATTCCATAAGCTAGTGAGAAGGGAGTTTCTCCTGTAGCTTTCCGGGGAGTGGTTCGACAAGCCCAAAGTACTCCTGGGAAGCTCGTCGTACCATTTCCCCTTTTTGGAGTCTAAGCGCTTTTTCAGGTTAGATAAGATGGATTTGTTTGCCACTTCGGCTTGTCCATTCCCCTGGGGGTAACGAGGGGTCGATTTTGTCAATCGGATTTTCCATGTTTCGCAGAACTTTTCAAAACCCTTTGAAATAAATTGTGATCCGTTATCTGTGACGATTTCGTACGGCAACCCATGGCGACATATTATATGTTTCCATACGAAGTTTTGACTTCGATTTGGGTTATCTATTGATATCCTTCTGCTTCAATCCATTTGGTGAAATAGTCGGTCAGGACTAATAGGAATTTTATCCTTTTTGGTCCTCCTGATTCATGGAGTGGACCGACTATGTCCATTGACCACCTCATAAATTGGTATGGAGCTGAGATAGATGACAACTCTTCTGCCGGTTGGTGGATTATTGGGGCATGCCTTTGGCATTTGTTACATTTGCTTGAATAAGTCATGCAATCGGTGACGATTGTTGGCCAAAAGTACCCTTGTCTTTTAATTCATGGCTAATAGGGTAGAGCTGCCTACATACCCTATCAAGGGATCAATCCTTTACGTAGTTCAATTATTTAAAGTTCTCAGTGATAATACTTTTTCAAATTCATGGCATTCCATGATCAAAGTTCTGGCACTCTGTTGAGTTTTTCGAGCTTGTATACGCTGTTTTGGATTATTTGGGTCACCCGATAGGGATCTTCCCTATTGGTTCCCAGTTTACCCGCGTTGAGCTCTTTCGTGTTTTTTTGAACTTTTCTAAGTACAAGATCACCCTCGTTGAATCTGCGCTGTTTTACTTTAGAATTATAGAAGCGTGCGGTGGCCTGTTGATAATTCTGGACTCTAACGAATGCATGGTCTCCGCATTCATCGATTGTATCGTCATGATCTGCAAGCATTTCATTATTTAGCTCTTCGTTCGTTGGACATATGGTCCTTCGAAGGCTTGGAATCGATACTTCTGCGCGTACCATTGCTTCTATTCCATAAGCTAGTGAGAAGGGAGTTTCTCCTGTAGCTTTCCGGGGAGTGGTTCGACAAGCCCAAAGTACTCCTGGAAGCTCGTCGTACCATTTCCCCTTTTTGGAGTCTAAGCGCTTTTTCAGGTTAGGCAGGATGGATTTGTTTGCCACTTCGGCTTGTCCATTCCCCTGGGGGTAACGAGGGGTCGATTTTGTCAATCGGATTTTCCATGTTTCGCAGAACTTTTCAAAACCCTTTGAAATAAATTGTGATCCGTTATCTGTGACGATTTCGTATGGCAACCCATGGCGACATATTATATGTTTCCATACGAAGTTTTTGACATCGATTTGGGTTATCTGTTGATATCCTTCTGCTTCAATCCATTTGGTGAAATAGTCGGTTAGGACTAATAGGAATTTTATCCTTTTTGGTCCTCCTGATTCATGAGTGGACCGACTATGTCCATTGACCACCTCATAAATTGTATGGAGCTGAGATAGATGACAACTCTTCTGCCGGTTGGTGGATTATTGGGGCATGCCTTTGGCATTTGTCACATTTGCTTGAATAAGTCATGCAATCGGTGACGATTGTTGGCCAAAAGTACCCTTGTCTTTTAATTCATGGCTAATAGGGTAGAGCTGCCTACATACCCTATCAAGGGATCAATCCTTTACGTAGTTCAATTATTTAAAGTGCTCAGTGATAATACTTTTTCAAATTCATGGCATTCCATGATCAAAGTTCTGGCACTCTGTAGAGTTTTTCGAGCTTGTATACGCCATTTTGGATGATTTGGGTCACCCGATAGGGATCTTCCCTATTGGTTCCCAGTTTACCGGCGTTGAGCTCTTTCGTGTTTTTTTAAACTTTTCTAAGTACAAGATCACCCTCGTTGAATCTGCGCTGTTTTACTCTAGAATTATAGAAGCGTGCGGTGGCCTGTTGATAATTCTGGACTCTAACAAAAGCTTGGTCTCCGCGTTCATCGATTGTATCGTGATGATCTGCAAGCATTTCATTATTTAGCTCTTGTTCGTTGGACATATGGTCCTTCGAAGGCTTGGAATCGATACTTCTGCGGGTACCATTGCTTCTATTCCATAAGCTAGTGAGAAGGGAGTTTCTCCTGTAGCTTTCCGGGGAGTGGTTCGACAAGCCCAAAGTACTCCTGGAAGCTCGTCGTACCATTTCCCCTTTTTGGAGTCTAAGCGCTTTTTCAGGTTAGACAGGATGGATTTGTTTGCCACTTCGGCTTGTCCATTCCCCTGGGGGTAACGAGGGGTCGATTTTGTCAATCGGATTTTCCATGTTTCGCAGAACTTTTCAAAACCCTTTGAAATAAATTGTGATCCGTTATCTGTGACGATTTCGTACGGCAACCCATGGCGACATATTATATGTTTCCATACGAAGTTTTTGACTTCGATTTGGGTTATCTGTTGATATCCTTCTGCTTCAATCCATTTGGTGAAATAGTCGGTTAGGACTAATAGGAATTTTATTCTTTTTGGTCCTCCTGATTCATGGAGTGGACCGACTATGTCCATTGACCACCTCATAAATTGGTATGGAGCTGAGATAGATGACAACTCTTCTGCCGGTTGGTGATTATTGGGGCATGCATTTGGCAATTGTCACATTTGCTTGAATAAGTCATGCAATCGGTGACGATTGTTGGCCAAAAGTACCCTTGTCTTTTAATTCATGGCTAATAGGGTAGAGCTGCCTACATACCCTATCAAGGGATCAATCCTTTACGTAGTTCAATTATTTAAAGTGCTCAGTGATAATACTTTTTCATATTCATGGCATTCCATGATCAAAGTTCTGGCACTCTGTTGAGTTTTTCCAGCTTGTATACGCTGTTTTGGATGATTTGGGTCACCCGATAGGGATCTTCCCTATTGGTTCCCAGTTTACCGGCGTTGAGCTCTTTCATGTTTTTTTTAACTTTTCTAAGTACAAGATCACCCTCATTGAATCTGCGATGTTTTACTTTAGAATTATAGAAGCGTGTGGTGGCCTGTTGATAATTCTGGACTCTAACGAATGCTTGGTCTCCGCGTTCATCGATTGTATCGTGATGATCTGCAAGCATTTCATTATTTAGCTCTTTGTTCGTTGGACATATGGTCCTTCGAAGGTTTGGAATAGATACTTCTGCGGGTACCATTGCTTCTCTTCCATAAGCTAGTGAGAAGGGAGTTTCTCCTGTAGCTTTCCGAGGAGTGGTTCGACAAGCCCAAAGTACTCCTGGAAGCTCGTCGTACCATTTCCCCTTTTTGGAGTCTAAGCGCTTTTTCAGGTTAGACAAGATGGATTTGTTTGCCACGTCGGCTTGTTCATTCCCCTGGGGGTAACGAGGGGTCGATTTTGTCAATCGGATTTTCCATGTTTTGTAGAACTTTTCAAAACCCATTGAAATAAATTGTGATCAGTTATCTGTGACGATTTCATATGGCAACCCATGGCGACATATTATATGTTTCCATACGAAGTTTTTGACATCGATTTGGGTTATCTGTTGATATCCTTCTGCTTCAATCCATTTGGTGAAATAGTCGGTTAGGACTAATAGGAATTTTATCCTTTTTGGTCCTCCTGATTCATGGAGTGGACCGACTATGTCCATTGACCACCTCATAAATTGGTATGGAGCTGAGATAGATGACAACTCTTCTGCCGGTTGGTGGATTATTGGGGCATGCCTTTGGCATTTGTCACATTTGCTTGAATAAGTCATGCAATCGGTGACGATTGTTGGCCAAAAGTACCCTTGTCTTTTAATTCATGGCTAATAGGGTAGAGCTGCCTACATACCCTATCAAGGGATCAATCCTTTACGTAGTTCAATATTTAAAGTGCTCAGTGATAATACTTTTTCAAATTCATGGCATTCCATGATCAAAGTTCTGGCACTCTGTTGAGTTTTTTGAGCTTGTATACGCTGTTTTGGATGATTTGGGTCACCCGATAGGGATCTTCCCTATTGGTTCCCAGTTTACCGGTGTTGAGCTCTTTCGTGTTTTTTTGAGCTTTTCTAATTACAAGATCACCCTCGTTGGATCTGCGCTGTTTTACTTTAGAATTATAGAAGCGTGCAGTGGCCTGTTGATAATTCTAGACTCTAACGAATGCTTGGTCTCCGTGTTCATCGATTGTATCGTGATGATCTGCAAGCATTTCATTATTTAGCTCTTCGTTCGTTGGACATATGGTCCTTCGAAGGCTTGGAATCGATACTTCTGCGGGTACCATTGCTTCTATTCCATAAGCTAGTTAGAAGGGAGTTTCTCCTGTAGCTTTAAGTGGAGTGGTTCGACAAGCCCAAAGTACTCCTGGAAGCTCGTCGTACCATTTCCCCTTTTTGGAGTCTAAGCGCTTTTTCACGTTAGACAGGATGGATTTGTTAGCCACTTCGGCTTGTCCATTCCCCTGGGGGTAACAAGGGGTCAATTTTGTCAATCGGATTTTCCATGTTTCGCAGAACTTTTCAAAACCCTTTGAATTAAATTGTGATCCCTTATCTGTGACAATTTCATATGGCAACCCATGGCGACATATTATATGTTTCCATACGAAGTTTTTGACTTCGATTAGGGTTATCTGTTGATATCCTTCTGCTTCAATCCATTTGGTGAAATAGTCGGTTAGGACTAATAGGAATTTTATCCTTTTTGGTCCTCCTGATTCATGGAGTGGACCGACTATGTCCATTGACCACCTCATAAATTGGTATGGAGCTGAGATAGATGACAACTCTTCTGCCGGTTGGTGGATTATTGGGGCATGCCTTTGGAATTTTGTCACATTTGCTTGAATAAGTCATGCAATCGGTGACGATTGTTGGCCAAAAGTACCCTTGTCTTCTAATTCATGGCTAATAGGGTAGAGCTGCCTACATACCCTATCAAGGGATCAATCCTTTACGTAGTTCAATTATTTAAAGTGCTCAGTGATAATACTTTTTCAAATTCATGGCATTCCATGATCAAAGTTCTGGCACTTTGTTGAGTTTTTTGAGCTTTTATACGCTGTTTTGGATGATTTGGGTCACCCGATAGGGATCTTCCCTATTGGTTCCCAGTTTACCGGCGTTGAGCTCTTTCGTGTTTTTTTTAGCTTTTCTAAGTACAAGATCACCCTCGTTGGATCTGCGCTGTTTTACTTTAGAATTATAGAAGAGTGCAGTGGCCTGTTGATAATTCTGGACTCTAACGAATGCTTGGTCTCCGCGTTCATCGACTGTATCGTGATGATCTGCAAGCCTTTCATTATTTAGCTCTTCGTTCGTTGGACATATGGTCCTTCGAAGGCTTGGAATCAATACTTCTGGCGGGTACCATTGCTTCTATTCCATAAGCTAGTTAGAAGGGAGTTTCTCCTGTAGCCTTTTGGGGAGTGGTTCGACAAGCCCAAAGTACTCCTGGAAGCTCGTCGTACCATTTCCCCATTTTGGAGTCTAAGCGCTTTTTCAGGTTAGACAAGATGGATTTGTTTGCCACGTCGGCTTGTTCATTCCCCTGGGGGTAACGAGGGGTCGATTTTGTCAATCGGATTTTCCATGTTTCGCAGAACTTTTCAAAACCCTTTGAAATAAATTGTGATCCGTTATCTGTGATGATTTCGTACGGCAACCCATGGCGACATATTATATGTTTCCATACGAAGTTTTTGACTTCAATTTGGGTTATCTGTTGATATCCTTCTGCTTCAATCCATTTGGTGAAATAGTCGGTTAGGACTAATTGGAATTTTATCCTTTTTGGTCCTCCTGATTCATGGAGTGGACCGACTATGTCCATTGACCACCTCATTAATTGGTATGGAGCTGAGATAGATGAAAACTCTTCTGCTAATGTCGGTGACGATTGTTGGCCAAAAGTACCCTTGTCTTTAATTCATGGCTAATGGCCTTCCCCCCCGAGTGATTTCCACAAGAACCTTCATGGATTTCTGCCATGAGGTTCAAGGTTTTGTTGCCATGGACGCATTTGAGGTATGGTCCAGATATGCTGCGTTTATATAGTTCACCATTAACGATACAGTACCTGGCGCTTAGGGCCTTGAGTTTACGGGCTTCCCACTTATGGGGCGGTACGATGCCGTTCTCTATGTACTGTTTTATAGGGCTTCTCCAGTCATTATCTTGGCTCACGGCTTCTTCGGTTGAAGGAAAAAGGTTGGTGGCGTTGTGTGGAGTTGTTTCTATTTTGGCTACATCAACCGTTTTTTGTATGAGCTCTATGCTCGGTTTTTCTATTCCTTCGACGGGAATGATTCTTTTGACCAATGGGTCCGATGTAGAAGCGAGCGCTGCTAATGCATCGGCTGAAGTATTTTCCCCTCGGGGGATTCTGGTCAGTTCGATTTTATCACATTAGCTAGAGAGTTGGAGGAGAATCTTAAGGTAAGCTTCCATGCGCTCGTCTCTAGTTTCTTATTCGCCATGGAATCGGCTAGTAACCAATTGCGAATCGCTAAACGCTGTTAATCGCCGTACTCCGATTCCTATCGCGAGCCTTAAACTGTCTATCAGCGCTTCGTACTCGGCTTCGTTATTAGATGCTGGGAAACCGAGTCTGAATGATTGTTCTATTGTTTCGTTGGTTAGGGATGTCAGTTGAATCCCTACTGCCAAACCTTGTCTCGAGGATGCTCTGTCGACGTGGACCGTCCAAATGCCGAATTCGTTTTCACTTTCATTTTCTTGTGGATTAGAGATTAATTCAACGACAAAATCGGCTAAAACTTGTGCTTTAGCGCAAGTTTTTGGACGGCATTCTATGTCGTATTCGCTTAACTCTATTTCCCATTTGGCCAAGCGTCCAGATTGGCTGGGACAATGGAGAATGGTTCGTAGAGGTTGCGATGACATTACAACAATCGAGTGAGATTGGAAGTATGGTCTTAGCTTTCTAGCAGACGTTACTATTGCTAGAGCCAGTTTTTCCATTGCGGGATAACGGGTTTCTGCATCCACTAGCGATTTACTCACGTAGTGTATCGGCTTTTGTATGCCTCGCTCTTCTCTAATTAGTACTCCGCTTATCGAAGATTGTGATACGGCGATGTACAGGTATAGAGGTTCACCTTCTACTGGTTTTGCGAGTATAAGAGGCTCGGTCAGGTATGCTTTAAGCTGTTGAAAAGCGGCTTCGCACGATTCGTTCCATTCAAATGCTTGGTTTCCTTTTAATAATTGGTAAAAAGTGAGGCATTTGTCGGTTGACCGGAATATGAATCTATTTAGAGCAGGAGGGGGAGAATCCTCGTTTTTATCCAGGGATCTTTCTCTCATTTCAGAGGATTTATCTTTTGCGTATTTTCTCTGCCTTGGATTACTCCTTAGTTTCGCCTCTTCGAGGTCTAGGTCAATATTTTCGAGTTCACCGGCTTGCAGTTTTGCTGCTAGCAAGTGACCGACTCGGCGGCATTCTTAAGTTGAATGGCCATGTCGTTTATGGTGTATACAGTTTTTTCGGATCGAAGTCGCTATTTCTTGGCGATTCGGATCTGCTTACTGCATATGCCTGTTGGCCTTGACCTGCTTTAAAACCTTCTTTCTTATAAGGTTTATCTCCATTATATGATTTGGTCTGGGGTTAGCTTGATGAGGCTTTGTCATCATCGTGGAGCTTCCTCAAAGCCTCCATTTCTTCTTCGGCGACTGCCCATCGTGATGCACGATGTAAGGCATCATCGAGGGTTGCAGGTTGGTGCACGGTCAGCTCCTGAGGGAATGTGGATTTATACCACAGTCCATTTCTGAGTGCTGCCAATGCGACATCGTCGTTTACACTTGATATCCTTTCTTTGATATCTTTTAATCTAGTGATGAAAGCTCTTAGGGATTCATCCGGCTTTTGAGATATCGTCCCGAGGTCCGCTTCAGATACGTGGGCTTTGATGAATATTGAATATTGCTTCAAGAATGCAGACACTAACTGGTTAAAGTTATCGATAGATCCTTCTTCTAAACCGGCAAACCACTCTAGAGCGGCACCATTTAGGTTTTCGGCGAAGAATCGACAATAACCTGCTTGTTTTTCTTCTTCAGTAAGGTGGGCTCTTGCTATAGCTAAGCGGAAAGCTCTGATGTGAGCTTTCGGGTCTGAATTTCCTTCGTATACCAGGAATCGGATTTTGCCCGTGTCTTGGATACGTGCATTAGCTATTTGATCGGTGAACGGAGTCTGAAGAGTTTCTGCGATCATGCGATTGATGTCTGGGATTGAGCGCGTAGCCCTATGCACTCGTGAGCTTACGAGCCTGAGCTCTTCTTTAGTTTCATCAACATATCTCCTCAGAGCTTCAATACTAGGGTCAAATCGCGGATCGAGATCACGATTTGACAAGCTCGGTAGTAGGGGAGAATGTTGATTTGGGCTTGGAGCTGGTTCACCAGGAGCTCGCGAGCTCGAAGCGAAGGCCGAAGCACCGAACCATCGCTGCCCAATGGGCTTGCATCCTGGAGGAAACGGTGGTGGAGACGGCAGTCTGGGTAATCCAGTTCGATCTGCGGAATCTCTTGTGGTCGAAATCACGGGAACAGCCGTACTGACTGCTCCTGAGATTTGACGGATTGGGGCAACATTTGCGATCTGTGATACGGTGGGCTGACAGTTATGATTCTGGGCATAAATGCTCGTGAAGTCCAACCGTGTTCTGGTAGGAGGTCCGAGCTTGTTTCTTCCTGGATAAAGGGGAATTGTCGCCGAGCTCAAAGATCCACGAGCTGGATTCGAGGTTCGCTCGAGGAGTCAAGCGAGCTCTTGTTCTTGCCTGTCGAGCCGCGACATCAGGGTTCGTGGGGCTGCGTCTTGCATCGAAGTCAAATTGATCAGTGTACGGACCATACTCTTGAGTTCGGCGAGCTCATTGGGTCTAGCTGACCGATTTTCTTCGGCTGTAGGTCAAACTGAATCCGAGGTCGACCCACGTGCTGCTGCTGGACGAATCCAGGTAGTTGCAGGTCGACTGACGATATCGACGGAAGCTGTTGATGCCGAAGTCGCGTTTGGGTGATGTAGTGGAACATGAGGCGTGGTGACTACCGTAGAGGTAGTTTGGATCGGGGTGTGGAGCCCGGATCCAGGCGTGGTGGGCTGATTCGTCGAACTCATGATTACAGGAGTCAAAGTCGACGTGGTCGGAGACGAGGTATCACCGGACTGTGATGCCATTAGTAGAGCTGATTGAGGATTTTGAGGAATTTTTGATCGAAATCCCCACAGACGGCCCCAAAATGTGGATGATGAAATTCACACTCGAATTATATATTTGAGTTGAGTTTCTGAGAGGAAAAAGACTCAAAGTTTGCAGATAGGAAAAGATGGTTTTTCTCTTTGATAAATGGAATTGTTCTTATGATATCGTTACACTGTATTTTCTGCCCTTTTTGGCTATAATCAGTTCACTTTTATAATGACCTAAACAAAGTTTCCGATTATTCTGGCAACGATGCTTCTCACGTTCTCCGTCGATCTCGCGCCTGACTTTCTCATCTTATCCGCTGAGTTGGTCATCTCGTCCAAATGGGCCGAAGGCCCATGTCAAACTGGTGAGTACTCCAGACCGAGTTCGAGGGGTCGAACTTAACTCCAACAATATCTGCACAAAATTGTACATAACTTTTGATTTATAGCTCAGAATGACACGAATCCAACGCCCATGTTAATCTACCTCAATTTTCTATAATATGAAAAAAAATTGAGACAAAAATAGATACGATAAAGCATCCAAGTAATTTAATCCATCACAGACTGAATGATGCCATGCATTATTTTTCATTTATAAGGTTCAATGAGCACCAATGATCAGTTTAGAATGATCATTTTAACTGGCCGATCAACTTGTCATGTTTGCACTAAATCGTCAATAAGTTTTGATTTATCACTCAGAATGATAGGAAACCAATGCCCACGTTAAGCTAGCTCAATATTACATATGGTAACAAAATTTGAGATCGAAATAGATACGAAAATGCTTCCAAGTAATCCAATCTATCCAAAACTGCTTGATGACATGCATTATGATTCAATTATAAGCTTTTGCTCAATAAGCACCAATGATTAGTTTAGAATGATCACTTTAAATGGCCGATCAATTTAACATATCAACACTAAATAGTCTATAACTTTTGATTTAAAGCTCAAAATGATACGAATCCAATGCCCTCGTTAAGCTAGCTCAATTTTCTATATTTTGACAAAATTTGTAAAAGAAATAGAGACGAAAAACATCCAACTAGTCCAATCTATCCCAAAATGCATGATGTCATGTTTTATGCTTCATTTATAAGCCTTTACTTAATGAGCACCCATGATTAGTTTAGAATGATCATTTTAATTAGCCAATCAACTTGACATGTCTACACTACATCGTCCATAACTTTTGATATATAGCTCAGAATGACAAGAATCCAATATCCACATAATGCTAGTTCGATTTTCTATGTTGTGACAAAATTTAAGAAAGAACTAGATACAAGAAAGCGTCCAAGTAATCCAATCTATCCAAAATTGTGTGACGCAATGTACTATGATTCATTTACAATCTTTTACTCAATGAGCTCCAATGATCAGTTTAGAATGATCGTTTTAACTGGCTGATCAACTTAACATGTCTGCACTAAATCATACATAACTTTTGATTTATAGCTCAGAATGAAACGATTCCAATACCCATATTAAGCTAGTTCAATTGTCTATATTGTGACAAAATTTGAGACAGAACTATATACAACAAAGCATCCAAGTAATCTAATCTATCCCAAACTCCGTGATGCCATGCCTTATGCTTCATTTATAAGCCTTTACTTAGTGAGCACTAATGATCAGTTTATAATGATCACTTTAACTGGCCGATCAACTTGACATGTCCACACTAAATCGTCCGTAACTTTTTATTTAGAGCTCAGAATGACACGAATCCAATGTACAAGTTAAGCTAGCTCAATCTTCTATATTGTGACAAAATTTGAGAGGGAAATAGATATGAAAAAGCGTACAAGTAATCCAATCAATCCCAAACTTTGTGATTCCATGCATTTTTCTTCATTTATAAGCTTTTACTTAATGAGCACCAATGATCAGTTTAGAATGATCATTTTAATTGGCCGATCAATTTGACATATCCGCACTAAATCATCTGTAACTTTTGATTAAGAGCTTGAAATGACACGAATCCAATGCCTCCGTTAAGCTACCTAAATTTTCTATAATATGAAATTTTTTGAGACAGAAATAAATACGAAAAAGCGTCCAAGTAGTCCAATCCATCCCAGACTACGTTGATGCCATGCATTATTTTTCATTTATAAGGTTTTACTCAATGAGTACCAATGATCAGTTTGGAATGTTCATTTTAATTGGTCGATCAACTTGTCATGTCTGCACTAAATCGTCAATAAATTTTGATTTATAGCTCTGAATGACACGAATCCAAAGCCCACGTTAAGCTAGCTCAATATTCAATATGGTAACAAAATTTGAGATGGAAATAGATACGAAAATTCTTCCAAGTTTTTTGATGCCATGCATTATGATTCATTTATAAGCTTTTACTCAATGAGCACCAATAATCAGTTTAGAATGATCATATTAACTTGCCGATCAACTTGACATGTCTGCATTAAATCGCCGATAAATTTTGATTTATAGGTTATAATGACAGGAATCCAATGGCCACGTTAAGCTAGCTCAAAATTTTCAATATTGGGAAAAAGTTTGGTATTGAAATTGATAAGAAAAAGCGTCCAAGTTATCCAATATAGACAAAACTACGTGATGCCATGCAATATGCTTCATTTATAAGTCTTTACTCAATGAACACCAGTGATCAGTTTAGAATGATCACTTTAACTGGCCGATCAACTTGATATGTCCGCACTATATCGTCGGTAACTTTCGATTTAGAGGTTAGAATGACACCAATCCAATTCCAACGTTAAGCTAGATCAATTTTTTATATTGTGACAAAATTTGAGACAGAACTAGAGACAACAAAGCGTCCAAGTAATCCAATCTATCCCAGACTGCATGATGCCATGCTTTATGCGTCATTTATAAGTGTTTACTTAATGAGCACCAATGATCAGTTTAGAATGGTAACTTTAACTGGACGATCAATTTGACATGTCCGCTCTTAATCGTACGTAACTCATGACTTAGAGCTCAGAATGACACGAATCCAATGCTCATGTTAAGATAGCTCAATTTTCTATACTGTTTCAAAATATTATACAGAAATAAATACGACAAAGCGTCCAAGTAATCCAATCTATCCCGAACTGTGTGATGCCATGCATTATGCTTCATTTATAAGCTTTTTCTCAATGAGCACCATTGTTCAGTTAAGAAATATCAATTTAACTGGCCGATCAACTTTACATGTCCGCCATAAATCGTTCATAACTTTTGATTTAGAGCTCAGAATGACAGGAATCCAATGCCCATGTTAAGCTAGCTCAATTCTTTATAATGTGACTAAATTTGTGTTAGAAATAGATACGACAAAGCATCCAAGTAGTCCTTTCTATCGCAAACTTTGTGATGCCATGCATTATTTATCATTTATAAGCTTTTCCTCAATGAGCACCAATAATCAGTTTAGAATGATCATTTTAACTTCCTGATCAACTTGACATGTCCACACTTAATCGTCCGTAATTTTTGATTTAGAGCTCTGAATGACAGGAATCCAATGCCCACCTTAAGCTAGCTCAATTATTTATATTGTGAAAAAATTTATCAAAAACTGTCCAAGTAATCAAATCTATCAAAAACTAAGTGATGTCATGAATTACGACTCATTTATAAGCCTTTACTCAATGAGCACCAATGATCAGCTTAGAATGATCAATTTAACTGGGCGATCAACTGACATGTTTGCATTAAAGCTTCCATAACTTCTGATTTATAGGTCATAATGACACGAATCCAACACCCACGTTAAGCTAGCTCAAAATTTTCTATATTGTGACAAAATTTGGGATAGAAATTGATAAGAAAAAGCATCCAAGTAGTCCAATCTAGTCAAAACTGCGTGATGCCATCATTATGCTTCATTTATAAGCCTTTACTCAATGAGCACCAATGATCAGTTTAGAATGATCACTTTAACAGGTCGATCAACTTGAAATTTCCGCACTAAATCGTCCATGACTTTTCATTTAGTGCTTAGAATGACACGAATCGAATGCCCGCATTAAGCTAGATCAATATTTTATATTGTGACAAAACTTACGATAGAACTAGATACGACAAAGCATCCAAGTAATCTAAACTATCCTAGACTGCATGATGCCATGTTTTATGCTTCATTTATAAGCGTTTATTTAATGAGAACCAATGATCAATTTATAATGATTACTTTAACTAGCCGATCAACTTGACATGTCCGCTTTATATCGTCTGTAACATATGATTTAGAGCTCCGAATGACACGAATCCAATGCTCACTTAAAGCTAGCACAATCTTCTATATTTTGACAAATTTTAGACTGAAATAGATACGACAAAGTGTCCAAGTAATACAATCTATCCCGACCTGCGTGATGGCATGCATTATTCTTCATTTATAAGCTTTATTCAACTAGCACCAATGATCAGTTTAGAATGATCATTTCAAGTTGCCGATCAACTTGACATATCCACACTAAATCGTCCATAACTTTTGATTCAGAGCTCAGAATGACACGAATCCAATGCCCACGTTAATCGAGCTCAATTTTCTATATTGTGATAAAATATACGATTAAATTTTTTTTGACATATCCTCCAAGTAATCAAATCTATCCCAATTTACGTGATGTTATGCATTATGTTTCATTTATAAGCTTTTACTCAATGAGCACCAATGATCAGTTTGGAATGATCAATATAACTGGCCAATGAACTTGACATGTATGCACTAAATTGTCTGTAACTTTAGATTTAGACCTCAGAATAATACGAATTCAAAGCCCAAGTTAAGCTAGCTCAATTTTCTCTATTGTGACAAAATTTGAGACAGAAATAGATACGACAAAGCATTCAAGTATTCCAATCAATGCCGATTTGCGTGATGCCATGCATTGTTCTTCATTTATAAGCATTTACTCAATGAGCACCAATGCTCAGTTAAGAAAGATCATTTTAACTAACCGATCAACTTAACATGTCCGACCAAATTGTCAGTAACTTCTGATTTAGAACTCAGAATGACACGAATCCAATGATTACGTTAAACTAGCTCAATTTTCTATATTGTGACAAAATTTGAGACATAAAAAGATAAGACAAAGCATTCAAGTAATCCAATCTATCCCGATTTCCGTGATGCCATGAAGTATGCTTCATTTATAAGATTTTACTTAATGAGACACAATGATCAGTTAAGAAAGGTCATTTTAACCGGCCGATCAACTTGACATGTCCGCACTAAATCGTGTGTAACTTCTGATTACGAGCTCCGAATGACACGAATCTAATGCCCACGTTAAGCTAGCTCAATTTTTTATATTGTGATAAAATTTAAGACTAAAATTGTTTTGACAAGTCCTCCAAGTACTCAAATCTATCCAAAACTACGTGATGACATGCGTTATACTTCATTTATAAGCCTTTGACTTAATGATCACCAATGATTAGTTTGGAATGATCAATTTAACTAGCCGATTAATTTGACATGTCTGCACTAAATCGTCCATAACTTTCGTTTTATAGCTCATAATGATACGAATCCAATGACCATGTTAATCTAGCTCAATTTTCTATTTTGTTACAAAAATTTGAGATAGAAATAGATACAAAAACGTCCAAGTAATCCAATCTAGCCAAAACTACATGATGACATGCATTATGCTTCATTTAAAAGCCTTTATTCAATGAGCACCAATGATCAGTTTAGAATGATCACTTTAACTGGCTGATCAATTTAACATGTCCGCATTAATTCCTCCATATCTTTTGATTTAAAGCTTAGAATGACACGAATCCAATGCACACATTAAGCTAGATCAATTTTTTATATTGTGACAAAATTTAAGACAAAAATAGATACAACAAAGCGTCCAAGTAATCCATCCTATCCCATACTGTGTGATGTCATGCTTTATGCTTCATATATAAGCGTTTACTTTGAAGCACCAATGATCAATTTGGAATGATCACCTTAACTGGCCAATCAACTTGACATGTTTGCACGAAATTGTCCGTGACTTTTGATTTAGAGCTCAGAATGATATGAATCCAATGCCCACGTGAACTGAGCTCAATATTCTATATCGTGATAAAATTTACGACTAAAATTTCTTTGACAAGTCCTCGAAGTAATCAAATCTCTCAAAAAATACGTGATGTCATGCATTATGATTCATTTATAAGCCCTTACTCAATGAGCGCCAATGATCAGTTTGGAATGATCAATTTAACAGGACGATGAACTTGACATGTCTGCACTAAATCGTCCATAATTTGTGATTTAGACCTCAGAATGACACGAATCCAATGCCCACGTTAAGCTAGCTCAATTTTCTATATTGTTTTAAAATTTGTGGCACATATAGATACAAAAAAGCGTCCAAGTAATCCAATCTAGCCAAAACTGCGTGATGCCATGCATTATGCTTCATTTATAAACCTTTACTCAATGAGGACCAATGATCAGTTTATAATGATCACTTTATTTGCCGATCAACTTGACATGTACGTACAAAATTGTCTGTAATGTTTGATTTAGAGCTTTGATTGAAACGAATCCAATGCCCACGTTAAGCTAGACCAAATTTGTATATTGTGACAAAATTTGATACAGAACTAGATACGACAAAGCGTCACAGTAATCCAATCTATCCCACAATACGTGGTGTCATGCTTTATGCTTAATTTATAAGCATTTAATTAATGAGCACCAATGATCAGTTTAGAATGATCACTTTAACTGGCTGATAACTTGACATGTCCCCTCTGAATCATCTGTAACTTATGATTTAGAGCTCAGAATGACACGAATCCAATGCTCATGAGCTAGCTCAATTTTCTCTATTGTGACAAAATTTGAGAGAGAAATAGATACGAAAAAGCGTCCAAGTAATCCAATCTATCCCGATTTGTGTGATGCCATTTATTATGCTTCATTAAAAAGCATTTACTCAATGAGCACCAACGATAAGTTAAGAAATGTCATTTTAACTGGCTTATCAACCTGACATATCCACACGAAATCGTACGTAACTTCTGATTTAGAGCTCAGAATGACACGAATCCAATGCCCACATTAAGCTAACTCAATTTTTTATATTATGACAAAATTTGAGACAAAACTAAAAACGATAAAGTGTCCAAATAATCCAATCTATCCCAAACTGCGTGATGTCATCCTTTATTCTTCCTTTATAAGCGTTTACTTAATGAGCACCAATGACCAGTTCAAAACGATCACTTTAACTGGCCAATCAACTTGACATGTCCGTACTAAATCGTTTGTAACTTAATGACATGAATCCAATGCCCATGTTACTCTAGCTCAATTGGCTATATCGTGACAAAATTGGAGACAAAAATAGATACGACAAAGCGTCCAAGTAATCCAATCTATCCCAAACTGCATGATGTCACACCTTATGCTTCATTTATATGCATTTACTCAATGAGCATCAATGATCAGAAGAATGATAATTTTAACTAGCCGATCAACTTGACATGTCTACAGTAAATCGTCCGTAACTTTTGAGTTAGACCTTAGAATGACACGAATTCAATGCCCACATTAAGCTAGCTCAATTTTCTATATTGTGAAAAAATTTGAGACAGAATAGATATGACAAAGCGTCCAAGTAATTCAAACTATTCAAACTCCGTGATGCCATGCATTATGCTTCATGTATAAGCCTTTACTCAATGTGCACCAGTTATCAGTTTCTAATGATCACTTTAACTGGCTGATTAACTTGACATGTCCGAACTAAATCGTCTATAACTTTTGATTTAGAGCTCAAAATGATACGAATCCTATGCCCATGTTAAGCTAGCTTAGCTTTCTATATTGTGATTAAATTTGGGACTAAAATTGCTTTGACAAGTCCTCCAAATTATCAAATCTATCCAAAAATACGTGATGTCATCAATTACGCTTCATTTATAAGTCTTTACTTAATGAGCAGCAATGATCAGTTAGGAATGATCAATTTAATTGGCCGATCAATTTGACATGTATGCGCTAAAACGTCCATAACTTTCGTTTTATAGCTCATAATGACCCGAATTCAATGCATACATTAAGTTAGCTCAATTTTCTATGTTGTGACAAAATTTGAGACAGAAATTGATACAAAAAAAGTTCAAGTAATCCAATCTAGCCAAAAATGCATGATGTCATGCATTATGTTTCATTTATTAGCCTTTACTCAATGAGCACCAATGATCAGTTTAGAATTATCACTTTAACTGGTCGATCAACTTGAAATGTCCCTACTAAATCGTTCGTAACTTTTGATTTAGAGCTTAGAATGACACAAATCCAATGCCCACGTTAAGCTAGATGAATTTTATGTATTGTGACAAAATTTGAGATAGAACTAGAACAACAAAGCGGCCAAGTAATCCAATATATCCCATACTGGCTGATCAACTTGACATGTCCGCTTTGAATCATCCGTAACTTATGATTTAGAGCTCAGAATTACACGAATCTAATGCTCACATTAAGCTAGCTCACTTTTCTAAATTGTGACAAAATTTGAGACAGAAATACATAAAATAAAGCATCCAAGTAATCAATCTATCCCGAACAGTGTGATGCCATGCATTATTCTTCATTTATAAGCTTTTACTCAATGAGCACCAATGATTAGTTTAGAATGATCATTTTAACTTGACGATCAACTTGACATGTCCACACTAAATCGTCTGTAAATTTCGATTTAGAGTTCAGAGTGACACGAATTCACTGCCCACGTTGAGCTAGCTCAATTTTCTATATTGTGATAACATTTAAGACTAAAATTGAAAGACAAGTCCTCCAAGTAATCAAATCTATCCAAAACTACGAATGTCATGCATTACGCTTCATTTGTAAGCCTTTACACAATGAGCATCAATGATCAGTTTGGAGTGATCAATTTAATTGGCAGATAAACTTGACATGTCTGCACTAAATCATCCATAACTTTTGTTTTATATCTCCTAATGACAAGAATCCAATGCCCATGTTAAACTAGCTCAATTTTGTAAATTGTAACAAAATTTGGGATTGAAAAAGCGTCCAAGTAATCCAATCTACACAAAACTGTGTGATGCCATGCATTATGCTTCATTAATAAAGCCTTTACTCCATGAGCACCACTGATAAATTTAGAATGATCACTTTAACTAGCCGATCAACTTGACATGTCCGCACTGTATCGTCTGTAACTTTTGATTTAGAGCTCAGAATGACACCAATCCAATTCCCACGTTAAGATAGATCAATTTTTTAAATTGTGAAATTTGAGGCAAAACTAGATACAACAAAGTGTCCAAGTAACTCAATCTATCCCAGACTGTATGATGCCATGCTTTATGTTTCATTTTTAAGCGTTTACTTAATGAGCACCAGTGATCAGCTTAGAATGATCACTTTAACAGGCCGATCAACTTGACATGTCCGCTATGAATTGTATAACTTATTATTTAGAGATCAGAATGACACGAATCCAATGCTCACATTAAGCTAGCTCAATTTTCTATATTGTTTAAAAATTTTAGACATAAATAGATACGACAAAGCGTCCAAGTAATCTAATCTATCCCAAACTGTGTGATGCCATGCATTATGTTTCATTTATAAGTCTTTTCTCAATGAGCACAAATGATAAGTTAAGTAAGATCAATTTAACTGGCCGATCAACTTGACATGTCCGCCATAACTCATCCATAACTTTTGATTTAGAACTCAGAATGACCCGAATCCAATGCCCACGTTAAGGTAGCTCAATTCTTTATATTGTGACTAAATTTGTGTTGGAAATAGATACGACAAAGCATCCAAGTAGTCCTATCTATCCCAAATTTTGTGATGCCATGCATTATTCTTCATTTATAAGCTTTTACTCAATGAGCACCAATAATAAGTTTAGAATGATCATTTTAACTTGCCGATCAACCTGACATGTCTGCATTAAATCGCCGATAACTTTTGATTTATAGGTCATAATGACACGAATCCAATGGCCACGTTAAGCTAGCTCAAAATTTTCAGTATTGGGAAAAAGTTTGGTATAGAAATTGATAAGAAAAAGCGTCCAAGTTATCCAATATAGACAAAACTACGTGATGCCATGCATTATGCTTCGTTTATAAGTCTTTACTCAATGAACACCAGTGATCAGTTTAGAATGATCACTTTAACTGGCCGATCAACTTGACATGTCCGCACTATATCGTCGGTAACTTTTGATTTAATGGTTAGAATGACACCAATCCAATTCCAACGTTAAGCTAGATCAATTTTTTATATTGTGAGAAAATTTGAGACAGAACTAGAGACAACAAAGCGTCCAAGTAATCCAATCTATCCCAGACTGCATGATGCCATGCTTTATGCGTCATTTATAAGTGTTTACTTAATGAGCACCAATGATCAGTTTAGAATGATAACTTTAACTGGACGATCAATTTGACATGTCCGCTCTTAATCGTACGTAACTTATGACTTAGAGCTCAGAATGACACGAATCCAATGCTCATGTTAAGATAGCTCAATTTTCTATACTGCTTCAAAATTTGATACAGAAATAAATACGACAAAGCGTCCAAGTAATCCAATCTATCCCGAACTGTGTGATGCCATGCATTATGCTTCATTTATAAACTTTTTCTCAATGAGCACCAGTGATCAGTTAAGAAATATCATTTTAACTGCCCGATCAATTTTACATGTCCGCCCTAAATCGTCCGTACCTTTTGATTTAGAGCTCAGAATGACACTAATCCAATGCCCACATTAAGCTAGTTCAATTCTTTATTTTGTGACAAAATTTGAGACAGAAATAGATATGACAAAGCGTCCAGGTAATCCTATCTATCCCAAAGTGCGTAATGCCATGCATTATTCTTCATATATAAGCTTTTACTCCATGAGCACCAATGAATAGTTTAGAATGATCATTTTAACTTACCGATCAACTTGACCTTAGAATCCAATGCCCACGTTAAGCTAGCTCCAAATTTTCTATGTTGTGACAAAATTTGAAACCAAAATAGATACAAAAAAGTGCCCAAATAATCCAATCTATCCAAAACTATGTGATGCTATCACTATGATTCATTTATAAGCCTTTACTCAATGAGCACCAATGATCAATTTTGAATGATCACTTTAACAGGCCGATCAACTTGACATGTCCGCAATAAATCATTCGTAACTTTTGATTTACACCTCAGAATGACAAGAATCCAATGCCCACGTTAAGCTAGCTCAATGTTTTATATTATGATAAAATCTGAGACGGAACAAGATACGACAAGGCGTCTAAGTAGTCCTATCTATCCCAAACTGCGAGATACCATGCTTTATGCTTCATTTATAAGCGTTTACTTAATGAGCACCAATGATTACTTTACTGGCCGATCAACTTGACATGTCTGCACTAAATCGTCTGTAACTTATGATTTAGAGCTCAGAAATAAACGAATCCAATGTCCACGTTAAGCTAGGTCAATTTTTTATATGGTGGCAAAATTTGAGATAGAAATAGATACGAGAAAGTGTCCAAGTAATCCAATCTTTCCCAAAATGCGTGATGCCATGCATTATGCTTCATTTATACGCCTTTACTCAATGAGTACCAATGATCAGTTAAAAAATATTATTTTAACTAGCCGAAAAACTTGACATGTCCGCACTAAATCGTCCGTCACTTTTGATATAGAGCTCAGAATGACACAAATCCAATGCCCACGTTAAGCTAGCTCAAGTTTTTTTTTGTGACAAAATTTGAGACAGAACTAGATACGATAAACTGTGTAAGTAATCTTATCTATCTGAAACTACGTGATGCCATGCATTATTCTTCATTTATAAGCTTTTACTCTATGAGCACCAATGATAAGTTTAGAATGACCATTTTAACTTGGCAATCAACTTGACATGTCCGCACTAAATCGTCGATATTGTTTGATTTAGAGCTCAAAATGACACGAATCCAATACCCACATTAAGCTAGCTTAATTTTCTATATTGTGATAAAGTTTAAAACTAGAATTTCTTTGACAAGCTCTCCAAGTAATTAAATTTACCCAAAACTAATTGATTTCATGCATTACGCTTCGTTTATAAGCTTTTAATCAATGAGCACCAATGATCAGTTTAGAATGATGAATTTAACTGGGCGATCAACTTGACACGTCTGCACTAAATAGTCCATAACTTTTGAGTTATAGCTCATAATGACACGAATCCAATGCCCACGTTAAGCTAGCTCCAAATTTTCTGTATTCTGACAAATTTTGAGACCGAAATAGATACGAAAAGGCGTCCAAGTAATCTAATCTATCCAAAACTGCATGATGCCATGCATTATGCTTCATTTATTAGCCTTTACTCAATGAGCACCAATGATCTATTTAGAGTGATCACTGTAACAGGCCGATCAACTTGACATGTCCGCAATAAATCATTTTTAAATTTTGATTTAGACCTCTGAATGACACGAATACAATGCCCACGTCAGTTCAATTTTTTATATTGTGACAAAATTTGAGATAGAACAAGATACGACAAAGGGTCCAAATAGTCCAACTTATCCCATCCTGTGTGTTGCCATGCTTTATGCTTCATTTATAAGCGTTTAGTTAATGAGCACCAATGATCAGTTTAGAATGATCACTTTAGGTGGCCGATCAACTTGACATGTCCACACTAAATCATCCGTAACTTATGATTCCGAGCTCACAATAACACGAATCCAATGCTCACGTTAACCTAGCTCAATTTTCCCTATTGTGACAAAATTAGAGTCAAAAATAGATACAAAAAAGAGTCCAAGTAATCCAATCTAGCCAAAAATGCATGATGCCATGCATTATGCTTCATTTATAAGTCTTTACTCAATGAGCACCAATGATCAGTTTAGAATGATCACTTTACTAGGCTGATCAACTTGAAATTTCCGCACTACATCGTGCGTGACTTTTGATTTAGAGCTTAGAATGACACGAATTGAATACCCGCGTTATGCTAGATCAATATTTTATATTGTGACAAAACTTGCGATAGAACTAGATACGACAAAGCGTCCAAGTAATCTAAATTATCCCACACTGCGCGATGCCATGCTTTATGCTTCATTTATAAGCGTTTATTCAATGAGAACCAGTGATCAATTTAGAATGATTACTTTAACTAGCCGATCAACTTGACATGTCCGCTTTGAATCGTCCGTAACATATGATTTAGAGCTCAGAATGTCACGAATCCAATGCTCACTTAAAGCTAGCTCAATCTTCCATATTTTGACAAAATTTTAGACTGAAATAGATACGACAAAGTGTCCAAGTAATACAATCTATCTCGACCTGCGTGATGGCATGCATTATTCTTCATTTATAAGGTTTATTCAATTAGCACTAGTGATCAGTTTAGAATGATCATTTCAAGTTGCCGATCAACTTGACATATCCACACTAAATCGTCCGTAACTTTTGATTTAGAGCTCAGAATGACACGAATCCAATGCCCACGTTTATCGTGCTCAATTTTCTATATTGTGATAAAATATACGATTAAAATTTTTTTGGCATATCGTCCAAGTAATCAAATCTATCAAAAACTACGTGATGTTATGCATTATGCTTCATTTATAAGCTTTTACTCAATGAGCACCAATGATCAGTTTGGAATGATCAATATAACTGGCCGATAAACTTGACATTTATGCTCTAAATTGTCTATAACTTTTGATTTAGACCTCAGAATAACACGAATTCAATGCCCAAGTTAAGCTAGCTCAGTTTTCTCTATTGTGACAAAATTTGAGACAGAAATAGATACGACAAAGCATTCAAGTATTCCAATCAATGCCGATTTGCATGATGCCATGCATTGTTCTTCATTTATAAGCATTTACTCAATGAGCACCAATGCTGAGTTAACAAAGATCATTTTAACTAGCCGATCAACTTTACATGTCCGCACGAAATTGTCCGTTACTTCTGATTTAGAGCTCAGAATGACAGGAATCCAATGCTTACGTTAAACTAGCTCCATTTTCTATATTGTGACAAAATTTGAGACATAAATAGATAAGACACAGCATTCAAGTACTCCAATCTATCCCGATTTGCGTGATACCTTGTATTATGCTTCATTTATAAGATTTTACGTAATGAGCACAATTGATCAGTTAAGAAAGGTCATTTTAACCGGCTGATCAACTTGACATGTCCGCACTAAATCGTGTGTAACTTCTGATTACGAGCTCAGAATGACATGAATCCAATGCCACGTTAAGCTTGCTCAATTTTTTATATTGTGATAAAAATTAAAACTAAAATTGTTTTGACAAGTCCTCCAAGTACTCAAATCTATCCAAAACTACGTGATGTCATGCGTTATACTTCATTTATAAGCCTTTTACTTAATGAACACCAATGATCAGTTTGGAAGGATAAATTTAACTAGCTTATTAATTTGACATGTCTGCACTAAATCGTCCATAAATTTCGTTTTATAGCTCATAATGATACGAATCCAAGGCCATGTTAAGCTAGCTCAATTTTCTATTTTGTGACAAAATCTGAGATAGAAATAGATATGAAAAATGTCCAAGTAATCCAATCTATCCCAAACTACGTGATGACATGCATTATGCTTCATTTAAAAGCCTTTACTCAATGAGCACCAATGATCAGTTTAGAATGATCACTTTAACTGGCTGATCAATTTAACATGTTCGCATTACATCTTCCATATCTTTTGATTTAAAGTTTAGAATGACACGAATCCAATGCCCACGTTAAGCTAGATCAATTTTTTATATTGTGACAAAATTTAAGACAAAAATAGATACAACAAAGCGTCCAAGTAATCCATCCTATCCCATACTGTGTGATGTCATGCTTTATGCTTCATATATAAGCGTTTACTTTGAAGCACCAATGATCAATTTGGAATGATCACCTTAACTGGCCAATCAACTTGACATGTTTGCACTAAATTGTCCGTGACTTTTGATTTAGAGCTCAGAATGATATGAATCCAATGCCCACGTGAACTGAGCTCAATATTCTATATCGTGATAAAATTTACGACTAAAATTTCTTTGACAAGTCCTCGAAGTAATCAAATCTCTCAAAAAATACGTGATGTCATGCATTATGATTCATTTATAAGCCCTTACTCAATGAGCACCAATGATCAGTTTGGAATGATCAATTTAACTGGACGATGAACTTGACATGCCAGCACTAAATCGTCCATAACTTTTGATTTAGACCTCAGAATGACACGAATCCAATGCCCACGTTAAGCTAGCTCAATTTTCTATATTGTTTTAAAATTTGTGACACATATAGATACAAAAAAGCGTCCAAGTAATCCAATCTAGCCAAAACTGCGTGATGCCATGCATTATGCTTCATTTATAAACCTTTACTCAATGAGGAACAATGATCAGTTTAGAATGATCATTTTGACTGGTCGATCAACTTGACATGTCCACACTAAATCGTCTGTAACTTTTGATTTAGAGCTTAGATCGAAACGAATCCAATGACCACATTAAGCTAGACCAAATTTGTATATTGTGACAAAATTTGAGACCGAACTAGATACGACAAAGCATCCTAGTAATTAAATCTATCCCACAATGTGTGATGCCAGTCAAATTGGATTAAGCATTTACTTAATGAGCCCAATGATCAGTTTAGAATGATCACTTTAACTGGCTGATAACTTGACATGTTCCCTCTGAATCATCCATAACTTATGATTTATAGCTCAGAATGACACAAATCCAATGCTCGTGACCTAGCTCAATTTTCTCTATTGTGAGAAAATTTGAGACAGAAATAGATACGACAAAGCGTCCAAGTAATCCAATCTATCCCGATTTGTGTGATGCCAAGCATTATGCTTCATTAACAAGCATTTACTCAATGAGCACCAACGATCAGTTAAGAAAGATCATTTTAACTGGCCTATCCACTTGACATGTCCACACGAAATCGTACGTAACTTCTGATTTAGAGCTCCGAATGACACGAATCCAATGCCCACGTTAATCTAACTCAAGCTTTTATATTGTGACAAAATTTGAGACAGAACTAAAAACGATAAAATGTCCAAGTAATCCAATCTATCCCAAACTACGTGATATCATGCTTTATGCTTCCTTTATAAGCGTTTACTTAATGAGCACCAATGACCAGTTCAGAACGATCACTTTAATTGGCCAATCAACTTGACATGTCCATATTAAATCGTTTGTAACTTAATGACACTAATCCAATGCCCACGTTAATCTAGCTCAATTGACTATATTGTGACAAAATTGGAGACAAAAATAGATACGACAAAGCGTCCAAGTAATCCAATCTATCCCAAACTGCATGATGTCACACCTTATGCTTCATTTATATGCATTTACTCAATGAGCATCAATGATCAGAAGAATGATCATTGTAACTGGCCGATCAACTTGACATGTCTACACTAAATCGTCCGTAATTTTTGAGTTAGACCTTAGAATGACATGAATTCAATGCCCACGTTAAGCTAGCTCAATTTTTTTTATTGTGACAAAATTTGAGACAGAATAGATATGACAAAGCATCCAAGTAATTCAAACCATTCGAACTCCGTGATGCCATGCATTATGCTTCATTTATAAGCCTTTACTCAATGTGCACCAGTTATCAGTTTCTAATGATCACTTTAACTGGCTGATTAACTTGACATGTCCGTACTAAATCGTCTATAACTTTTGATTTAGAGCTAAAACTGTTACGAATCCTATGCCCACGTTAAGCTAGTTTAATTTTCTATATTGCAATAAAATTGAAGACTAAAATTGCTTTGACAAGTCCTCCAAATTATCAAATCTATCCAAAAACTACGTGATGTCATGCATTACGCTTCATTTATAAGCCTTTACTTAATGAGCAGCAATGATCAGTTAGGAATGATCAATTTAATTGGCCGATGAATTTGACATGTATGCACTAAATCATCCACAACTTTCATTTTATAGCACATAATGACCCGAATCCAATGCCTACATTAAGCTAGCTCAATTTTCTATGTTGTGACAAAATTTGACACAGAAATAGATACAAAAAAGCGTTCAAGTAATCCAATCTAGCCAAAAATGCGTGATGTCATGCATTATACTTCATTTATTAGCCTTTACTCAATGAGCACCAATGATCAGTTTAGAATTACCACTTTTGCTGGCCGATCAACTTGACATGTCCCTACTAAATCATTTGTAACTTTTGATTTAGAGCTTAGAATGACACAAATCCATTGCCCACATTAAGCTAGATGAATTTTATGTATTGTGACAAAATTTGAGATAGAACTAGAACAAAAAAAGCGGCTAAGTAATCCAATTTATCCCATACTGCGTGAGCCATGCTTTATCCTTCCTTTATAAGCTTTTACTTAATGAGCACCAATGATCAGTTTAGAATGATCACTTTAACTGGCCGATCAACTTGACATGTCCGCTTTGAATCGTCCGTAACTTATGATTTAGTTCTCGGAATGACACGAATCCAATGCTCACGTTAACCTAGCTCAATTTTCTATATCGTGACAAATTTGACACTGAAATAGATACGACAAAGAGTCCAAGTAATCCATTCTATCCCGAACCATGTGATGCCATGCATTATGCTTCATTTATAAGACTTTTCTCAATGAGCACCGATGATCAGTTTAGAAAGATCATTTTAATTGGCCGATGAACTTGACATGTTCGCACTAAATAATCCGTAACTTTTGATTTAGAGCTTAGAATGACACGAGTCCAATGCCCACGTTAAACTTACTCAAATTTTTATATTGTGAAAAAATTTTAGTTAGAACTAGATACGACAAAGCGTCCAAGTAATCCTATCTATTATACACTCTGTGATGCCATGCTTTATGCTTCATTTGTAAGCATTTACGTAATGAGCGCCAATGATCAATTTAGAATGATCACTTTAACTGGCCCATCAACTTGACATGTCCGCTTTGAATCATCCGTAACTTATGATTTAGAGCTCAGAATTACACGAATCCAATGCTCACGTTAAGCTAGCTCACTTTTCTAAATTGTGACAAAATTTGAGACATAAATACATACAACAAAGCGTCCAAGTAATCAAATCTAACCCGAATAGTGTGATGCCATGCATTATTCTTCATTTATAAGTTTTTACTCAATGAGCACCAATGATCATTTTAGAATGATCATTTTAACTTGACGATCAACTTGACATGTCCACACTAAATCGTCTGTAAATTTCGATTTAGAGTTCAGAGTGACACGAATCCACTGCCCACGTTGAGCTAGATCAATTTTCTATATTGTGATGAAATTTAAGACTAAAATTGCCTTCACAAGTCCTCCAAGTAATCAAATCTATCCAAAACTACGAATGTCATCCATTATGCTTCATTTATAAGCCTTTACTCAATGAGCATCAGTGATAAGTTTGGAGTGATCAATTTAATTGGCCGATCAACTCTACATGTCTGCACTAAATCATCCAAAACTTTTGTTTTATAGCTCCTAATGACAAGAATCCGATACCCATGTTAAACTAGCTCAATATTCTAAATTGTTACAAAATTTTTGATAGAAAAAGCATCCAAATAATCCAATCTAGACAAAACTGCGTGATGCAATGCATTATGCTTCATTTATAAGCCTTTACTCCATGAGCACCAATGATCAGTTTAGAATGATCACTTTAACTGGCCTATCAACTTGACATGTCCGCTTTGAATCGTCCGTAACTTATGATTTAGTTCTCGGAATGACACGAATCCAATGCTCACGTTAACCTAGCTCAATTTTCTATATCGTGACAAAATTTGACACTGAAATAGATACGACAAAGAGTCCAAGTAATCCATTCTATCCCGAACCATGTGATGCCATGCATTATGCTTCATTTATAAGACTTTTCTCAATGAGCACCGATGATCAGTTTAGGAAGATCATTTTAATTGGCCGATGAACTTGACATGTTCGCACTAAATAATCCGTAACTTTTGATTTAGAGCTTAGAATGACACGAGTCCAATGCCCACGTTAAACTTACTCAAATTTTTATATTGTGAAAAAATTATAGTTAGAACTAGATACGACAAAGCGTCCAAGTAATCCTATCTATTATACACTCTGTGATGCCATGCTTTATGCTTCATTTGTAAGCATTTACGTAATGAGCGCCAATGATCAATTTAGAATGATCACTTTAACTGGCCCATCAACTTGACATGTCCGCTTTGAATCATCCGTAACTTATGATTTAGAGCTCAGAATTACACGAATCCAATGCTCACGTTAAGCTAGCTCACTTTTCTAAATTGTGACAAAATTTGAGACATAAATACATACAACAAAGCGTCCAAGTAATCAAATCTAACCCGAATAGTGTGATGCCATGCATTATTCTTCATTTATAAGTTTTTACTCAATGAGCACCAATGATCATTTTAGAATGATCATTTTAACTTGACGATCAACTTGACATGTCCACACTAAATCGTCTGTAAATTTCGATTTAGAGTTCAGAGTGACACGAATCCACTGCCCACGTTGAGCTAGATCAATTTTCTATATTGTGATGAAATTTAAGACTAAAATTGCCTTCACAAGTCCTCCAAGTAATCAAATCTATCCAAAACTACGAATGTCATCCATTATGCTTCATTTATAAGCCTTTACTCAATGAGCATCAGTGATAAGTTTGGAGTGATCAATTTAATTGGCCGATCAACTCTACATGTCTGCACTAAATCATCCAAAACTTTTGTTTTATAGCTCCTAATGACAAGAATCCGATACCCATGTTAAACTAGCTCAATATTCTAAATTGTTACAAAATTTTTGATAGAAAAAGCATCCAAATAATCCAATCTAGACAAAACTGCGTGATGCAATGCATTATGCTTCATTTATAAGCCTTTACTCCATGAGCACCACTGATCAGTTTAGAATGATCACTTTAACTGGCGGATCAACTTGACATGTCCGCATTGTATCGTCTGTAACTTTTGATTTAGAGCTCAGAATGACACCAATCCAATTCCCACGTTAAGCTATATCAATTTTTTAAATTGTGAAATTTGAGGCAAAACTAGATACAACAAAGTGTCCAAGTAACCCAATCTATCCCAGAATTTATGATGCCATGCTTTATGCTTCATTTATAAGCGTTTACCTAATGAGCACCAATGATCAGTTTAGAATGATCACGTTAACTGGCTGATCAACTTGACATGTCCGCTCTTAATCGTACAACTTAAGCTAGCTCAATTTTCAAGATCAGAATGACATGAATCCAATGCTCACATTAAGCTAGCTCAATTTTCTATATTGTTACAAAATTTTAGACATAAATAGATATGACAAAGTGTCCGAATAATCTAATCTACCCCGAACTGTGTGATGCCATGCATTATGCTTCATTAATAAGCCTTTTCTCAATGAGCACCAATGATCAGTTACGTAAGATCAATTTAACTGGCCGATCAACTTGACATGTCCGCCATAAATCGTCCATAACTTTTGATTTAAAGCTCAGAATAACAGGAATCCAATGTCCAAGTTAAGGTAGCTCAATTCTTTATATTGTGACTAAATTTGTGTTAGAAATAGATACGAAAAATCATCCAAGTAGTCCTATCTATCCCAAATTTTGTGATGCCATGTATTATTCTTCATTTATAAGCATTTACTCAATGAGCACCAATAATCAATTTAGAATGATCATTTTAACTTGCCGATCAACTTGACATGTCCACATTAATTGTCCTTAATTTTTGATCTAGAGCTCTGAATGACACGAATACAGTGGCCATGTTAAGCTAGCTCAATTTTTTTATTTTGTGATAAAATTTATACAAAACTGTCCAAGTAATCAAATCTATCAAAAACTACGTGATGTCATGAATTATGATTCATTTATAAGTCTTTACTCAATGATAACCAATGATCAGTTTAGAATGATCAATTTAACTGGGCGATCAAATTGACATGTGGGCATTAAATCGTCCATAACTTTTGATTTATAGGTCATAATAACACGAATCCAATGCCCACGTTAAGCTAGCTCAAAATTTTCTATATTGGGACAAAATTTGGGATAGAAATTGATAAGAAAAAGCGTCCAAGTTATCCAATCTAGACAAAACTGCGTGATGCCATGCATTATGCTTCATTTATAAGCCTTTACTCAAAGAACACCACTAATCAGTTTAGAATGATCACTTTAACTACCCGATCAAGTTGACATGTCCACACCTTATCGTCTGTAACTTTTGATTTAGAGATTAGAATGACACGAATCCAATGCCCATGTTAAGCTAGCTCAATTTTTTATATTGTGACGAAATTTGAGAAAGAACAAGATACGAAAAAGGGTCGAAATAGTCCAATCTATCCCATCCTGTGTGTTGCCATGCTTTATGCTTCATTTATAAGTGTTTAGTTAATGAGCACCAATGATCAGTTTAGAATGATCACTTTAAGTGGCCGATCAGCTTGACATGTCCACACTAAATCGTAGCTTATGATTCAGAGCTCACAATGACATGAATCCAATGCTCACGTTAAGGTAGCTCAATTTTCTGTATTGTGACTAAATTTGAGACAGAAATAGATAAGACAAAGCGTTCAAGTAATCCAATCTATCCCGATTTGCGTGATGCCATGCATTATGCTTCATTTATAAGCCTTTTCTTAAAGAGCACCAATGATCAGTTAAAAAAGATCATTTTAACCGGCCGATCAACTTGACATGTCTGCACTAAATTGTGTGTAACTTGTGATTACGAGCTCAGAATGACACGAATCCAAATCCCACGTTAAACTAGCACAATTTTCTATATTTTGATATTATTTAAGCCTAAAATTGCTTTGATAAGTCCTCCAAGTAATCAAATCTAGCTATCCAAAACTACGTGATATCATGCATTATACTTCATTTATAAGCCTTTACTCAATGAGCACAAATGATCAGTTTGGAATGATCAATTTAACTGGCCAATCAATTTTACATGTATGCACTAAATCGTCCATAATATTCGTTTTATAGCTCATAATGATACGAATCCAATGCTCACGTTAATCTAGATCAATTTTCTCTATTGTGACAAAATTTGGGATAGAAATAGAAACGAGAAAGCGTCCAACTAATACAATCTAGCCAAAACTACGTGATGACATGCATTATGCTTCATTTAAAAGCCTTTACACAATGAGCACCAATGATTAGTTTAGAATTATCACTTTAACTGGCCGATCAATTTAACATATCCGCACTAAATTTTCCATATCTTATGATTTAGAGCTTAGAATGACATGAATCCAATGCCCACGTTACGCTAAATCACTTTTTTATATTGTGACAAAATTTAAGACAAAACTATATACGACAAAGCGTCCAAGTAATCCATTCTATCCCAGACTGCGTGATGCCATAATTTATGCTTCGTTTATAAGTGTTTACGAAAAAGAGTCCAACTAATCCAATCTAGCCAAAACTACGTGATGACATGCATTATGCTTCATTTAAAAGCCTTTACTCAATGAGCACCAATAGTCAGTTTAGAATGATCATTTTAACTTCCCGATCAACTTGACATGTCCACACTTAGTAGTCTGTAAATTTTGATTTAGAGTTCTGAATGACACGAATCCAATGCCCATGCTAAGCTACCTCAGTTTTTTATATTGTGATAAAATTTGAGAAAGAACAAGATACGACAAAGCGTCTAAGTAGTACTATCTATCCCAAACTGCGTGATACCATGCTTTATGCTTCATTTAAAAGTGCTTACTTAATGAGCACCAATGATCACTTTACTGGCCGATCAACCTGGCATGTCTGCACTAAATCGTCCGTAACTTTTGATTTAATGCTAAGAATGAAACGAATCCAATGCTCACGTAAAGCTAGCTCAATTTTTTATATTGTGACAAAATTTGAGACCAAACTAGAGACGACAATCTGGCCAAATAGTCCAATATATACCGTCCTACGTGTTGCTATGCTATATGCTTCATTTATAAGCGTTTAATTAATGATCACCAATGATCAGTTTAGAATGATCACTTTAAGTGGCTGATCAACTTGACATGTCTGCACTAAATCATCCGTAACTTGTGATTTAGAGCTCCGAATGACACGAATCCAATGCCCACGTTAAGCTAGCTTAAGTTTCTATATTGTAATAAATTTTGAGATAGAAATAGATACGATAACGCGTCCAAGTAATCCAATCTATCCCCAACTGCGTGATGTCATGCATTATACTTCATTTATAAGCCTTTAGTCAATGTGCACCAATGATAAGCTAAGACTGATCATTTTAAATGGCCGATCAACTTGACATATCCGCACTAAATTATCTGTAACTTTCGATTAAGAGCTAAGAATGACACGAATCCAATTCCCACGTTAAGGCAGCTCAATTTTCTATGTTTTGATAAAATTTGAGACATAACTAGATACGACAAACTGTCCAAGCAATCCAATATATCTCAAACTTCATGATGCCATGCATTATTTTTCATTTATAATCTTTTACTCAATAATCACCAATGATCAATTTAGAATGATCGTTTTAACTTGCCAAACAATTGGACATATCCGCATCAAATCGTTCATACCTTTTGATTTAGAGCTGAGAATAACAAGAATCCAATGCTCACGTTACCATAGCTCAATTTTTTATAATGTGATAAAATTTAAGACAAAAAATGGTTTGACAAGTCCTCCAAGTAATCATATCTATCCAAAACTACGTGATGTCATGCATTATGATTCATTTATAGGCCTTTACTCAATGAGCACCAATGATCAGTTTGGAATGATCAATATAACTGGCCAATGAATTTGACATGTCGACACTAAATCGTCCATAACGTTTGATTTAGACCTCAAAATGACACAAATCCAATGCCCACATTAAGCTAGCTCAATTTTCTATATTGTTACAAAATTTGAGACAGATATAGATATGGAAAAGCGTCCAAGTACTCCAATCTAGCAAAAACTGTGTGATGCCATGCATTATGCTTCATTTATAAACCTTTATTCAATGAAGACCAATGATCAGTTTAGAATGATCACTTTATTTGCCGACCAACTTGACATGTCCGCCCTAAATCGTCCGTAACTTTTGATTTAGAGCTTAGTATGACACGAATTTTATGCCCACGTTAAGCTATATCAATTTTTTTATATTGTGACAAAATTTATGACATAACTAAATACGACAAAGCGTCTAAGTAATCCAATCTATCCCACTCTATGTGATGCCATGCTTTACGCTTCATTTATAAGCATTTATAAACCTTTATTCAATGAAGACCAATGATCAGTTTAGAATGATCACTTTAACGAGCGGACCAACTTGACATGTCCCCTTTGAATCGTCCATAACTTATGATTTAGAATTTAGAATGACACGAATCCAATGTTCACGTTAAGCTAGCTCAATTTTCTTTATTGTGAGAAAAATTTGAGACAGAAATAGATACGACAAAGCGTCCAAGTAATCCAATTTAGCCAAAACTGCGTGATGCCATGCATTATACTTCATTTATAAACCTTTACTCAATGAGCACCATTGATCAATTTAGAATGATCACTTTATTTGGCCGATCTACCTGACATGTCCACTTTGAATCGTCCGTAAATTTTGATTTAGAGCTTAGAAGGACACAAATCCAATGCCCACATTATGCTAGATCAATTTTTTAAATTATGACAAAATTTGAGACAGAACTAGATACAACAAAGGGTCCAAATAGTCCATATCTATCCCATCCTGCGTGTTGCCATGCCTTATGCTTTATTTATAAGGATTTACTTAATGAGCACCAATGATCAGTTTAGAATGATCAGTTTAACTGGCCGATCAACTTGGCATGTCCCCTTTGAAACATCCGTGACTTTTGATTTAGAACTCAGAATGACACAAATCCAATGTTCACGTTAAGGTAGCTCAATTTTCTCTATTGTGACAAAATTTACGACAGAAATAGATACGAAAAAGCGTCCAAGTAATCCAATCTATTCAAAACTTCATGATGTCATGCATTATGCTTCATTTATAAGCCTTTACTCAATGAGCACCAATGATCAATTTAGAATGATCAGTTTAAGAGGCCGATCAACTTGACATGTCCACAATAAATCGTTAATAACTTTTGATTTAGAGGTCAGAATGACACGAATCCAATGCCCATGTTAAGCTAGCTCAATTTTTTATATTGTGACAAAATTTGAGACAGAACAAGATACGACAAAGGGTTCAAATAGTCCAATCTATCTCATCATGCGTGTTGCCATGCTTTATGCTTCATTTATTAGCTTTTAGTGAATGAGCACCAATGATCAGTTTAGAATGATCACATTAACTGGCCGATCAACTTGACATGTCCGCACTAAATCGTCCGTAACTTATGATTAAGAGCTCCGAAGGATACGAATCCAATGTTCACGTTAATCTACCTCAATTTTCTATATTGTTACAAAATTTAAGATAGAAATGGATACGATAAAGTGTCCAAGTGATCCAATCTATCACGAACTGCATGATGTCATGCATTATACTTAATTTATAAGCCTTTACTCAATGCGCACCAATGATAAGCTAAGAATGATCATTCTAATTGGCCGATCAACTTGACTTGTCCGCACTAAATTATCTGTAACTTTTTATTTAGTGCTCATAATGACACGAATCCAATGCCCACGTTACGGCAACTCAATTTTCTATATTGTGATAAAATTTATGACTAAAATTTCTTCGAAAAGTCCTCCAAGTAATCAAATCTATCCAAAACTACATGATATCATGCATTATGATTCATTTATAGGCCTTTTCTCAATGAGCACCAATGATCAGTTTGGAATGATCAATATAACTGGCCGAAGAACTTGACATGTTTGCACTAAATCGTCTATACCTTTTGATTTAGACCTCAGAATGACACGAATCCAATGTCCATGTTAATCTAGCTCAATTTTCTATATTGTTACAAAATTTGAGACAGATATACATACGGAAAAGCGTCCAAGTAATCCAATCTAGCCAAAAGTGTGTGATGCCATGCATTATGGTTCATTTTTAAATCTTTTCTCAATGAGGACCAATGATCAGTATAGAATGATCACTTTCTTTGCCGACCAACTTGACATGTCCGCCCTAAATCATCCGTCACTTTTGATTTAGAGCTTAGAATGACACGAATTCAATGCGCATGTTAAGCTAGTTCATTTTTTAATTTGTGACAAAATTTAAGACATAACTAGATACGAAAAAGCTTCCAAGTAATCCAATCTATCCCACACTGTGTGATGCCATGCTTTATGCTTCATTTCTAAGCATTTACGTAATGAGCACCAATTATCAGTTTAGAATGATCACTGTAACTGACCGATCAACTTGACATGTTCCCTTTTAATCGTCCGTAACTTATGATTTAGAATTTAGAATGACACGAATCCAATGTTCACGTTAAGGTAGCTCAATTTTCTCTATTGTGACAAAATGGGAGACATAAATAGATACGAAAAAGCGTCCAAGTAATCCAATCTAGCCAAAACTGCATGATGCCATGCAATATGCTTCATTTATAAACCTTTACTCAATGAGCACCGATGATCAATTTAGAATGATCACTTTATTTGGCCGATCAACTTGACATGGCCGCTTTGAATCGTCCGTAACTTTTGATTTAGAGCTTAGAAGGACACAAATCCAATGCCCATGTTAAGCTAGATCAATTTTTTATATTGTGACAAAATTTGAGACAGAACTAGATACGACAATGGGTCCAAATTGTCCATATCTATCCCATCCTGCGTGTTGCCATGCTTTATGCTTAATTTATAAGGATTTACTTAATGAGCACCAATGATTAGATTAGAATGATCACTTTAATTGGCAAATTAACTTGACATGTCCCCTTTGAATCATTCGTAACTTTTGATTTAGAACTCATAATGACATGGATCTAATGTTCACGTTAATCTAGCTCAATTTTCTCTATTGTGAAAAACTTTGAGACAGAAATAGATACGAAAAAGCATCCAAGTAATCCAATCTAGCCAAAACTGCGTGATGCCATGCATTATGCTTAATTTATAAGCCTTTACTCAATGAACACCAATGATCAGTTTAGAATGATCACTTTAACTTGCCGATCGACTTGAAATTTCTGCACTAAATCGTCCGTAACTTTTGATTTAGAGCTGAGAATGACATGAATCCAATGCCCACGTTAAGCTAGATCAATTTTTTTATATTGTGATAAAACTTGCGACAGAACTATATAGAACAAAGCGTCCAAATAATCTAAACAATCCAAGACTGTGTGATGCCATGCTCTATGCTTCATTTATAAGTGTTTACTTAATGAAAACCAATGATCAATTTAGAAAGATCACTTTAACTGGCCGATTAACTTTACACTTTGGCTCTGAATCGTCCATAACTTATGATTTAGAGGTCAGAGTTACACGAATCCAATGCTCACGTTAAGCAAGCTCAATCTTCTATATTGTGACAAAATTTAAGATAGAAATAGATACGACAATGCGTCCAAGTAATGCAATTTATCCCAAATTGCGTGATGCCATGCATTATTCTTCATTTATAAGCTTTTACTCAATGAGCATCAATGATCAGTTTAGAATGATCATTTCAAGTTGCCGATCAACTTGACATATCCGCACTAAATCGTGTGTAACTTGTGAGTACGAGCTTAGAATGACACGAATTTAATGCCCACGTTAAGCTAGCTCAATTTTCTATATTGTGATAAAATTTACGACTAAAATTGCTTCGACAAGTCTTCCAAGTAATCAAATCTATCCAAAACTACATGATGTCATGCATTATGATTCATTTATAGGCCTTTACTCAATGAGCACCAATGATCAGTTTGGAATGATCAATATAACTGGCCGATAAACTTGAAATGTGTGCAAAAAATCGTCCATAACTTTTGATTTAGACCTCAGAATGACACGAATCCAATGCCCATGTTAATCTAGCTCAATTTTCTATATTGTTACAAAATTTGAGACAAATATAGATACCGAAAAGCGTCCAAGTAATCCAATCTAGCCAAAACGGTGTGATGCCATGCATTATGCTTCATTTAATAACTTTTACTCAATAAGGACCAATGATCAATTTAGAATGATCACTTTATTTTCTTACCAACTTGACATGTCTGCCCTAAATCGTCTGTAACTTTTGATTTAGAGCTTAGAATGACACCAATCCAATGCCCACGTTAAGGTAGATTAATTTTTTATATTGTGAGAAAATTTAATATAGAACTAGATACGACAAATCATCCAAGTAATCCAATCTATCCCACACTGTGTGATGCCATGCTTTATGCTTCATTTATAAGCATTTACTTAATGAGCACCAATGATCAGTTTAGAATGATCATTTTAACTGGCTGATCAACTTGCCATGTCCCCTTTGAATCGTCCGTAATTTTTATTTGGAATTTAGAACGACATGAATCCAATGTTCACGTTAAGCTAGCTCAATTTTCTCTATTGTGACAAAATTTGAGACAGAAACAGATACAACAAAGCGTCCAAGTAATCCAATCTAGCTAAAACTGCATGATGTCATGCATTATGCTTCATTTATAAATCTTTACTCAATGAGCACCAATGATCAAGTTAGAATGATCACTTTATTTGGCCGATCAACTTGACATGTCTGCTTTGAATCGTCCGTAACTTTTGATTTAAAGCTTAGAAGGACGCAAATCCAGTGTCCACGTTAAGCTAGATCAATTTTTAATATTGTGATAAAATTTGAGACAGAACTAGATACGACAAAGGGTCCAAATAGTCCAATCTATCCCATCCTGCGTGTTGCCATGCTTTATGCTTCATTTATAAGGATTTACTTAATGAGCACCAATGATAAGTTTAGAATGATCATTTTAACTGGCCGAAGAACTTGACATGTCCGCACTAAATCGTCCGTAACTTTTGATTTAGACCTCGGAATGTCACAAATCCAATGCCCACGTTAAGCTAGCTCATTATTTATAGTGTGACAAAATTTGAAACATATATAGATACGAAAATCCATCCAAGTAATCCAATCTATCCCGAACTGCGTGATGCCATGCATTATTCTTCATTTATAAGATTTTACTCAATCGGCATCAATGATCAGTTTAGAATGATCATTTTAACTTTCCGATCAATTTGACATATCCGCACTAAATCGTCTGTAATTTTTGATTTAGAGCTCATAATAACAAGAATCTAATGCCCATGTTAAGCTATCTCAATTTTCTATATTTTGACAAAATTTTTATAGCTTAAGCTAGCTCAATTTGCCTGATACCTTTATAAGCGTTTACTTAATGAGCGCCAATGATCAGTTAAGAAAGATCATTTTAAACGGCTGATCAACTTGACATGTCCGCACTAAATCGTGCGTAACTTCTGATTTAGAGCTCAGACTGACACGAATCCAATGCCCACGGTAAGCTAGATCAATTTTCTATATTTTCATAAAACTTTAGAGTAAAATTGCTTTGAAAAGTCCTCCAAGTAATCAAATCTATCAAAAACTAACTACGGGAAGTCATGCATTATGCCTAATTTATAAGCCTTTACTCAATGAGCACCAACGATCTGTTTGGAATGATCAATTAAACTGGCCGATCAATTGGACATGTCTACACTAAATCGTCCACAACTTTCGTTTTGTAGCTCATAATGACATGAATCCAATGCCCACTTTATGCTAGCTCAATTTTTTATATTGTGACAAAATTTGAGATAGAAATAGATACGAAAGAGCATCCAAGTAATCCAATCTACCAAAACTATGTGATGCCATGCATTGTGCTTCATTTAAAAGCCGTTGCTCAATTAGCACTAATGATTCGTTTAGAATGATCTCTTAATGGCCGATCAATTTAACATGTCCGCACTAAATCATCAGTAACTTTTGATTTAGAGCTTAGAATGACACGAATCCAATGCCCACATCAATCTAGCTCAATTTTCTTTATTGTGATGAAATTTGAGACATAAATAGGTATGACAAAATGTCCAAGTAATCCAATCTATCCTGAACTGCAGGATTCCATGCTTTGGGCTTCATTTATAAGGATTTACTCAATGAGCATCAATTATCAGAAGAGTGATCATTTCAGCTTGCCTATCAACTTGACATGTCCACACTAAATCATTCGTAACTATTCATTTAAGCCTCAGAATGACCCGAATCCAATACCCATGTTAATGTAGCTCAATTTTCAATATTGTGATAAAATTTGAGTCACAAATAGATATGAGAAAGCGTCCAAGTAATCCAATCTATCCTGAATTGCGTGATTCCATGCATTATTTTTCATTTATAAGCTTTTACTCAGTGAGTACCAATTATCAGTTTAGAATGATCATTTTAACCTGCGGATCAACTTGACATATCCGCACTAAATTGTCCATAACTTTTGATTAAACACTCATAATAACACGAATCCAATGCCCACGTTAAGCTAGCTCAATTTTCTATATTGTGATGAAATTTAAGACTAAAATTGCTTTGACAAGTCCCCCGAGTAATCAAATTTTTTCAAAACTACGTGATGTCATTCATTATGCTTAATTTATAAGCCTTTACTCAATGAGTACCAGTGATCAGTTCGGGATGATCAATTTAACTGGTTTATCAACTTGACAAGTCTGCACTAAATCATCCATAACTTTTGGTTTATAGCTCATATTGACACGGGTCCAATGCCCACATTAAACTGTGTTAATTTTCTATATTATGACAAAATTTGAAATAGAAAAACTGCGTGGAATCAATTTGACATGTCCGCACTAAATCATCCGTAACTTTTGATTTATACCTCAGAATGACACGAATCCAATGACCACGTTAAGTTAGCTCTATTTTATATATTGTGACAAAATTGGAGACATATATAGATATGACAATGCGTGCAAGTAATCCAATCTCTCCCGAACTACGTTATACCATGCATTATTCTTCGTTTATAAGCTTTCACTCAATCAGCATCAACGATCAATTTAGAATGATCATTTTAACTTGCCGATCAATTTGACATATCCGCACTAGATCGTCGGTAACTTTTGATTTAGAGCTCATAATGACACCAATCCAATGCCCACGTTAAGCTAGCTCAATTTTCTATATTATGATAAAATTTGAGACATATATAGATACGACAATGCGTACAAGTAATCAAATCTCTCCCGAACTACGTTATGCCATGCATTATTCTTCATTTATAAGCTTTCAATCAATCAGCATCAATGATCAGTTTAGAATGATCATTTTAACTTGCCGATCAATTTCACATATCCGCACTAGATCGTCGGTAACTTTTAATTTAGAGCTCATAATGACACAAATCCAATGCCCACGTTAAGCTAGCTTAGTTTTCTATATTGTGATGAAATTGAAGACTAAATTTGCTTTGACAAGTCCCCCAAGTAATCAAATTTATTCAAAACTACGTGATATCATTCATTATGCGTAATTTATAAGCCTTTACTCAATGATCAGTTTGGAATGATCAATTTAACTGGTCGATCAACTTGACATATCTGCACTAAATCGTCCATAACTTTTTGGTTTATAGCTCATATTGACACAAGTCCAATGCCCACATTAAACAAGGTTAATTTTCTATATTGTGACAAAATTTGAAATAGAAATAGATACGAAAAAGCGTCTAAGGAATCCAATCTAGCAAAAAATGCGTGATACCATGCGCTATGCTTCGTTTGTAAGGATTTACTCAATAAGCATCAATGATTAGAATAATGATCATTTTAACTGGCCGATAGACTTGACATGTCCGCACAAAATCAAATGTAACTTTTGATTTAGACCTCAGAATGACATGAATCCAATGCCCACGTTAAGCTAGCTCAATTTTCTATATTATGACAAAATTTGAGACAGAAATAGATATGACAAAACGTCCAAGTAATCCAATCCATCCTGAACTACGTGATTGCATGCATATCAATGAATATCAATGATCAGCTTAGAATGATCATTTTAACTTGCCGATCAACTTGACATATCTGCAATAAATTGTTCGTAACTTTTTATTTAGAGCTCATAATGACACGAATCCAATGCTCACTTTAAGCTAGCTCAATTTTCTATATTCTGATGAAATTTAAGAATAAAATTGCTTTGACAAGTCCTCCAACTAATCAAATCTATTCAAAACTACGTGATGTCATGCATTAAGCTTCATTTATAAGCCTTTACTCAATGAGCACCAATGATCAGTTTGGAATGATCAATTTAACAGGCCGATCAACTTGACATGTCTGCAATAAATCGTCTAAAACTTTTTTTATAGCTCATAATGACACGAATCCAATCCCCACGTTAAAGTAGCTCAATTTTCTATATTTTGACAAAATCAGATAGAAACAGATACAAAAAAGCGTATAAGTAATCCAATCTGGCCAAAACTACGTGATGCCATGCATTATGCTTCATTTTAAGCCTTTACTCAATGAGCACCAATTATCAGTTTAGAATGATCACTTTAACTGGCCGATTAATTTTACATGTCGGTACTAAATCGTCTCTAACTTTTGATTTAGAGCATAGAATGAAATGAATCCAATGTCCACGTTAAGGTAGATCAATTTTTATATTGTGAAGAAATTTGAGACAAAACTAGATACGACAAAGCGTCCAAGTAATCCAATCTATTCCAGACTGCGTGATGTAATGCTCTATGCTTCATGTATAAATGTTTACTTAATGAGTATCAATGATCAGTTTAGAATGATCACCTTAACTGGCTGATCAACTTGACATGTCCGCACTAAGTTGTCCGTAACATATGATTTAGAGCTCAGAATGACACCAATCCAATGCCCACGTTAACCTAGCTCAATTTGCTAAATTATGTCAAAATTTGAGACAAAAATAGATACGACAAAGCATCCAAGTAATCCAATCTATCGCAAACCGCATGATGCCATGCATTATGATTCATTTATAAGCATTTATTCCATGAGCATCAATAATCACAAGAATGATCATTTTAATTAACTGGCCGATCAAATTGACATGTCCGCACTAAATCACCCGTAAATTTTGATTTATACCTCAGAATGACACGAATCCAATGACCACGTTAAGTTAGCTCAATTTTCTATATTGTGAAAAAAATTGAGACATATATAGATACGAAAATAGGTACAAGTAATCCAATCTCTCCCGAACTACGTTATGCCATGCATTATTCTTAATTTATAAGCTTTCACTCAATCAGCATCAATGATCAGTTTAGAATGATCCTTTTAACTTGCCGATCAATTTGAAATATCCGCACTAGATCGTCAGTAACTTTTGATTTAGAGCTCATAATGGCAGGACTCCAATGCCCATGTCAAGCGAGCTCAGTTTTCCACATTGTGACAAAATTTGAGATAGAAACATATTCCAAAAAGCGTCCAAGTAATCTAATCCATCTCAAACGGCGTGATACCATGACTTATGCTTCATTTATAAGCGTTTACTTAATGAGCACCAATGACCAGTTAAGAAAGATCATTTTAACTGGCCGATCAACTTGATAAATGCGCACTAAATCGTCCGTAACTTTTGATTTTGACCTTAGAATGACACGAATCCAATGCACACGTTAAGCTAGCTAAATTTTCTATATTGTGACAAAATTTGAGATAGAAATAGATACGACAAAGCGTCCATGGTCCAAACTATCTTGAACTGTGTGATGCCATGCGTTATGCTTCATTTATAATCCTTTATTTAACGAGCACCAATGATCAGTTTAGAATGATCACTTTAACTGGCTGATCAACTTGACATGTCCGCACTAAGTCGTGTATAACTTTTGATTTAGAGCTCAAAATGACTTGATTCCTATGCCCACGTTAAGCTAGATTAGTTTTCTATATTATTATAAAATTTAAGACTAAAATTGCTTTGAAAAGTCTTCCAAATAATCAAATTTATCTAAAACTACATGATGTCGTGCATTATGTTTCATTTATAAGCTTCTACTCAGTGAGCACCAAGGATCAGTTTAGAATGATCATTTTAAGTGGTCAATCAACTTGACATATCTTTACTAAATCAATCATAACTTTTGATTTATAGCTCATAATAATACGAATCCAATGTCCACGTTAAGGTAACTCAATTTTCTATATTGTGACAAAAAAATGAGAAAGAAATAGATTCGAAAATGCGTCCAAGTAATCCAATCTGGCCAAAACTACCTGATGTCATGCATTATACTTCATTTATAAGCCTTTACTCAATGAGCACCACCAATGATTAGTTTAGAATGATCACTTTAACTGGTCGATCAACTTGACATGTATCCACTAAATCGTCCATAACTTTTGATTTATAACTCATAATGACACGAATCCAATGCCCACGTTAAGCTAGCTCAATTTTCTATATTTTGACAAAATTTGAGATAGAAACAGATGCAAAAAAGCGTTCAAGTAATCCAATATAGCCAAAACTGCGTGATGGCAAACATTATGCTTCATTTATTGTCCTTTACTCAATGAGCACTAATGATCAGTTTAGAATGATCATTTTAACTGGCCGATAAATTTGGCATGTCCGTACTAAATCGTTCATAACTTTTTGTTTAGGGCGTAGAATGACCTAAATCCAATGCCCTCGTTAAGCTAGCTCAATTTGCTATATTGTGACAAAATCTAAAACAAAAATAGATACGACAAGGCATCCAAGTAATCAAATCTATCCCAAACTGCATGATGCTATGCGTTATGATTCATTTATAAGGATTTCCTCAATTAGCATCAATGATCAGAGGAATGATCATTTTAACTGGCCGATCAACTTGACATGTCCGCATTAAATCGTCCGTAACTTTTGATTTAGACCTAAGAATGACACGAGTACAATCCCCATGTTTAGCTAGCTCAATTTTCTTTATTGTGACAAAATTTGAGACATAAATAAAAATGACTAACCATCCTAGTAATCCAATCTATCCTGAACTACATGATTCCATGCATTATTCTTCATTTATAAGCTTTTAGTCAATGAGTACCAATGATCGGTTTAGAATGATCATTTTAACGTGCCAATAAACTTGACATATCCGCACTAAATCATCCGTAACTTTGATTTATAGCTCATAATGACCCGAATCCAATGCCCACGTTAAACTAGGTCAATTTTCTATATAGTAGTAACAAAATTTGAGACATATATATATATACGATAATGCGTCCAAGTAATCCAATCTATCCCGAACTACGTGATGCCATTTACTATTCTTCATTTAAAAGCCTTTACTCAATCAGCACCAATGATCACTTTATAATAATCATTTTAACTTGCCGATCAATTTGACATATCCGCATTAAATAATCCGTAACTTTTGATTCACAACTCATAATGACACGAATCGAAACCCACGTTAAGCTAACTCAATTTTTTATAATGTGATAAAATTTAAGACTAAACTTGCTTTGAAAAGTGCGCCAAGTAATCAAATCTATCCAAAACTAGGTGATGTTATGCATTATGCTTCATTTATAAGTTTTTACTCAATGAGCACCAATGATCAGTTTGGAATGATCAATTTCACTGGCCGATGAACTTGACATGTCTACACTAAATAGTCCATAACTTTTGTTTTATAGCTCATAATGACACGAATCCAATGCCCACGTTAAACTAGGTCAATTTTCTATATAGTAGTAACAAAATTTGAGACATATATAGATACGATAATACGTCCAAGTAATTCAATCTATCCCGAACTACGTGATGCCATTTACTATTCTTCATTTAGAAGCCTTTACTCAATCAGGACCAATGATCACTTTATAATAATCATTTTAACTTGCCGATCAATTTGACATATCCGCATTAAATACTCCGTAACTTTTGATTTACAACTCATAATGACACGAATCGAAACCCACGTTAAGCTAACTCAATTTTTTATATTGTGATAAAATTTAAGACTAAACTTGCTTTGAAAAGTGCGCCAAGTAATCAAATCTATCCAAAACTAGGTGATGTTATGCATTATGCTTCATTTATAAGTTTTTACTCAATGAGCACCAATGATCAGTTTGGAATGATCAATTTCACTGGCCGATGAACTTGACATGTCTACACTAAATAGTCCATAACTTTTGTTTTATAGCTCATAATGACACGAATCCAATGCCCACGTTAAACTAGGTCAATTTTCTATATAGTAGTAACAAAATTTGAGACATATATAGATACGATAATACGTCCAAGTAATTCAATCTATCCCGAACTACGTGATGCCATTTACTATTCTTCATTTAGAAGCCTTTACTCAATCAGGACCAATGATCACTTTATAATAATCATTTTAACTTGCCGATCAATTTGACATATCCGCATTAAATACTCCGTAACTTTTGATTTACAACTCATAATGACACGAATCGAAACCCACGTTAAGCTAACTCAATTTTTTATATTGTGATAAAATTTAAGACTAAACTTGCTTTGAAAAGTGCGCCAAGTAATCAAATCTATCCAAAACTAGGTGATGTTATGCATTATGCTTCATTTATAAGTTTTTACTCAATGAGCACCAATGATCAGTTTGGAATGATCAATTTCACTGGCCGATGAACTTGACATGTCTACACTAAATAGTCCATAACTTTTGTTTTATAGCTCATAATGACACGAATCCAATGCCCACGTTAAGCTAGCTCACTTTTCTATTTTGTGACAAAATTTTAGATCGAAACAGATATGAAAAACCGTCCAAATAATCCAATCTAACCAAAACTGCGTTATGCCATGCATTATGCTTCATTTATAAGCCTTTTCTCAATGAGCACCAATGATCAGTTTAGATTGATCACTTCCACTGGCCGAAAAATTTTACATGCCCGCACTAAATCGTCCGTAAATTTTGGTTTAGAGCTTAGAATGATACGAATCAAATGCCCACATTAAACTAAATCATTTTTTTATATTGTGACAAAATTTGAGATAGAACTAGATACGACAAAGCATCCAAGTAGTCCAATCCATCTCAGACGGCGTGATTCCGTGCCTTATGCTTCATTTATAAGCGTTTACTTAATGAAAACCAATGATCAGTTAAGAAAGATCATTTTAACTGGCCGATTAGCTTGACAAATCCGCACTAAAACCAATGCCCACGTTAAACCAGCTCAATTTTCTATATTGTGACAAAATTTGAGATAGAAATATTCAAGAAAAATCGTCCAAGTAATCCAATCTATACAGAACTGCGTGATGCCATGCATTATGCTTCATTTATAAGCATTTACTCAATGAGCATCAATGATCAGAAGAATGATCATTTGAACTGGCCAATCAATTTGACATGTCTGCACTAAATCATTAGTAACTTTTGAGTTAGATCTTAGAATGACGCGAATCCAATGCACACGTTAAGCTCGCTCAATTTTCTATATTGTGACAAAATTTGAGACAGAAATAGATACGACAAAACATCCAAGTAATCCAAACTATGCTGAACTGTGTGATACCATGCATTATGCTTCATTTATAAGCCTTTACTCAATGCGCACCAATGATCAGTTTAGAATTATCACTTTAATTGGCTGATAAACTTGACATCTCCGCACAAAATCGTGTATCACTTTTGATTTAGAGCTCAAAATGACTTCAATCCTATGCCCACGTTAAACTAGATTAATTTTCTATATTTTGATAAAATTTAAAACTAAAATTGCTTTGACAAGTCCTCCATGTAATCAAATTTATTCAAAACTACGTGATATCATGCATTATGCTTAATTTATAAGTCTTTACTCAATGAGCACCAATGATCAGTTTGGAATGATCAATTTAACTGGCCGATCAACTTGACATGTCTGCAATAAATCATCAAAACTTTCGTTTTATAGCTCATAATGACCTGAATCCAATGCCCACGTTAAACTAGCTCAATTTTCTATATTGTGACAAAATTTGAGAAAGAAATATATACGAAAAAGCATCCAAGTAATCCAATCTAGCCGAACTACGTGATGCCATGCATTATACTTCATTTATAAGTCTTTACTCAGTGAGCACCAATGATCAGTTTAGAATGATCACTTTAACTGGTCGATCAACTTGACATGTCCGCACTAAATCATCTGTAACTTTTGATTTAGAGATTATATGACACGAATCCAATGCCCACGTTAAAGTAGATCAAATTTATGAATTGTGAGAAAATTTGAGACATAACTAGATACAACAAAGCGTCCAAGTTATCCAATCTATCCCAGACTGCATGATGCCATGCTTTATGCTTCATTTATAAGTGTTTACTTAATGGGCACCAATGATCAGTTTAGAATGATCACTTTAACTGGCCGATCAACTTAACATGTCCGCACAAAATTGTCCATAACTTTTGATTTACAGCTCAGAAACACACGAATCCAATGTCCGCTTTGAATTGTTTGTAAATTATGATTTAGAGCCCATAATGACACGAATCCAATGCTCACGTTAAGCTAGCTTAATTTTCTATACTGTGACAAAATTTGAGACTGAAATAGATACGACAATGCTTCCAAATAATCCATTCAATCCTGAACTACATGATGCCATGCATTATGCTTCATTTATAAGCCCTTTCTCAATGAGCACCAATGATCAGTTAAGAAAGATTTTTTGAACTAGCCGATCAACTAGACAAGTCCGTACTAATTCGTCCATAAATTTTGATTTAGAGCTCAGAATGACATTAAGCTAGCTCAATTTTTTATATTGTGAGAAAATCTATGTTAGAACTAGATACGGCAAAGCATCCACGTAATCCTATCTATCCTAGACTGTGTGATGCCATGCTTTATGCTTCGTTTATATTTGTTTAGTTAATGAGCACCATTGATCAGTTTATAACGATCAGTTTAACTAGGCTGATATACTTGACATGTCCACTCTGAACCGTTTCCGTAACTTATGATTTAGAGATCATAATGACACGAATCCAATGCTCACGTTAAGTTAGCTCACTTTTCTATATTGTTATAAAATTTGAGACAGAAATAGATACGACAAAGCGTCCAAGTAATCCAATCTATCCCGAAATGTGTGATGCCATGCATTATTCTTAATTTATAAGCTTTTACTCAATGACCACCAATGATCAGTTTAGAATAACTTGACATGTCTGCACTAAACTGTCAATAACTTTTGATTTATAGAGTCTAAGTAATCCAATCTATCCAAAATTTTGTGATGCCATGCATTATGTTTCTTTTATAAGCCTTTACTCAATGAGCACCAATGATCAGTTTAGAATGATCAGTTTAACTGGCGGATCAACTTGAAGTGTCTGCACTAAATCGTCAGTAACTTATGATTTAGAGCTCAGAATGACACGAATTCAATGCCCACGTTAAGCTAGCTTAATTTTCTATGCTGTCAAAAAAATTGAGACAAAAATAGATACGAAAAACCGTCCAAGTAATCTAATCGAGCCATGCATTATGCTTCATTTATAAGCGTTTACTCAATAAGCACCAATGATCAATTTAGAATAATCATATTAACTGGCATATCAACTTGATATGTCTGCACTTAATCGTATGTAACTTTTGATTTAGACCTCGGAATGACACGAATCCAATACCCACATTAAAATAGCTCAATTTTCTATTTTGACAAAATTTGAGATAGAAGTAGAGACGACAAAGCGTCCAAGTTAGCCAATCTATCCCAAACTTCGTAATGTCATGCTTTATGCTTCATTTAAAAGCGTTTACTTTATCAGCAGCAGTGATCAGTTAATAATGATTATTTTAACATGCCGATCAACTTGATATGTCCGCACTAAATTGTCCCTAATTTATGATTTAGAGCTCGGACTGACACAAATCCAATGCCCATGTTAACCTAGTTAAATTTTCTATATTGTGACACAATTTGAGACAAAAATAGATAGGGCAAAGCATCCAAGTAATCAAATCTATCACGAACTGTGTGATGCCATGAATTATGTTTCATTTATAAGACCTTACTCAATGAGCACCAATGATCTATAAAAAATGTTGATTTTAACTCGCCGATCCATTTGACATGTCCGCACTAAATCGTTCGTGATTTTTGATTTAGAGCTCAGAATGACACGAATCCAATACCCACGTTAAGCTTGCTCAATTTTCTATATTTTGAGAAAATCATAGACAGAAATAGAGAGAACAAAGCGTCCCGGTAATCCAATATATCCCAAACTGTTTGATACCATGCATTATGCTTCATGTATAAGCTTGTAATCAATGATTAGCAATGATGAGTTAAGAATGATTATTTTAACTGGCCAATCAACTTGACTTGTCCGCACAAATGGTCCATAACTTTTGACTTAGAGCTTCGAATGACACGAATCCAATGCCCACGTCAAGCTAGCTCAATTTTCTATATTGTGAGAAAATTTTAGACAGAAATAGATACGACAAAGCGTCCAAGTAATCCAATCTATCTTGAACTGCGTGATGCTATTCATTATGCTTCATTTATAAGCCTTTACTCAATAAGCACCAATGATCAGTTTAGAATGATCATTTTAAATCGCCGATCAACTTAACATGTCTGCACTAAAAGTATTAGCAACAGTTGGTTTTATTGCGGGACAGCTCATGATGTTCATATCGATCTATTATGCGCCTCTGCATTTAGCATTGGGTAGACCTCATACAATAATCGTCCATAAATTTTTATTTATAGCTCACAATGACACGAATCCAGTGCCCACGTTAAGTTAGCTCAATTTTCTAAATTGTGAAAAAATATGAGACAAAAATAGATAAGACAAAGTGTCCAAGTAATCCAATCTATCCGAACTGTAAGATGCCATGCATTATGTTTCATTTATAAGTCTTTACTCATTCAGATCCATTTGACATGTCCACACTAAATCGTCCATGACTTTTGATTTAGTGCTAAGAATGATACGAATCCAATGCCCACATTAAGCTTGCTCAATTTTCTATATTTTGAGAAAATCATAGACAGAAATAGAGAGGACAAAGCGTCCAAGTAATCCAATATATCCTAAACTGCTTGATACCATGCATTATGCTTCATGTACAAGCTTGTAATCAATGATAAGCAATGATCAGTTAAGAATGATCATTTTAACTGGCCGATCAACTTGACATGTCCGTACTAATGGTCCGTAACTTTTGACTTAGAGCTCCGAATGACACGAATCCAATACCCACGTCAATCTAGCTCAATTTTCTATATTGTGAGAAAATTTGATACAGAAATAGAAACGACAAAGCATCCAAGTAAACCAATCTATCCCGAACTGCGTGATGCTATTCATTATGCTTCATTTATAAGCCTTTACTCAATAAGCACCAATGATCAGTTTAGAATTATCATTTTAAATGGCCGATCAACTTAACATGTCTGCACTAAATCGTCCATAAATGTTTATTTATAGCTCATAATGACACGAATCCAATGCCAAAGTTAAGCTAGCTCTTTCTAAATTGTGACAAAGTCTGAGACAAAAATAGGTAAGACAAATCGTCCACGTAATGCAATCTATCTCGAATTGTGTGATGCTATGCATTATGTTTCATTTATAAGCCTTTACTCAATGAGCACCAATAATCAGTTGATACTGATTATTTTAATTGGCCGATCAACTTGACATGTCCGCACTAAATCATCCGTAACTTATGATTTAGAGCTTAGAATGACACGAATCCGATTCCCACGTGAAGCTTGATAAATTTTCTATATTGTGTCAAAATTTGAGGCCGAAATAGATACGACAAAGCATCCAAGTATTCCAATCTATCCCAAACTGGGTGATGCCATGCCTTATGCTTCATTTATAAGCTTTTACTCTATGGGAACCAATGATTAGTTAAGAATGATAATTTTAACTGGCCGATCAACTTGATATGTCCGCACAAAATCTTCTGTAATTTTTGATTTAGATCCCAGAATGACATGATGCCAATGCCCACGTTAATCTAGCCCAATTTTCTATATTGGGACAAAATTTGAGATAGAAATAGATACGACAAAGCGTCCAAGTAATCCAATCTATCCCGAACTTCGTAATGCCATGCTTCATGCTTCATTTATAAGCCTTTACTCGATGAGCACCAATAATCAATTTAGAATGATCATTTTAGCTTTCCGATCAACTAGACATTTCTGCACTAAATCGTCCATAACTTTTGATTTAGAGCTGAGAAAAAACACAAATCGAATGCCACATTAAGATATATTTTGTATATTGTGACAAAAATTGAGACAAAAATAGATACGACAAAGTGTCCATGTAATCCTATCTATCCCAAACTGTTAGATGCCATGCATTATGTTTCATTTATAAGCCTTTACTCAATGAGCACCAATGATTAGTTAAGAATGATCATTTTAACTGGCCAATCAACTTGACATAACTGCACTAAATAGTCCGTAGCTTTTCATGTATAGCTCAGAATGACACGAATCCAATGCCCACACTAAACTTGTTCAATTTTCTATATTGTGACAAAATTTGAAATAAAACTGGATACGCCAAACTGTCCAAGTAATCTACTCTATCCAAAAATACGTGATCCCATGCATTATGCTTCATTTATAAGCCTTTACTCAATGAGCACCAATGATCAGTTTAGAATGGTCACTTTAACTGGCCGATCAACTTGACATTTCTCCACTAAATCATACGTAACTTTTGATTTATAGCTCCGAATGACACGAATCCAATTCCAACATTAAACCAGTTCAATTTTCTATATTGTGACAAATTTTGAAACAGAAATGTATACAAAAAACTGTCCAAGTAGTTAAATCTATCCCAAACAGCGTGATGCCATGCATTATGTTTCATTTATAAGCCTTTAGTCAATGAGCACCAATGATCAGTGCAGAATGATCATTTTACAATGATCATTTTTACTGGCCGATCAACTTGTCATGTTTGCACTAAATCGTCCATAACTTTTGATTTATAGCTCAGAATGACATGAATCAAATGCCCACATTAAGCTAGTTCAATTTTCTATATTGTGATAAAATTTGAGACACAAATAGATACGACAAAGCGTCCCAGTAATCCAATCTATTCCAAATTGCGTGATACGATGCATTATTTTCATTTATAAGCTTTTACTCAATAGGCAACAATGATATGTTTAGAATGATCATTTTAACCGGCCAATCAACTTGTCATGTCTACACTAATCGTCCATAACTTTTGATTTATAGCTCAGAATGACAAGAATCCAATGCCACATTTTAAGCTATTTCAATTTTCAATATTGTGACAAAAATTTGAATCAAAATTAGATACGACAAAGCATTCAAGTAATCCAATCTATCCCAAACTACGTGATGCTATGCTTTATGCCTCATTTATAACCCTTTAATTAATGGGCAGCAATGATCAGTTTAGAATGATCATTTTAACTCGACCATCAACTTGACATGTCCCCACTAAATTGTTCGTAACTTTATTTTGAGCTCAGAAAGACACGATCCAGTGCCCACGTTAAACTAGATAAAAATTTCTATATTGTAACAAAATTTGAGACAAAAGTAGAGACAAGAAAGCGTTCAAGTAATCCAATCTATCGCAAACTGCGTGATGCCACACATTATACTTCATTTATAAGATTTTATTCAATGAGCACCAATGATAAGTTTAGAATGATCACTTTAACTGGCTGATCAATTTGACATGTACGCATTAAATTGTCCGTAACTTTTGATTTATAGCTCGGAATGACACGAATTCAATGCCCACACTAAGCTAATTCAATTTTCTATATTTTGACAAAATTTTAGACAGAACTAGATACGACAAACCGTCCAAATAATCTAATCTATCCAAAACAGCGTGATGTCATGCATAATGCTTCATTAATAAGCCTTTACTCAATGACCACCAATGATCAGTTTAGAATGGTCACCTTAATTGGCCAATCAACTGGACATATCTGCCCTATATCTTCTGTGATTTTTGATTTATAGCTCAAAATGACACGAATCCAATGTCCACATTAAACCAGTTCAATTTTTTATATTATGACAAAGTTTGAAGCAGAACTATATACGAAAAATTGTCTAAGTAGTTCAATCTATCCCAAACTACATGATGTCATGCATTATTTTAGAATTATCATTTTAATCGGCTGATCAACTTGTCATGTCTGCACTAAATCGTCCATAACTTTTAATTTATAGCTCAGAATGACACAAATCCAATGCCCACATTAAGCTAGTTCAATTTTCTACATTGTGACAAAATTTGTAATAGAACTAGATACGACAAAGAGTCCCAGTAATCCAATGCCCACGTTAAGCTACCTCAATTTTCTATATTGTGGCAAAATTTAGGACTAAAATTGCTTTGAAAAATCGTTCAAGTAATCAAATCTATCTAAAATTGCGAAATGTCATGCATTATGCTTCATTATAAGTCTTTACTCAATGAGCACCAATGATTAGTTGAGAATGATCATTTTAAGTGCCCAACAAACTTGACATGTCTGCACTTAATCGTCCTTAACTTTTGATTTATGGCTTAGAATGACACGAGAGCAATGCCCATGCTAAGCGAGTTCAATTTTCTATATTGAAACGAAATTTGAGACAAAAATAGATTCGACAAAGTGTCCAAGTAATCCAATCTATCCCAAACTGTGTGATGCCATAAATTAAGCTTCATTTATAAGCCTTTACTTAATGAGCATCAATGATTAGAAGAATGATCATTTTAAATGGGCGATCAACTTCACATGTCCGCTCTAAATGGTTTGAAACTTCTGATTTAGATCTCCGAATGATGCGAATCCAGTGCCCAAGTTAAACTAGCTTAATTTTCTATATGGTGACAAAATTTGTGACAGAAAAAGATACGACAAAGCGTCCTAGTAATCCAATGTATCTCGAACTGCGTGATACCATGCATTGCGCTTCATTTATATGCCTTTCCTCATTGAACACCAATATCAGTTAAGAATGATCATTTTAAGTGGCCGATCCACCTAACATGTCCGCACTAAATTGTACATATCGTTCGATTTAGAGGTCATAATGACACGAATCCAATGCCCCCGTTAGGCTAGCTCAATTTTCTATATTTTGACAAAATTTAAGATAGAAATGGAGACGACAAAGCGTCCAAGTAATCCAATCTATCCAAACTGCTTGATCCCATGAATTGTGCTTCATTTATAAGCCTTTAATAATGAGATCCAATGATCACTTAAGAATGATCACTTCAACTTGCGTGACACCATGCATTATGCTTCATTTATAAGCCTTTATTTATTGAGCACCAATGATCAGTTTAGAATGATCATTTTAACTGACCGATCAACTTGATATGTCGGCACTAAATCGTCTGTAAGTTTTGATGAGCTCCGAATGACACGAATACAATGCCCACGTTAAACTAGCACAATTTTGTATATTGTGACAAAATTTGAGACAAAAATAGATACCACAAACCGTCTACGTAATCTAATCTATCACGCACTACGTGATGCCATGCATTATGCTTCACTTATAAGCCTTTACTTAATGACACTAATGGTCAGTTTAAAATGTTCACTTTAACTGGCCGATCAACTTGACATATCTATACTAAATCGTCCATAATTTTTGATTTATAGCTCATAATGACACGAATCCAATGCCCACGTTAAGCTAACTCAATTTTTTATATTGTGACAAAATTGGAGACAGAAATAGATACGAAAAAGAGTCCAAGTTTGACATGTCCGCACGAAATCGTCCCTAACATTTGATTTAGATTTTAGAATGACATGAAGTCAATGCCCACGTTAAGTTAGCTCAATTCTCTATGTTGTAACAAAATTTGAGACAGAAATAGATTCAAAAAAGCGTTCAAGTAATCCAATCTAGCCAAAACTGCATGATGTCATGTATTATTTTTCATTTAATAAGCCTTTACTCAATGAGCACAAATGATCAGTTCAGAATGATCACTTTAACTTGCCGATCAACTTGATATGTATGCACAAAATCGTCCGTAACTTTTGATTTAGAGCTCAGGATTACTGGAATCCAATTGCCACATTAAGCTAGCTCAATTTTCTATATTGTGACAAAATTTGAGAAAGAAATAGATACGAGAGAGCGTCCAAATAATCAAATCTATCCTGAACTACGTGATGTCATGCATTATCCTTCATTTATAAGCTTTTTCTCAATGAGCACAAATGATCAGTTTAGAATGATATCTTTAACTAGGCAATCAACTTGACATGTCCGCACTAAATCGTCCGTAACTTTGATTTGGAGCTCAAAATAACATGAATCCAATGCCCACGTTAAGATAACTCAATTCTCAGTATTGTGACAAAATTTGACACAAAAATAGGTACGAAAAAGCGTTCAAGTAATCCAATCTAGCCAAATTGCATAATGCCATGCATTATGCTTGATTTATAAGCCTTTACTCAATGAGCACCAATGATAAGTTTAACTGGCCGATAACCTTGGCATGTCCACACTAAATCGTCCCAAACTTTTGATTTAGAGCTCAGAATGGCACGAATCCAATGCCCACATTAAGCTAACTCAATTCTCTATGTATTAACAAAATTTGAGATAGATATAGATACAAAAAAGCGGTCAAGTAGTCCAATCTAGCGAAAACGCATGATGCCATGCATTATGCTTCATTTATAAGCCTTTACTTAATGAGCACAAATGTTCAGTTTAGAATGATCACTTTAAGTAGGCGATCAACTTGACATGCCCGCACTAAATATTCCATAACTTTTAATTCATAGCTCAAAATAACACGAATCCAATGTTCATGTTAAAGTAGCTCAATTTTCTATATTATGACAAAATTTGACATAGAATAGATACGAAAATGCGTTCGTGTCATCCAATATAACCAAAACTGCGTGATGCCATGCATTATGCTACATTTATAAGCTTTTCCTCAATGAGCACCAATGCTCAGTTTGGAATGATCACTTTAACTGGCCGATCAACTTGACATGTCCACATTAAATTGTTCGTAAGTTTTGATTTAGAGTTTCAGAATGACACGAATCCAATGACCACGTTAAGCTATCTCAATTCTCTATGTTGTGACAAAATTTGAAACAAAAATAGATACAAAAAAGCATTCAAGTAAATCAATCTAGCCCGAACGGTGTGATGTCAGGCATTATGCATCATTTATAAACCTTTAATCAATGAACACCAATGATCAATTTGAAATGATCACTTTAAATGGCCGATCAACTTGACATGTCCGCACTAAATCGTCCATAACTTTTTACTTAGAGCTCCAAATGACACGAATCCAATGCCCACGTTAACCTAGGTCAATCTTTTATATTGTGACAAAATATTAGATAGAAATAGATACAACAAAGCGTCCAAAAAATCGAATCTATCCTGAACTACGTGATGTCATGCATTAGGCTTCATTTGTAAGCTTTTACTCAATGAGCATCAATGATCAGTTTAGAATGATCACTTTATCTGGCCGATCAACTTGATATGTTCTTACTAAATCGTTTGTATCTTTTTATTTACAGCTCAAAATGATACGAATCCAATGCCCAAGTTAAGCTAGCTCAATGTTCTATATTTAAACAAAATTTGAGATATAAATAGATACGACAAAGCATCTTAGTAATCCAAACTATCCCGAACTGCATGATGTCATCCATTATGCTTCATTTGTAATCCTTTTACACAAAGAGTACCAATGATCAGTTTAGAATGATCACTTTAACTGGCAGATCAACTTGACTTGTCCACATTGATTAATCCATAAGTTTTGAATTAGAGCTCAGAATAACACGAATCCAATGCCCACATTAATCTAGCTCAATTTTCTATATTGTCACAAAAATTGACTCAAATATAGATAGGAAAATATGTTCAAGTAATCCAATCCAGCAAAAACAGCATGATGCCATGCATTATGGTTCATTTATAGGCCTTTACTCAATGAGCACCAATGATGAGTTTAGAATGATCACTTTAACAGGCCGATAAACTTGATGTATCCGTACTAACTTGTCCCTAACTTTTGATTTAGAGCTCAGAATTACATGAATCCAATGCCCACGTTAAGCTAGCTAAATTCACTATGTTGTGACAAAATTTGAGACAGAAATAGATGCAAAAGCGCATTCAAGTAATTCAATCTAGCCAAAACTGCATGATGCCATGAATTATGCTTCATTTATAAGCATTTACTCAATGAGCACAAATGATTAGTTTAGAATGATCATTTTAAGTAGGCGATCAACTTGACATGTCTGCACTAAATCATCTGTTACTTTTAATTTATAGCTCAGAATAACACGAATCCAATGTCCACGTTAAACTAGCAGAATTTTCTATATTGTAACAAAATTTGACACAAAATAGGTACGAAAAAGCGTTCAAGTAATCCTATATAGCCAAAACTGCATGATGACGTGCATTATGCTACATTTATAAGCCTTTTCTCAATGAGCACCAATGCTCAGTTTAGAATGAGCACTTTAACTGTCCGATCAACTTGATATGTCTACATTAAATCATTAGTAACTTTTGATATAAAGCTCAGAATGACACGAATCCAATGCCCACGTTAAGCTAGCTCAATTGTCTATGTTGTGACAAAATTTTATACAGAAATAGATACAAAAAGCATTCAAGTAATCCAATCTAGACAAAACTGCATGATGCCATGCATTATGCTTTATTTATCAGCTTTTACTCAATCAGAACAAATGATCAGTTTAGAATGATCATTTTAGCAGGCCGATCAACTTGACTTGTCCGCACTAAATCCTCCCTAACTTTTGATTTAGAGCTCAGAATGACACAAATCCAATACCCACGTTAATCTAGCTCAATTCTCTATGTTGTGACAAAATTTGAGACAAAAATAGATAGAAAAAGCGTTCAAGTAATCCAATCTAGCCAAAACCACATGATGCCAGGCATTATGTTTCAGTTATGAGCTTTTACTCAATGAGAACAAATGATCAGTTTAGAATGATCACTTTACCTGGCCGATCAACTTGACATGTCGCACTAAATCGTCAGAGCAAAGAATGACACGAATCCAATGCCCACGTTAAGCTAGCTTAATTTTCTATATTGTGACAAAATTTGAGACAGAAATAGATGCAACAAAGCATCCAAGTAATCTAATCTATCCCGAACTGTGTGATGTCATGCATAATGCATCATTTATAATCCTTTAATCAATGAGCACCAATGATCAATTTAGAATGATCACTTTAACTGGCCGATCAACTTCACATGTCCACACTAAATCGTCTGTACCTTTTTATTTAGAGCTCAGTATGACACAAATCCACTGACCACTTTAAGCTAGCTCAATTTTCAATATTGTCACAAAAATTTGAGACAGAAATATATACGACAAAGCGTCCAAATCAATCAATCTATCCTGAATTACGTGATGTCATGCATTATGCTTCATTTATAAGCTTTTACTCAATGAGCACCAATGATCAGTTTATAATGATCAATTTAACTGGCCGATCAACTTAACATGTCCGCACTAAATCGTCCGTATCTTTTGATTTAGAACTCAAAATGACTTGAATCCAATGCCCAGGTTAAGCTTGCTCAATTTTCTATATTGTAACAAAATTTGAGACATAAATAGATACGATAAAATGTCCAAGTAATCCAATCCATCCCGAACTGCGTGATGTCATGCGTTATGCTTCATTTGTAAGCCTTTTACTCAATGAGTACCAATGATCAGTTTAGAATGATCACTTTAACTGGCCAATCAACTTGACATTTCCGCACTAAATCCTCCGTAACTTTTTTTATTTTGAGCTCAGAATAACACTAATCCAATGCCCACATTAAACTAGCTCAATTTCCTATATTGCGACAAAATTTGACACAAAATAGATACGAAAAAGCGATCAAGTAATCCCATATAGCCAAAAGTGCGTGATGCCATGCATTGTGCTTCATTTATAAGCCTTTTCTCAATGAGCACCAATGCTTAGTTTAGAATGATCACTTTAACTGCCCGATCTACTTGACATGTCCGCACTAAATCGTCACTAACTTTTGAATTAGAGCTCAGAATGACACGAATCCAATGCCCACGTTAAGCGAGCTCAATTTTCTATATTGTGACAAAATTTGAGACATACAAAAAAACGTTCAAGTAATCCAATTTAGCCAAAACTGCATGATGCCATGCATTATGCCTTTAATCAACAAGCACCAATGATCAATTTAGAATGATCACTTTAACTGGACGATCAACTTGACATGTCTGCACTAAATTCTCTGTAACTTTTGATTTAGACCTCAGAATAACACGAATCCAATGCCCACGTTAAACTAACTCAAATTTTCTATATTCTGACAAATTTTGATACAGAATTAGATACGACAAAGTGTCCATGTAATCCAATCTATCCCGAACTGCGTGATGCCATGCATTATGCTTCATGTATAAGCTTGTACTCAATGAGCACCAATGATCAGTTTATTATGATCACTTTAACTGGACGATAACCTTGACATTTTATCGCACTAAATTGTCCAATCTACTTGTAAGCCTTTTACTCAATGAGAACCAATGATCAGTTTAGAATGATCACTTTAACTGGCCTATCAACTTGACATGTCCGCACTAAATCGTCCGTAACTTTTGATTTAGAGTTTAGAATAACACGAATCCGATTCCCACATTATGGTAGCTCAATTTTTTGTATTGTGACATAAATTGAAACAAAAAAAGATATGAAAAATCCTTCAAGTAATCCAATCTAGCGAAAACTGTGTGATGCCATGCATTATGATTCATTTATAAGCCTTTACTCAATGAGCACAAATGATCAGTTTAGAATGATCACTTTAACTGGCCGATCAACTTGATATGTCCGCACTAAATCGTGCATAACTTTTGATTTAGAGCTCCGAATGACACGAATCCAATGCCCAGTTAAGCTAGCTATATTTTATATATTTTGACAAAATTTGACGCAGAAATAGATACGACAAAGCATCCAAGTAATCCAATCAATCCCGAGCTGCGTGATGTCATGCATTATGCATCATTTATAAGCCTTTACTCAATGAGCACCAATGATCAGCTAAGAATGATCACTTTATCTTGTCGATCAACTTGACATGTCTGCACTAAATCGTCCGTAAATTTTTGATTTAGAGTTCTGAATGAAACGAATCCATTGCCCACGTTAACCTAGCTCAATTTACTATATTGTGACCAAATTTGAGAGAGAAATAGATACGAGAAATTGTCCAAATAATCCAATCTATTCTGAACTACGTGAGGTCGTGCATTATGCTTCATTTATAAGCCTTTACTCAATGAGCACCAATGATCAGTTTAGAAGGATCACTTTAACTTGACGATCAACTTGACATGTCTGCACTAAATTGTCTGTAACTTTTGATTTAGAGCTCAGAATAACACGAATCCAATGCCCACGTTAAACTAACTCAAATTTTCTATATTGTGACAAAATTTGATACAGAATTAGATACGACAAAGTGTCCATGTAATCCAATCTATCCCGAACTGCATGATGCCATGCATTATGCTTCATGTATAAGCTTTTACTCAATGAGCACCAATGATCAGTTTATTATGATCACTTTAACTGGACGATCAACTTGACATTTTATCGCACTAAATCGTCCCTAACTTTTTATTTAGAGCTCTGAATGACACGAATCCAATGCCCACGTTAAGCTAGCTCAATTTTCTATCTTGTCACAAAATTTGAGGTAGAAATAGATATGACAAAGCATCCAATTAATCCAATCTATCCCGAACTACGTGATGTCATGCATTATGCTTCACTTGTAAGCCTTTTACTCAATGACAACCAATGATCAGTTTAGAATGATCACTTTAACTGGCCTATCAACTTGACATGTCCGCACTAAATCATCCGTAACTTTTGATTTAGAGTTCAGAATAACACGAATCCAATTCCCACATTACGGTAGCTCAATTTTTTGTATTGTGACAAAATTGAAACAAAAAAGATATGAAAAATCCTTCAAGTAATCCAATCTAGCGAAAACTGTGTGATGCCATGCATTATGATTCATTTATAAGCCTTTACTCAATGAGCACAAATGATCAGTTTAGAATGATCACTTTAACTGGCCGATCAACTTGATATGTCCGCACTAAATCGTGCATAACTTTTGATTTAGAGCTCCGAATGACACGAATCCAATGCCCAGTTAAGCTAGCGTATTTTATATATTTTGACAAAATTTGACCAAAGCATCCAAGTAATCCAATCAATCCCGAGCTGCGTGATGTTGCATTATGCATCATTTATAAGCCTTTACTCAATGAGCACCAATGATCATCTAAGAATGATCACTTTATCTTGTCGATCAACTTGACATGTCTACACTAAATCGTCCGTAAATTTTTGATTTAGAGCTGTGAATGAAACGAATCCATTGCCCACGTTAACCTAGCTCAATTTACTATATTGTGACCAAATTTGAGAGAGAAATAGATGCGAGAAATTGTCCAAATAATCCAATCTATTCTGAACTACGTGAGGTCGTGCATTATGCTTCATTTATAAGCCTTTACTCAATGTGCACCAATGATCAGTTTAGAAGGATCACTTTAACTTGCCGATCAACTTGACATGTCTGCACTAAATTGTCTGTAACTTTTGATTTAGAGCTCAGAATAACACGAATCCAATGCCCACGTTAAACTAACTCAAATTTTCTATCTTGTGACAAAATTTGATACAGAATTAGATACGACAAAGTGTCCATGTAATCCAATCTATCCCGAACTGCGTGATGCCAGCATTATGCTTCATGTATAAGCTTTTACTCAATGAGCACCAATGATCAGTTTATTATGATCACTTTAACTGGACGATCAACTTGACATTTTATCGCACTAAATCGTCCGTAACTTTTTATTTAAGCTCTGAATGACACGAATCCACTGCCCACGTTAAGCTAACTCAATTTTCTACCTTGTCACAAAATTTGAGGCAGAAATAGATATGACAAAGCATCCAATTAATCCAATCTATCCCGAACTACGTGATGTCATGCATTATGCTTCACTTGTAAGCCTTTTACTCAATGACAACCAATGATCAGTTTAGAATGATCACTTTAACTGGCCTATCAACTTGACATGTCCGCACTAAATCATCCGTAACTTTTGATTTAGAGTTCAGAATAACACGAATCCAATTCCCACATTACGGTAGCTCAATTTTTTGTATTGTGACAAAAATTGAAACAAAAAAGATATGAAAAATCCTTCAAGTAATCCAATCTAGCGAAAACTGTGTGATGCCATGCATTATGATTCATTTATAAGCCTTTACTCAATGTGCACAAATGATCAGTTTAGAATGATCACTTTAACTGGCCGATCAACTTGATATGTCCGCACTAAATCGTGCATAGCTTTTGATTTAGAGCTCCGAATGACACAAATCAAATGCCTAGTTAAGCTAGCTATATTTTCTATATTTAGACAAAATTTGTCGCAGAAATAGATACGACAAAGCATCCAAGTTATCCAATCAATCCCGAGCTGCGTGATGTCGTGCATTATGCATCATTTATAAGCCTTTACTCAATGAGCACCAATGATCAGCTGAGAATGATCACTTTATCTTGTCGATCAACTTGACATGTCTGCACTAAATCGTCCGTAAATTTCTGATTTAGAGCTTTGAATGAAACGAATCCATTGCCCACATTAACCTATCTCAATTTACTATATTGTGACCAAATTTGAGAGAGAAATAGATACGAGAAATTGTCCAAATAATCCAATCTATTTTGAACTACGTGAGGTCGTGCATTATGCTTTATTTATAAGCCTTTACTCAATGAGCACCAATAATCAGTTTAGAAGGATCACTTTAACTTGACGATCAACTTGACATGTATGCACTAAATTGCCTGTAACTTTTGATTTTGAGCTCAGAATAACACAAATCCAATGCCCACGTTAAACTAACTCAAATTTTCTATATTGTGACAAAATTTGATACAGAATTAGATACAACAAAGTGTCCACGTAATCCAGTCTATCCCGAACTGCGTGATGCCATCCATTATGCTTCATGTATAAGCTTTTACTCAATGAGCACCAATGATCAGTTTATTATGATCACTTTAACTCGACGATCAACTTGACATTTTATCACACTAAATCGTCCCTAACTTTTTATTTAGAGCTCTTAATGATACAAATCCAATGCCCACGTTAAGCTAGCTCAATTTTCTATCTTGTCACAAAATTTGAGGCAGAAATAGATATGACAAAGCATCCAATTAATCCAATCTGTCCCGAACTACGTGATGTCATACATTATGCTTCACTTGTAAGCCTTTTACTCAATGACAACCAATGATCAGTTTAGAATGATCACTTTAACTGGCCTATCAACTTGACATGTCCGCACTAAATTGTCCGTAACTTTTGATTTAGAGTTTAGAATAACACGAATCCAATTCCCACATTACGGTAGTTCAATTTTTTGTATTGTGACAAAAATTGAAACAAAAAAGATATGAAAAATCCTTCATGTAATCCAATCTAGCGAAAACTGTGGGATGCCATGGATTATGATTCATTTATAAGCCTTTACTCAATGAGCACAAATGATCAGTTTAGAATGATCACTTTAACTGGCCGATCATTTTTATATGTCTCCACTAAATCGTGCATAACTTTTGATTTAGAGCTCCGAATGACACGAATCCAATGCCCAGTTAAGCTAGCTATATTTTATATATTTTGACAAAATTTGATGCAGAAATAGATACGACAAAGCATCCAAGTAATCCAATCAATCCCGAGCTGCGTGATGTCATGCATTATGCATAATTTATAAGCCTTTACTCAATGAGCACCAATGATCAGCTAAGAATGATCACTTTATCTTGTCGATCAACTTGACATGTCTGCACTAAATCTTCAGTAAATTTTTGATTTAGAGCTCTGAATGAAACGAATCCATTGCCCACGTTAACCTAGCTCAATTTACTATATTGTGACCAAATTTGAGAGAGAAATAGATACGAGAAATCGTCCAAATAATCAAATCTATTCTGAACTACGTGAGGTCGTGCATTATGCTTTATTTATAAGCCTTTACTCAATGAGCACCAATGATCAGTTTAGAAGGATCACTTTAACTTGATGATCAACTTGACATGTCTGCACTAAATTGTCTGTAACTTTTGATTTAGAGCTCAGAATAACACGAATCCAATGCCCACGTTAAACTAACTCAAATTTTCTATATTGTGACAACATTTGATACAGAATTAGATACGACAAAGTGTCCATGTAATCCAATCTATCCCGAACTGTGTGATGCCATGCATTATGCTTCATGTATATGCTTTTACTCAATGAGCACCAATGATCAGTTTATTATGATCACTTAAACTGGACGATCAACTTGACATTTTATCACACTAAATCGTCCCTAACTTTTTATTTAGAGCTCTGAATGACACGAATCCAATGCCCGCTTTAAGCTAGCTCAATTTTCTATCTTGTCACAAAATTTGAGGCAGAAATAGATATGACAAAGCATCCAGTTAATCCAATCTATCCTGAACTATTTGATGTCATGCATTATGCTTCACTTGTAAGCCTTTTACTCAATGACAACCAATGATCAGTTTAGAATGATCACTTTAACTGGCCTATCAACTTGACATGTCCCCACTAAATCGTCCGTAACTTTACATTTAGAGTTCAGAAGAACACGAATCCAATTCCCACATTACGGTAGCTCAATTTATTTTATTGTGACGAAAATTGAAACAAAAAAAATATGAAAAATCCTTCAAGTAATCCAATCTAGCAAAAACTGTGTGATGCCATGCATTATGACTCATTTATAAGCCTTTACTCAATGAGCGCAAATGATCAGTTTAGAATGATCACTTTAACTGGCCGATTAACTTTATATGTCTGCACTAAATCGTGCATAACTTTTGATTTAGAGCTCCGAATGACACGAATCCAATGCCCAGTTAAGCTAGCTATATTTTATATATTTTGAGAAAATTTGACGCAGAAATAGATACGACAAAGCATCCAAGTAATCCAATCAATCCCGAGCTGCGTGATGTCATGCATTATGCATCATTTATAAGCCTTTACTCAATGAGCACCAATGATCAGCTAAGAATGATCACTTTATCTTGTCGATCAACTTGACATGTCTCCACTAAATCTTCAGTAAATTTTTGATTTAGAGCTCTGAATGAAACGAATCCATTGCCCACGTTAACCTAGCTCAATTTGCTATATTGTGACCAAATTTGAGAGAGAAATAGATACGAGAAATTGTCCAAATAATCCAATCTATACTGAACTACGTGAGGTCGTGCATTATGCTTCATTTATAAGCCTTTACTCAATGAGCACCAATGATCAGTTTAGATTGATCACTTTAACTGGCCGATCAATTTGACATGTCCGCACTAAATCATTCAAACTTTTGATTTAGAGGTCAGCTCTACACGAATCCAATGCCCACGTTAAACTAGCTCAATTTTCTATATTGTGAAAAAATTTGAGACAAAAATAAATACAACAAACCGTCCTAGTAATCTAAACTATCCTGAATTGCATGATGTCATGCATTATGCATCATTTATAAGCCTTTACTTAATGAGCACCAATGATGATCACTTTAGAATGATCACTTAAACTGACCGATCAACATGACATGTCCACACTAAATCGTCTTTAACTTTTGATTTAGGGCTTCCAATGACACAAATCAACTGCCCGCATTAAGCTAGCTCAATTTTTTATATTGTTACAAAATTTGAGACAGAAATAAATAAGACGAAGTGTCCATGTAATCCAATATATCACAAACTGCGTGATGCCATGCATTCTGCCTTATTTATATGCCGTTTCGCAATGAGCACTAATGATTTGTTAAGAATGATGACTTTAACTGGTTGATCAACTTGTTATGTCCGAACTTTTGATTTAGAGGTCTAACTGGAACGAATCCAATACCCACGTTAAACTAGCTCAGTTTTTTATAATGCGACAAAATTTGAGACAAAAATAGATACAACAAAGCGTCCAAATAATTCACTCTATCCCGAAATGTGTGATGTCATGCATTATGCATCATTTATAAGCCTTTACTCAATGAGCACCAATGATCAGCTAAGAATGATCACTTTATCTTGTCGAACAACTTGACATGTCTGCACTAAATCGTCCGTAAAATTTTGATTTAGAGCTCTGAATGAAACGAATCCATTGCCCACGTTAACCTAGCTCAATTTACTATATTGTGACCAAATTTGGGAGGGAAATAGATACGAGAAATTGTCCAAATAATCCAATCTATTCTGAACTACGTGAGGTCCTGCATTATACTTCATTTACAAGCCTTTACTCAATGAGCACCAATGATCAGTTTAGAAGGATCACTTTAACTTGACGATCAACTTGACATGTCTGCACTAAATTGTCTGTAACTTTTGATTTAGAGCTCAGAATAACACGAATCCAATGCCCACGTTAAACTAACTCAAATTTTCTATATTGTGACAAAATTTGATACAGAATTAGATACGACAAAGTGTCCATGTAATCCAATCTATCGCAAACTCCGTGATGCCATCCATTATGCTTCATGTATAAGCTTTTACTCAATGAGCACCAATGATCAGTTTATTATGATCACTTTAACTGGACGATCAACTTGACATTTTATAGCACTAAATCATCCCTAACTTTTTATTTAGAGCTCTGAATGACACGAATCCAATGCCCACGTTAAGCTAGCTCAATTTTCTATCTTGTCACAAAATTTGAGGCAGAAATAGATATGACAAAGCATCCAATTAATCCAATCTATCCCGAACTACGTGATGTCATGCATTATGCTTCACTTGTAAGCCTTTTACTCAATGACAACCAATGATCAGTTTAGAATGATCACTTTAACTGGCCAATCAACTTGACATGTCCGCACTAAATCGTCCGTAACTTTTGATTTAGAGTTCAGAATAACACGAATCCAATTCCCACATTACGGTAGCTCAATTTTTTGTATTGTGACAAAAATTGAAACAAAAAAGATATGAAAAATCCTTCAAGTAATCCAATCTAGCGAAAACTGTGTGATGCCATGCACTATGATTCATTTATAAGCCTTTACTCAATGAGCACAAATGATCAGTTTAGAATGATCACTATAACTGGCCGATCAACTTGATATGTCCGCAATAAATCGTGCATAGCTTTTGATTTAGAGCTCCGAATGACACGAATCCAATGCCCAGTTAAGCTAGCTATATTTTATATATTTTGACAAAATTTGACGCAGAAATTTATATGACAAAGCATCCAATTAATCCAATCTATCCCGAACTACGTGATGTCATGCATTATGCTTCACTTGTAAGCCTTTTACTCTATGAACACCAATTATCAGTTTAGAATGATCACTTTAACTGGCCTATCAACCTTACATGTCCGCACTAAATCGTCCGTAACTTTTGATTTAGAGTTCAGAAGAACACGAATCCAATTCCCACATTACGGTAGCTCAATTTTTTGTATTGTGACGAAAATTGAAAGAAAAAAGATATGAAAAATCCTTCAAGTAATCCAATCTAGCGAAAACTTTGTGATGCCATGCATTATGATTCATTTATAAGCCATTACTCAATGAGCACAAATGATCAGTTTAGATTGATAACTTTAACTGGCCGATAGACTTGATATGTCCGCACTAAATCGTGCATAACTTTTGATTTAGAGCTCCGAATGACACGAATCCAATGCCCAGTTAAGCTAGCTATATTTTATATATTTTGACAAAATTTGACGCAGAAATAGATACGACAAAGCATCCAAGTAATCCAATCAATCCCGAGTTGCGTGATGTCATGCATTATGCATCATTTATAAGCCTTTACTCGATGAGCACCAATGATCAGCTAAGAATGTTCACTTTATCTTGTCGATCAACTTGACATGTCTGCACTAAATCGTCCGTAAATTT